>JAHWFO010012899.1:260809-284240 GCA_023313115.1 Rhysida immarginata | reverse complement strand
TTAGAGATTTATCCTTTTTATCCTTTTTTTGCTTTGATAAAGGATAGTCTCTATCCGAAACGTCAGCTTTTTATTTTGTTTTTATATTTCTAGTCTTACGTTGATTGTAATCGTTTTTATTAATTATTTTGTTAATTTTTAATTAGTATTGTATTTATTTTTTCATTTCTAATATTATATATTATATTATCTATTGTATTCCAGGGTTTCTGTGTCTCGTTCTTTTCTCTTATAAATATTATCCTCTAATTATTAACAAATGGGCTATTATTTAAATTTAAGCCACTTTGGACAAAAAATATTTCATTATAATCAAAATGTATCCCCCCCCCTTTCTGCAACTATGCAAAAAGGAAAGGACTAGTTTATAAAAAATGCCCTAAAGGGAATGAAAAAAAGTTTATAATATGAAACTTGTTTTAGTTTGTCCATGGAAAAAGTACGCAAGCATGGAAAAGAAGAAGACAAGCAGCACTCTACCTGGCAAAAGTTTGTTCTGTTCTGTTTTTTTCATATTATCGACCCCCATTTTAAACCCCTTGAACCTGTACGATAAAACATCCTATTATTTTTGTACGTTTTATTGTATAGGTTCAAGGGGATTAAAATGGGGGGTCTATAATATGAAAAAACAGTACAGAACAGAACAAACTTTTGCCAGGTAGAGTGCTGCTTGTCTTCTTCTTTTCCATGCTTGCGTACTTTTTCCATGGACAAACTAAAACAAGTTTCATATTATAAACTTTTTTCATTGCCCTTTAGGGCATTTTTTATAATCTAGTATGTATGTGTATATGCTTTGTTGTGGAATGCAGACATAGTAAAGGCCCGTTCAGCTAACCGGCCAGGTGGCCGAGTGGGCTAGGGCGTAGGCTTTCTAGTTCTCGAGTCCGCCTGGCCGTGGGTTCGAATCCCGCCGTGGTCATGGATATTTGTGTTTGTCCCGGGCTGCGTACAGATAGAACTTGTGTAAAAGGCGCAAAATGACCTTAGTAGTCGACGCCTAAATTTCTAGAACCCCCCCCCCCCCCCAGTTCAGCTAACTGGTTTTCCTGTAATCACTCTTGATATTAATTGCCACTAGGAGTGCTGCTTTCATGAACTTGTTAGCTGATCATCGTATAGTAAAGGGAACGTTAATAAACCATCTGGTCAATTTTTTGGAGGGAGGGGGTGTCAGGATTTGTCCATATATGAGCACCAAAGGGAGGGAGGGGGTCAACTAATGATCAGGTGGTCAAATTAATTTCAAAACCATTCAAAATTCTGCATTTTACTTTCTTTTTTAGGAAGGTTCTAATTTTTCTGATCACGTAATTTTTGAAGAGGGGGGGAGTTCAAATATGACCCCCTACTCTAATACTATGCCACCGATGACCACATAAGGGGAGGGGGTGAAAAAAGTGACCAGGTGGTTTATGAACAGTCCCAAAGGTATTGATTCGCTGTTGCTCGCATGTTGCTCGATAAAATTCCGGAATTATCTGATATATTTCTATCTACCTTATTATTCCCAAAAGCATGTTGCTTTTTTGCCATGACAATGAAAATATTAAAAAACATTAAAAGAAATATTATCCCTGCTTCTCCTTTGCCTATGCAGAAATTCCTGGCTCTCTTATTTATGCTCTAAATTTTCTGAGCAAACACAAAAATAATTTTTGTTGCTAAACAGAATGATTCTCAGTGTTTTGTATAATACTTCAAATGTTAAAATGATGTTAAAAAGAAATTTGCAAAGAAACCCTTATATACGAAAGTAATAAGATTGTAATAAAAATTGCAATGTAAGAAAATAAAAATTATTTTATTTTAAATTTAATGCTCGCTCTTGTTGCTCATTAGAAAAAATACTTTAGAATTCAAAAGAATAATTTTTTTTCTAATTTAACCTATTATTAAAAATTATTTTGTTTTATCCATTAAAAATTAAGTTACTATTGTTTTCTGGCCACCTACTCCTACGAGGGAGTTTTGCGCCATCCCAGTAAATATCGACTGCTACGAGATGACAGTAGCAGCCGGGACCGACGGCTTAACGTGCCCTCCGAAGCACGGGGGGTTTCATGATGGAAGAGCCGCTGGCGGACAAACAAACCAGCTATGGTCACGTGGCAAATGGGTCAGACTAAAGTCCTCCAACAGCCGTGCCCCAAATAGCTGTCCCACCAGCAGTGGCCCTCAAGCCCTGGCCGTCACCCAGCCAGCAGCTGGCCGCACCTGAAGTTGCTGAACTCCATCGATTGGCAAACCAACCGACGAGACAACCAGGCCACGGCCACCCCCTATTGTTTTCTGGCCAGCTGAATGGGCTTTGATAGAGATAAAGCATTGTCTGCTTTAGTCTCTGGTCTGGTAGAGACTGTTCTGCTCTTGAGGAAGCGAACAGCGCCATAAGACTGTTCTGAAAATTGGGAAGGCTATCAGAATAGAGGCAACCTTCAATTAATGAAAACTTTGGCTTCATAAGAAAAATTTTGAAGCTTAAGAGATGGGAGCTGTCTGGGATAGACTACTCTTTTAAGACACTCTCTAAAACCCAGTGACTGTGAGAGAAGTGCAACTGGAAGGTATAAAAGGAGCCTGAGCAACAAAGGTTAACTTGCCGAAATAACAACCTGGTGTGTCTTGGCATAGACAATCCCTGGTTCAACATTGGATGTCGCATTGGACCACATCACTTTGGATAGGAGCAGACCTCATAGCCACAACGCTAGGTCGACATATGGGCGTCGCAGCCACTGCGATGAGACCGGTGATCTGTTGGTAAAATGTTGGAGCAAAGTGCCACAGGCGTCCCTGTCCACTATTGCACGAGGTAGGCCAAGCATTGATAGTGAGTAACTTTTTCACTTATTAAAGAAGTGACAGCGTAATTGTCTACAGACAGTTAGAAGAAGAGTGTCTTATGTTAGACTATTATTGCTTACACTTTCAATTACTGGATTTGTTGAGGATGCCTAATTACAATTTATATAGAAACTAATGAGTTAAGATTGTACCGAACTGTACTGTACTAGGTTAAGAGAGGTTAATGAATTATTTTATCCCACGTTGTCTGGCGACGGAAATAGTTCCTGAATCGTTCGTCGCTGTTTGTTTCTCGCGTTCCGTAAGAGATCGTCTACAAAATACGTTCGTTAAAATAACAAATTTATAACCCCCTCCCATCCGTTGTACCACTTTGTAACGTTAACCAAAGTCTCTCCCTCAAATGAACGTACGTAATATATTCGAATACCCCCTCCCTCTAAAAGAATAAGGAAGGAAAAAAAAAACCAATTTACATCGTGCTATGCGTCACTACCGGCAATGTCATCGCCGTGTACAAGAATCGGGATCCAGTCACTTGGTATGCGTTTTCATCATCTTTCTGGTAACTGGAAAGGAGAAATACACGATCTGCTAGCCTGTTCGGGCATTTGGAAACAGCCTTGCTATCCCGCGTTCGCAGTGGCCCAGTTTATAGAGTCGACGAGCTGGATACTCGCGGTCCTTGGTTCGAATCCAGGTCGTGGAACTTTCCTTCCGTTTTTTCCCCATTGATATCTTAGAACTCTAGTTTTAGTTTATTGCCTTGACCCGTCCCGTTTAAGTTTCTTTCAGTTTGTTGAATTAGTTAGCAAGTTATACTGTGTGGTTAGTCGTACAAGTTATCTCTATTGGGTGTGTTACGAGATGGGTAGTTTAAACTGGGGCGGGGAAAGTTGTAAACATTGCAAGGAAAAAGAGTTTTATTGCTGAGTTTGTAGCGTTTTTAAAATCGGATACTCTTAAAGCCAACTAAGAGTCGGCAATCAACAATGTCGTGAATGGGAAATTGAAATTTGGAAATGGAGAAACTTTTCCATTGTGGCACGTGATTGGTTGACGCGAGCCCCGTCCCTTCGCCGGTGAGTGAGCCGCCACCGCCGGTTCGAGGTCGTGTGCGTCTGCGACCGACGACATTCGGTTACCGTGGCAGCGGTGGTTGAGTGGCTTTCCCCGAACTGCTTTGGGGGAGGGGGCGCCTCCTCATACGTACTCCCACCCCTTTTGTGTCGTTCGGTTTCTGCCCAATCACGGAGGTTTCGCTCCTGTGGGGCTTCTTCTTCGGCCAACAAAGTAATTTTAAGGGTTTCGTCATTTTCTTTTGAAATTGTTTCGCAGCAACCAACTGTTGACGTTTGGAGCGAAAAGCCGAAGCGAAGGGCATTTGAAGGAGGGAGCATTTCGAGAGCCCCCCCCCCTTCCTAAGTTCTTCTGAATTTCCTTCTTCGAATTTGTGTTTCGGGGGTTTTGATTTTTTCCGTTGCTCAGGGAACCGCTTCTTCCATTCGGACCCTGTATTATAATTAATGATGGAAGGTTTATTATAGCGGATGGCGGCGTAGCCACAGTTGCAATGCTTATAATAATTTATTAGCATGTAGACCTAGTTTGCTTTCAAAGTCATAATAAAATAAATAAATTATATTTTTTTATGCTTAGCGCCCATTCAAACTGATGACCATTCTGGTTTAACGTTACTGGCAACACAAAGCAGCGGGATCAGACGATCGAGAATCATTTCGTTTAGTGTTTGGGTTTTAGTATTTCAATGGTACTCGAACACCAAGGTTTCCAAAGACCCTCCACTGTTCGGGGTCGTCTCTTTCCTAGGGCCCGTTTAAGTAGCCAAAGCCACAAAAATCCTTAGGCGATCCTGAATGGAATGGGGCGGATTCCGAAATTTTCTAGTATGCGTTCCAGGAACAGATGAATTGACGGTTAGTCTGATTGTACATGGCGTTGACTTTGGCCTTTGACTCAAGCCTGTGTAAAGTTAACTTGCCATTGTAGTTGTATCCCGCCACGATCATGAAACATTTTGAAAATATTTCCTTGCATTCACGGTACCATTTTTGAAGTCCTTAGAACCCGTTGGGTGGTAAAAAACGGCTCGGCTCTTGTTGCTTTACACACACTTGTCGCTTAAATCAACACTTGTCGCTTAAATCTAGAGTGACCATGTATTTCCACTTTTCATTCGCCAGGTATCGTTTGCGACAGTGATCTGTCGCAGATGCACCTTTTCTGCAATGGCCCATTGTCTTGGTGGGTTATATCCGGTTACGAGAGCCCGAATTTTCGGAGGACGTCAGAATGATTTTGCTAATGTTACTTGGTATAGTTGATTTCCGATTTCCCTTTCTTGGAAACGACGAAGCCTCGCTTCTTGCATGCTTGATTGAAATATTACAAGAAACACCTAATTTGGTTCCATGAGCTTTTGGGCTGTTGACCAGTGGTATCGCGTAATTTTGGTTACTGCAGCGGTACGGAGATTTTTAGATTTTTGGTGGTCGTGGAATAATCAGGACATTATTTACAATTTTCGTGTTTTTTTAAGTAGCGGAAGAAGAATTGAGCACTTATTGGTTTCATAATGTTCGTGTGTTTCCTTCGTATTTTTTACATTTTTTCTCTAGCTAGTTTAAATTCAGAACGCAGCTTACCATAGTCATGTTCTTCTTCACTGTTTAATTTGATTGTGATTGGCCCACTGGGGTCGGAGTTTCGGAGTTGGCAGTTAGAGGGGACCAAATGAAATTTTGTGTGCAGATTCCTCTGGGCAAGATCTACATAACTATGAAGTTGGGACCAAATTGCTCCATTACGGTATCATTGGTATGATATGGCATGTAGTATATCAAACAACTTGTTGCAATGATGTATCATGAATGAATGTAACGAATATATAACGATAATCGAAATTGGTTCAATGCCACGTCTTAATGTTACCATTGGAAGCTTTCAACGCTGCGATATGGTATGTAATACATCAAACTACTTGGAATGACTTGATATGAATAAATGTATCGAGAACTTAAAAGTAGTCGAAATTGGTTCAATGGTAATTGTACCATTATGGTAAAATTAAAAAATTTCAATGCCAAGATATGGCATGTAATATATCAAAATACTTGAAATGACTTGTCCTAAATGAATATAACGAAAAATTAATGATAGTCAAAATTGATTTAATGCTTACAAATAAATGACTTTTATATATTGGAATATACAGGTTGGATACAAAAATGACCCCCCCCCCTTTTATTTTCGTAACCGAAGCAGATATGTCAATTTTGATGAATCTAATGAATAAGAAGTTGTGGGTGACTATCCCATGGTGGACTTTTTATCATCCCAAATATGCAAATTAGGACACTTTCAAATCTTAATGGATTTTGGAATTTTTTTTTTGTTCGGAATTCCATGTAAGTCTTCAATTGGAATTTTTCGTGTGTCTGTTACGGTTTTAAGATAGGATTTGAATGTGTCACCCACAACTTCCTATTCATTGGATTCATCAAAATTGACATATCTGCTTCGGTTACAAACATAAAAGGAGGGGGGTCATTTTTGTATCCACCTTGTACTTGGATCTGCGCATTTACTCTAAATTACGTCTTGCCTTAGCAACTAGCGGCTTCCTTAGCATCCTCATCTAACCCTAGCAACCAAAGGTTTATTAGTAAACAAATGGTTTTCTTTGATCTTCGAATTCTTTAAATCCTATCGGTCCTAGGCATTTCGGCTGCCTGACTTATTCTTATATTATTTGACTATATTCTTGGTTCACAAATTCACAGGATATGTTGGCGGTGAATTTTTGAGTCGTAATACTGTGAAAGCTATTACGCAGTCATCAGCTTCAATACATTCATTTTATATTAATAATAATTAGGCAAAAGGAGGAGTAATCTGGCCTTTCATTCGCTTGTTTTTTGGGAATTCACCAACAGTAGGATTTGGATTTCGTCTTAGATTGATGTCGCTTATTTTGAAAAAAAGAAATTATTTTCCTTTGGAATCGAAGACGAGCGAAGGTTCCGGCGTCAAACGGTCAGCGGATAATGACGCTGATTGGCTGGAACGGGGATGAAGTTAATTATGATTAATTTGATTTTGCCGGAAAATTGTCGTCCTCTTTAAAATGGAAGGCTAATTGGGAATTTGAATGAAAATTAATTTCTTTGCATGAAAAGGAGGTTGAAAAAGAAAACGCAAACTGCGTAAATGGAAACCATCCCGGCGCGTCGCCGGAAGGGCGGAGGTTCGTCGTTGGATTCTTAAGAAATCAAAATGCGAAATATTAGAAAATAAATAGAAAACATTCTAATAGGTAAAATAAAATAAATATGAAAAAAAAATTATTTTCCCCACTCAACCGAGCATTTTTCTAAATGAAGAGAACTGATCTGAAGCGAATTTGTTCTGCAACGTTTGGGCTAAAATTCTCCGTTTTCTCTCCTCCCACAATTTTATTGAATGAGGGTTAGTAGAAGATCATAGGTCACGCGAGAGCTGATACCCGAGAGGGGATCCTCGTATCGGTGGTATGACACGTGACCTTAGGGGTCTGCCTTGTTCCGTCCATTTGTCATGGACGATGACCATCACGGCTCCATCTGACAAGTTGGAGGAGGAGGAAAAGCGGCGTCGATTTCAGCGTCGCATGCGCCTCTGGCGGTCGACAAGAGAAAAGTCTCAGACGTTTTGAATTGTACATGGGAGATGTAATCACTTTGACTGTAATAACTCCAAACTGGAATTTTGTGGATTGAAATTTCATGAATTAATCTCTTATAATTGATTATTATTATTATTATTATTATTATATGATTATTGAAAGAATATCTGAAATAGGAAATAATAAATAAAATGTTAGAATAATATCATCAGGTAATTTAAAAAGTTCTTGCGCATTTTCAGTGATACACTCGCATAAATTATGGAACATTAATTATGGAACATTCAAAAATTAAAATTTACATTAAACAAATTGAAGATGACAAAATATTAGAGTAATTCCAAGATAGAGACAAAAAATTAGAATAATTTTCCAAAACTCTCCAATGTGGTGAGCAGAAATGTTGCAAGTGATTTACATACCTTTTTAATGTTCAATATAAAAGGCATTGCAACTTTTCTTTGGTCAGACTGAGCTACACGGGTAGAAAACAGGACGTTTATCAAATCACAATGTGAACAATATGTGATATTTATTGAACTGAAAAAATTCCGAAAGAAATTGCAAAAATCACGAAGTGCACTAATGCATTATCCTGTTGGAATCGCCAATTGGGGCCTGCAATCAAGGGACCAAAGGGAATCAGATGCTCGTAAAGTAGCACTTGTTACTTCTTTGAGTCCATTTTTCCCGTCAATGGAAGCAATATCCGATTTTCCATCTCCTCCGAATGCAGCCCAGATCATTGTTCCTCCATCTGCTTGTTGACGACAAACATGATTTTCATTGCTCCTTGGCAATACGCAAATCATGCCAATACGAATTGTAATCGTCCGTCCATCCAAACAAAATCTCTTCTCATTAGAAAAGACAACAGTATTCCATTCATCATCCCACTTGACAACTGTTTTGGCCCATTCAAATCGGACGGCTCGATGGCGTTCTGTGAGCTTTGGTTTTGACTTAATCTTCTGAAATTGGACGTGACTTGTAGAGTTCAGCGTGTTCCACACAATTTGGTGAGACACATTAGTTGTCAAACAACGAGCAACTTCACGAGTTGACATTCCTTCTCTTCTGGCAAGAGAGAAAAACGCCGACGATCTCACGGCTGGAGTTTTGCAGGACGTCCTGAACGTTTTGCTGAGGCGTATTTCTCAAAACATTTTGTACAACAGTTTGTGATCGGTGCAGTTCCGTGAAAAAAGTAGATTTTGCGAATTTCCGACTCGGATAAATGCTTACACGAGGCATGATTACCTTCTTACCACAGAAACAATTCAAGTGAAGTTAATACAAAAGCAGAACATTTTAAATTAATTTGCATACGAAAACAGATCTTTTATTGGCTATTAATCGATGTGTTTGCAGGTGAGTTTATAATTTCTTGACTGGTTGATTTTAACATTTTGGAATAGGTTTTTATTCGTTGTTTTTTTTCAGAAGCTCAACCTCTCAGAAATAGTGGGACAGGTCCAATCTAACGTAATATTTCATTAGTTTACCTTAACAAACTGAACAAAACAAGTATTCGCTTTTTTTGAACATGAGATTATACTTTTGTTACACAGTGTAAATCGGCAAAAGGAGGATCCAACTTTTACAGGAAATTGAAAGAGATGTGGATGAAAACGCAAGACAGGAGGCAAGTCAGGCAACTGAAAAACATTTCAAAAGTGTTAAATATATTCATTTTGAGTAGAAAAAATGTGGAGCAACCGTATCTAGCAGAACTACAGACAGACGACGACATTTATTTGCGTTTGGCCCAGAGTTCCCAAAACGTTGAAGCAAAGACCAACCCATGTAAAAGGGTGCAATGAAAAAGTTACTTAAGGACAGGATGACTGGAGTAAAAAACTACTTAATGACGAATCCGTGATTTCTTTGTACGCTGATTGGAAGAAAGTAATCGGACACTTTCGATTTTAGACGTTTTGACGAATATCTAGAAAAATACATGACGAATTATCCTGAAATTTCAGGGATGTAAAAAGGATGTTACACCTCATATATTTCAGCGAAGGTTTTCTCCCGATGGCAAATAGGGGACCAGCAAAGAAGGAACCAAAAAAATAATGTTTGGAATCACCCTGTAAAAAATAATGCTTGAAATGCATTGTAGCTGTAGCATATGCTTAAGAGGCTTGTTTTTGCTTTTCTGTGTTCATTTGTATGAGAATAGCACGTGTATTCATGGAGATATAAAGTTTTCTTTAAAAAGGTTGTAATGTTTTCATAAGTTTTTTGTTTATAACACGCAAGATTTTCAACCCAATGCAATGCCATTTACAGAAAACTTGACAAACGACAGTACAGACAACACCAGAATAGAAAAATATAAAATATTTGATGAAATATGAGCATTTTTACTAAATAATGTTTAACTGCGCATGCGTTACCAAATTGTCTTTTGCATAATTTATTAGCCAAATGTATAGAGCTACTCTTGTACAAAGCCCAAGCAAATATCTTGAAAATTCAGAAAGATATCATCCATACAACGAGATCAATCTCAGTTGCTCTCAAAAATAAACAAAACGATAAGGGGTTTTCTCCAAATTTTTATTTTTGGATCGGACACAAGTATCAACTTCTCCTTACGCTGACATGAAAAAATATTGACTTCATGCGCATGCGCAGTTAAACATTATTTAATAAAAATGCTCATATTTCATCAAATATTTAATATTTTTCTATTCTGATTGCAGGGTGTTGTCTGTACTGTAGTTTGTCAAGTTTTCTGTAAATGGCATTGCATTGGGTTGAAAATCTTGCGTGTTATAAACAAAAAACTTACGAAAATATTACGACCTTTTTAAAGAAAACTTTATATCTCCATGAATGTACGTGCTATTCTCATACAAATGAACACAGAAAAGTAAAACAAGCCTCTTAAGCATATGCTACAGCTACAATGCATTTCAAGCATTATTTTTTACAGGGTGATTCCAAACATTGTTTTTTTGGTTCACTTGTTTGCTGGTCCCCTATTTGCCTTCGGGAGAAAACCTTCGCTGAAATATATGAGGTGTAACATCCTTTTTACACCCATGAAATTTCAGGATAATTCGTCAAGTATTTTTCTAGATAGTCGACAAAACGTCTAAAATCGAAAGTGTCCGATTACTTTCTTCCAATCAGTGTTTTTTGGTGACCAAAGCTCTCTTGTGTGGAGGCAGCTTACAACAGGAATTCCCTCAACAGATCAGGGATATTTTCTGCTTCAGTGATGGTAAAGAAATCTTATGGAGTAGGAAAGTTACGTGTCCTAACTGGTGTAGTAAATGCCGCAGTCTATCAAGAAATACTTGACCATTTCATGATCCCATCATCTGGAGATCTTTGCTGTGGTTCCTTTCTGTTCCAGCAGGATGGTGCTTATAGTCATATTGCTAAATCCCCAATAAAGAATGTCTTCACCATGTAATCTCTGCATGTTAACTGGCCATTAATTCACCAGACATTAATCCAACTGAAAAATAATGGAAATTGATGAAGGCTAGACTTCAGCAATGACTTCCACAGACTAAACAGGAGTTGAATCCGGAAATCAAACATTTCGGTCTGATACGAGTCATGAAGAATGTACTAAGTTGGTCAAGAGCATGCCAAATAGCCTAAGTCTTGTAATTAAAGCCAAAGGCGAGGCAATTAAGTATTAATTTGATGAATCGGTTTCGATTAAAGTGATTTGTGTATTTTTTTGTTGTCATTATTCTAATTTATTGTCTCTATCTCTGGATTATTCTATCATAAAGAGTTTGGAGAATTCCAAACTAAATTATGCAATTTTTATGGTCCTTGCATCCCGATTCTTAATAACGAGGAAAAAATTATGAAATATAGACAATTCTAGAGATAAATTATTTTCAAATATTAAGACTTTCAAATCAATTATTAAGACGGCTCAGAGAGAATGAGTAAATGAATGAGTGTTTTGTTACCCGAGTTTCACCGTAGCTCCTGCGATCACCTCCGGATCGTCTAATGTCCATTTCCTTTGATGTGTGGTGGACTGGTCTCCGATGAGGGCTCCACGTTTCTATTCTATCTCCTCACAGATACAAATGATAATAATAAGATTAAGAATAATAACTTTTATTATAAATTTTTCTTGAGGGTTGACTAGGTGATGATTTTAAATTCTCCGATTTCATTAAACTTCTAATATTATAAAAGTCTTTATTAATTGCAAATAAAATGAGTTGTTCAGAAAGATGAATGTTACTTTATCAATAAAATGAACTATCATGTACGCTGAGAATCAGTAAATTGATGGAGAAGGTTCTTGAATGTACGCGTAAAATGGCGTACTTTTACAATTTCTAAATTTTTTCGATACTCTTACGATTTTTAGGAAACAGAATCCTAAGGTTTTTTTGTGATGTTGGTTTTGTGATAATTTTCTTTACATTGAACACAGCAATATGAATCTCTATCATAAGATTTTTTTTCTTTTTTGACTTGGTCAAGTTGTCTTCATTTGATAAAGTGTCACCTTACGATTATTTCGACAAGTTGATTTTGGAGCAGACAACTTCGGTATCGGTGATATCAAGCGAAGAACTTGGTCGGTGACCGACTTTTTTGAAATACACAGCCTCAGATGCATTTCTCAAATCGTCCAAAGTCCGTCTTCCTTTGTTACATCCGGTAGCCTTTCTATTGTAAACACGTTAAGCCTGGTTTTTGAATTGACATATTTGCATGGCGCATCTTTCACCTCAACTCAAAAAGGCATCTCAGCCCATATGACAACAACTAGCATTATCGAGCGGAACTGATTAAAAATTAATTAAGTTTTCCAAAGGTTTTTCCTGCTATCATTCGAAAGTTCTCGAAAACCTCTAGCACTTATCAAAATCCCCCACAAAGGTTTCAGTGATCTTAAGATCAGGGGACTGAGGGCCAGTCGAGGTGTTGTAGTTCATCACCGTGTTCATTAAACCAGTCTCGGACAATTTGAGCAGTGTGAATGGGAGCATTGTCTTCTTTTGCCTTGTTTATACAGGAATTGAATCAGAGCCCTTTGGGCATATCTAGAATACAGTGCTATTGTCTTTTTCGTGCTATATCTGCGGTCTCGGCATATACATTGCTGCCATCTACCATCTCTCGCGTTAAATATTTAGGTAGCACAGCGCACAGATGTTAGGTTAAGGCTGGAGTGAATCAATCGACTTTACTTTTGCGTCATTCTTTTTGAATCGCCCTCATGTTTTTCGTTAAGAAATTTAGTCTTTATTTTGAACAGCCCTCGTAATAATGATGAAAGCAGGTGACTTATTTTTGAGTTCACTGCCTGTTTTTGCTCTTTGGTTGTTGTTAATTTTTTATCTCCTCCTTAATTCATTGAGCTGTTCATTCCCTTTATTTGTCATTTTAATTTGGAAAAGTACTTCCGGTGAAAGAAAATGCAATAAAATTAAAAAATAAAAGAAAAAAGAAAAAAAAAAGAGAGAAAATAATGAGGTAATGGTAAACAAGAAGTTAATAATAAAAAATCGGGGGTGGGGTACGGGAAGAGGGGGTAAAGCCATTAAGAAATCTTTTTCTTCTTTCCTTTCCCATCTCGTCTTATTAAAAATTAAGAAATGAAACTGAAGGAATAGGAAAAAAGAGAAAAAGATTGGCTTCATTGCTTTAGCGATGAAATTGAATCGCCATGACTCTGGAATTGAGGATCAGGTCAGTTCGTTAAAATTAGATTTTGCTTCTCTCAAAGAAAGACGTTAATGGCCTCATTAAAAAACAATTTTTTAGAGAGAGAATGAGTTTAAATAAACCTTTTATGTTTTTATTTATTTCTCTCTCTCTCTCTTTCTTCGTATGAATTGCTTCAGTTAATTAGCAATGGCTTTCTCTCTCTCTCTCTCTCTTGATGAGTTGTAATAGCAACACGAACAACAATGAAGCTTAAAAGAAAACGCTACGTTAAGATTAGTAGGTTATATGCATGCGGCTTTATGTATTTTAGCGGGAAAAAAGTGAATCCATTGAAGATGCATCGATTTGCGGTCTCTAGAGCCCTCCCTCCCTTTTTTTTTTCTTTCTTTCTTTGAGGCTCTGAAAGCTTTTTCGTTAATTTCACTCATGTTGATGATGATAATGAGTAATCGAAAGATGTTAAAAGCGAGCATCTGCGACAGTCTTTAAGAAAAATTGTGTTCACAGCCTGCAACAATGCGGATTATGCATTCATATTGTTAATTTATTGACTTTGGTCGGATAGGAGGAATGGATTATATAAATAATTAAATTGAGAAAGAGTCATTCAGTGTCAGGTTTAGCTGGCCAGGTTGGCTGAGGTTTCTAACACATTTGCATTGCAGTGAAGCATACCGTTGGGAAGGGGAAGGGGAAGCGCACTCAAAATTTTTCAAGGGAAGGGTGTGATTAAAAATTGTTTTTAGACAAATGAGGTGTTGCTCTACAGGGTAGCGATTGGAAGTTTTTCTCTATCTTTAATACTTTTCGAGTTAGAAAATGGATGACCCTAAATTTGGGGGTCAAGGTCAAATTTGAGTGTGGCAATGAGTCCCCCCCCCCTATTGCCTATAAACCACACTCATCAGATCTCGCCTATCTGCCATGTTATCAGACTTTTTGGACACTTGTATATTATAACATTTAAAGATGTGGAGTTGGCAAGTTTCGAGTTGAAAGAGAAAGTGATGTAATATTGTTTTGTGTCTGTTGTATGGTTAGAATCTTATATAATAGACTCAATTTCTTCATGCCCCGAAATAAATTTCAGCCGCGCATGCACATGCTGGCCTTATCGCTGCCTGTACTTGCTCCTTTGATTGTCAAAGATGGCAAATTGTTGGTGCCAGCTTAGTTGGTACTGCTGTGAATTAGTTGCCAGTTTATTTGTGAAGATACAGTATCAAGGGTTATCACAGCATGTAGAATTTCCGGGAAAACGTCGTCTTATTAGTATAAGCCACGAAAGGTCATTGAGAAAGATTATGACCTGCAATAATAAAATAGCTGCTGCAACAGGACTGCAGAGCTTGATGCCAGTCTTCCAAAGCCAAGTCTACAAAATATAAAGGGGAACTCCCATAAGAAAAACCTTCATCAGTTAGCGATATTAATATCAGATGAGGGTAGATGGTGCGATACGTATAAACCATCAATGAAAGACTGCAATGTGCTCCAGTTTTGTAGTAAATTAGAAACTTGGAGATATTGCTTTGTGGTGATGTTTACCCGGTTTTCTTACAAATTTAGGTTTTGTTTTTAAAAGTTTTTCTTTTGGTCTCGCGTCATAATATATGCAAAGGAGTTTGATTAAGGAAGGCGTTTGAGATGCAGAATGGCCTTCGCCGGTTAATTACGTTGGAAAGGAAACATTGCTCGTAAATTTGGGTCGGATTGGGCCATAATGGCGAAGAGCGTTTACCTTCGCCCTTTTTAGAAACTCATTTTTGCGTTGGTCAGAAGAAGCTGAGGGCAAAGAGCATGTGGAAGTCGTCTTCTCGTGCGTTGCTGCTTCTCGGGTAGAAGAATCTTATTATTTATTTATGTGTTTTTGTGTTTTGCAGAAACATCCACGGAAAGTAAACCTCTGTAAAGGAGAGAGTGTTTGTTGGTTAACGCGAAAATAAAATAAATTTTTATTAAGAATCTGTGCATGTTTGAGTACACGTTAGTGGTCCACTTTATGATGATAGGCGATTGTTGAGTTTTATTTTGTTCCAGAAGACATTGCATGGATTTTTAGTGGTAATTGAACAGCTGAACCAGTATCGACTATGCATGAAACTTTGTTTTTCAGGTCATAGAAAGATATCGACCGTGAATATATAATTGGCATGAGAATGGAATGAGAACAAAACCAGTTTGGACTTCAAATAGTAATAAAGTCAAAACTTATTGGAATATTAGGTGATATGCCCGGCGTTGCTCGGGCTGTTGGTTTCATGAAATTTTGCAATATCTGAATTTGAATATAAGTATGAACACATGAAAAATCCTTAGAATTAATACAGTAAATATTCAGTTTAAAATGCTCGTACTGGAATTTTTGTTCCAATTGGGTTTACCCAGGAAAATTCGACATTCCAAGCTTAATATTTAAGAATATTAAAGAAAAACTGTATAGATTGTTAATTTCTATGTTTTTGAGATTTTTTCCATCAAGTTGCATTTTAAAACTGCACATAACATGCAAACATTGTCCTTTATAGGTATAGAATCTTTGAGGCTATTATGTTTACCGATGTACGCTCCTCCTGTTATGCTCGGTATGCATCGACGCGATAATCTAGCTCGGTCCCCACTCTCGACAGCATATCTCACTTTAAAAACAGATGGAGCACTATTTCCAGTATTTTTTTCCCTCACTTTAATACTTACTTAATTACGCGTTCATAATCGTCAACCTTTTCGTATTTTGTGGATGATTTCTCAGGTATATTTATAGTGATGGACAAAACTGTCTACATTTTTGTATGTGTTTTCAGTTTAAATGATCTGTAATCAATTAATGCAACAGAAAAAAAATATTTTTATTACAATTCACATAATTTAGTGTTTATGGGACATTTCTGCTCAAACAAAATTTTTTTTTGCATAAATAATTAATATCTGCCACTTGAAAAAGGAAAAGAATATCATGTGGCTAGTTTTGTCCACGATTATAAATTAATAAGACTGGTTTAAATAAAAATGCTTATCACATTGTCCAGTATCATTTAGGCTTAATAACAGCTCCTATTTCAATTAGGGTTTTGCACATTTCTGGAGGAATTTTTCCAACTCTGCTTCAGTTCTGTCCCAAAATTCAAATAGCCCATTCGCTAGAGTTTCAGACTGGGTGAGACGGCGTTTGAGATAGCACCACAGATGTTCTATTGCGTTTATATCTTTACTGATTATTCCGAATGTTTTGGTTCATTATAGCTTCTGGATTTTGATGGTCATCATGAGTTTAGCTTCTGAAATTGCTTTATACATATCTTGGTCCATTGTACCATTGATTTTAGACATTCCACCTACACCTTTGAAGTCATACCTCCCCACAGAAGACCATTGCGCCTCCATGTTTTACTGTTTATGATATTTGGTGTGGTCGTGTTCGAGTACCATCATCATGAGATCCGAATCAATTGATTTTGGTCTCGTCTCGTCTGACGAAATCACTTTGTTCCAATCTGCTACAGTCTAGTGTGCCTGTCCGAACTCGAGTCGATTCTTGACATGGCGAGGTGCAAGATGGGCTTCTTTTTCTTCTTCACACATTATTTCATTCCAGCTTCTGAAATTGCTCTCCGTACAGTCTTGTCACAAACATCAACTGCAAGTTGTTTTTGGACTGTTCACCTGTGTAGCTGTTTCCACTCCATGTTTAGTCAATGCTCTAGTGCAAAATTATTTTTCTTTTGAAGTGAAACGCTGAGGCTGGCCACCTTTTGACCTAATTGGACTAGGGACACATAATTGAAGAAACCTGTTTACTTCCTTGTACGAAGTAAAGGAAGTATTGTAATCGCGAAAAATTCCATTTTGACTAGTTTCGGGGTGATTTCTGTATGTACGTATGTGTATATCTCGCATAACTCAAAAACGATTAGCCGTAGAATGTTGAAATTTTGTATTTAGGATTGTTTTAACATCTAGTTGTGCACCTCCCATTTTGGTTGCAATCGGCTGGGCCAAACATGTATATTTGTTGTTTCCGCAACATATTTCCTTTCATGTCTATGGAGTTTTGTTTGCGTGGAGCAGTTTGTGACGTCAGAGTTTGATTTTTTTTTTCTTCTAAGAGGGGAAACAATGAAGATAAGAAATTGTTGCACAAAAACGACTGTCAAAATTTGTTTCAAGAATTGGGAGTTTTTAGACAATAGAGAAACAATGTAATTTAATAGGCATTCAAGGAAGTGACATGGTGCCCAAAACAGATTCTTTATAGATGACTTGCTGACTGAGCATTTTTCAGCAACTTCACGGATAGTCAAATCCTTTTCCCAAATGGACTCCATAATCCTTTTAATCTGAGCTGAAAGAGGTCTCATTTTGACTTGAATAGGCAGCGTTGTAGACTCTTTATTTACCGCTTGTTACTGTGATAAAATAATTTAGTTAAGACTTAAAGGGATAGATGTGAAAATATAAATCTATGTGGACAGAGCCATTTCTGTTAAAGGGTTCAGGTGCTGCTCATTGTCAAAGACCAGGATGCAGAAATACCCAAGAACGTTTTAAATGCCCTGATAATTGCAGCACCGAAATTTATGAAATTTAAGCCTTCATTACTGATTGGAAGTTGATGAGCATGAAATGATTTTTTTTCTTAATGAGAAGACTATTTGTGCTGATTGTCTCGAAGGGCTTCTCGAAAAGATTTTCGTTTTAAAGAATTTGAATAACAAAGAAAATAGGGAATGATCAGCATTACCTTGATTGCGGCATTTACTGGGTTTGCTTTAGCCACTTCTAATGGAGCCTCGTGATATTTTTACTTGTTTTGTTTCTCTCTCTCTCTCTCTCTGAGTAAATATTGTGTGCAATTATTTTAAAATGTTTCTCTTTTCATTTGCTTTTCGGAAACATGAAACGCACGAGGTGATCGATTTATGATTTATACCATTTATCTAAGATTAAATTTTTATTTGCTTACTTGGAAATTTAAGCTTTAAGATGGAGTTAATAATTCATTTGAAGCAGCTCATTAGCTATTCTCTTCCTCGATAAAGAGGAAAAAATGACGCAAATACCCCCGAACGGCAGCTCAGTGAATGTTTTAACCGAATTATATTTGCTTAAGATTTTTCCTTTTTTTTTCTAATGAAATATTAATAGAAGTATTATTTTTTGTGTTACCAAGTTTGGTGGGTTAATCGAAGAACAAAAGGGTGGTATAAGTTTTGGGAACTCTGGGTGATGTTGACGTCTGTTTGTAGTTCTGCTAGATACGGTTGCTCCGTAATTTTTTTCCATTCAATATGAAGATATGTTACACTTTTCAAACGATATTTTTTCACAGTGTTCTTCAGTTGCCTGTTCTGCCTCTCACTATTCTTGCGTTTTCCTCCACATCTCTTCCGAATTCCTATAAAAGATGGATCCTCCGTTTGCTGCTTTTAACATCTTTGCTTCCGTAGACTGTGAGCACGTCATGACTTTCGCAACTTTAGCCCGAGTTTTTCCCAGTTCCATAAGATCCCATATTGTTCGCTTTTCGATTTCCTATCCATGTTGCTCAGTCTGAGCTACTAAAGTTATGAGGTCGACCAGAGGAATAAGTGCACATCCAGGGAAAAGAAGTCTAAACGCGTAGTTACAATAGTTCGTGATTACTCTCCGCTCAAAGTTAATTTCAGAACTTAAAATGCCGTTACTCGCAAGACCTTTATTAGAGCGAACTTGAATTCAGTTTGCAGAAACTCTAGGATTTAGGATTCAGTTGTGAAATAATCGAAATCACCGTATCAACGAATTATATTGTCAAAAAGAATCAGAACATATTACAAATACACAGTCCAGTCACATTAATGTGACCATCTGTCAGTAGCCAGAATAACCACCTTTCGCGGCGCGGACAACTGCGAGACGGACAGGCAGAGAGTTGGTAAGGTTCTGGAAGGTATTGACAGGGATGTGAAGCCATGTCGACTCCTGTTCTGGGATCCATGGCGCGAACAACCCGATCGAGGTGGTATCATAAATGCTCTATAGGGTTTAAATCCGGAGAATTTCGGGGCCAGGGGAGTACCTTAAACGCATCCTCGTGCTCTTTGAACCACGCACAGACTCTGCGCGCTGTATAGCACGTCGCATTGTCCTGCTGGAACATGCCATTGTGCTGAGAAAACACAGTCTGCATGTAGGGGTAGACATGGTCCGAAAGGACAGATGCCTACTTCCATTGATCTATGGTGCCGTTCACAATGATGAGTGCACCCAGGGAATGTCATGAAGACATTCCCCGAACGCTGCCTCCTCCGGCCTGGACCCTTGCGGCACGTGTTGCAGGGTGTTTGTTTTCTGACGCTGAACCCCGTACACGCCACCGCCCATCTGTCCGATGGAGCATAAACTGTGATTCATCGGAAAAAGCCACCTTTTGCCACACTGTTGCTGTCCAGTTGCGGTACTGGCGAGCAAATGTCAGTCTTTTCACTCTCACCACAGCGGCACGCGAACAGTTTACAAAACTAGCCGTTTCAGAAATACGTCGCTCTTGGCTCGGAAGCCGATGATCATGCCCTTTCGGAGATCGGATAATTCGCTACGTTTCTTCATGACACCCACAATTGCAATGTTTTCTGCTTCCCTCTGAGACCCTTCCTATATCACCTCTGATACTGGTACGTACCTTCTGGATGTAACCATTTTCCGCTGATGTTGAACATAGTGGGGGATCACATTAAGGTGACTAGATTGTGTATAACAAATTATTTTGGAAAAACCGTCAAGTGGTAATTTCATGATTTTTTTTTTCTAATCATGTGTCCGCATGCGCATTTCGATTTTATTTCATTCTTACCAGGATCAGTGTATAGAAAAACAGGCCCTGGCACTGAAAGTTCACCTGATCATACAGCTACACGCCAAAAATATTTGCATAACTTTTTAATTATTAAAGTATATGAAAATACAGCATTTTTGCTACCAAAAGGATTTGTAATTGTTCAATTTGAACAATCAGCAAAAAAAAATACATTCATTAGAACCTTTATCATGCAGGACAAAAAATAGCATAAATGATAACGTGTGACTTAACATTAGCACAAAAATTAACCAATGGTTAAATTGGTATTTCACTCAAATACTAATATTAAAAATGGGATATTACAATCAGTACATCGTAGGACCACCTTTGGCTGCAAGAACTGTCCGGATTCGTCTTGGCATCGAGAAAACTAGCTTCTCGCATACTTTGAATGATGTTTCGTCTCAAACATTTTTAATGGTACACTTTAGATCGGATTCAGGTCTGGGGAGTTGGCCGGCCAGGAAGGGTTGTTATCCTACGCCTGTCAAGCCAGTCTTTTTTTGTGGTGTGTGAAGATGCCAAATCGTGTTGGAAAACCTGCATCTTCGATGAGGCCTCTGGTTCCTGCATCTTCGAACTTCTCCATTGATGAAATCAAAAAATAATCTGGTAATTCACAGTACACATCAGAATTTACAGTTCCATTGATAATGGCCAAACTTCCGACTCCTAACGATGCCATGCATCCCCAAATCAAGAATTCGCTAGCGTCGAATTTTACAGAACGGTTCAAGCAATTTTCTCTGTAAGCTTCTGATGATATTCACCAAATGTGACACAGAACCGATACTCGTCACTAAATATCACAGAAGACCAGTCAGACTCTGACCAACTGATATACTCCATACACCATGTTATCCGTCTTGCTTTTTGCTGAAGGAAAGGTTTGCGCTTAGGTTTGACTCTAGACTCAAATCCCATGGCATGCAATCGTCTGAGAGCAGTGTGTGTCGATACTTTGATCCCCGATGAACGATTCAGTGATGAAACAGATGCAAAACGATGATTTTTAACAATCTTCCGCAATAGTCTATCGTCTCGGTTTTTTTGCTTTTGTGCCACAGTTCTTTCGTTTACTATCATTCCTTAGGAATCTTGATACTGTCGCTTGATTACAGCCTACTTCCTTGGCAATGGCAGTTTGAGTTTTGTTTTGGGTATAGAGAGTTTTGATCATTTGTTTGTTTGCATCAGAAAGATCTTTCATACGACCCATCTTGTTGCAATAAGCTATCTCAAACAATTTCCCCAAGTTAAAAGATCTGAAATTAAGCAAATTTTTGTCACATGGTATAGGCTATGCTATTATTTTGTCCCAAGGGGTGTATGTTTAAAAATTTTTATTTACTTCAGTTACTATTAATTCCAAAACTACAAAAGTTTAATTTAAAGCAGAAATGCTACTCTTTTATATCTTTGTAATGAAATAAGCGTATCTAAAAATCCATATAATAATTCACACAAACATACACTCTCATCATCCATCAGCGCAAATATGAAATTTTTATTTGTAGTTGTAGGCCGAGAAAGAATGAACATTGTTAAAAAGCAATGAAAATTACATTGTTGCTAGACCTTTTTTGATCAGGTGACTTTTCAGTGTCGGAGCCTGTCTTTACAGTTGAGATCGAGCTACAAATGGCTTCGAGTACTGTTAATTTAGAGAAAGACCTAATCTTGGAATGGCCAGCGATAAGAGACTGAGATTGCGTTGGCTTGATTGAATGGATAACACCGCATCATCGTTTTGTGCTTGTCAATTTAGATTTTATGTGGTACGTGTGTTAAGTTTTTCAAACATTAAAACTCTAACAAGTGTCTGTTGCGCGTGGGGACCACGCACGTTTTTTTTTTAATTTTTTTTTTGCATTGATTTCTAGAGGTCTCGTTTGCTTTCTCATTGCCTTGCTGTTTAATTTAAAATCCTCCAAACGAAACCGTTTCGCCTTTGAAAGCTCTTAAGCATCAGATTAACATCAATTAAATCTGTTGGTCCAGGTTCATCAATTGTCGGTTCACGAATAACGAGGGTGGGCTTGGGATTATTAATTTTGCTTTCCTCCCTTGTCAGTCGATGTCTTGAGAATCTCATCCATAATCAAATGAGGAAGGAGCAGCATCCCCCACCCCCCCTTCTCGTCTCTGAATATTCATCAACCGTGTTCTCTCTTCGTAAATGTAAATATAAAAGGTTGTCGAACAGTAATAATCGGGACCCATTTTCCTCCTCTCCATCCTCCCACGACCCTCTTTATTAGTATCAATAACAACTCCATGTTAATTAATTTCCGTCCTCTCTTCTTGTTGTTTTTTTGTTTTCGGAGATATTTCTCTGACCTGGTGATGAGTTGCCGGATATTAAAGCTTGTGGTAGAAGTGGTAAAGAGAAGAACGAGAAAAGGAAAATAAAAAATAGCCATTGGCGAATTTGAAAAAAAAAAAAACAGTTAAAAGTCCGGAAATAAAGGAAATGGAAGGAGATATTAATCTAGATGAATGCTACCGTCGACGGATTGACAACATGGTAAGGGAAGACAAAAATTATAAAAAGAAACTGTTCATCTTCTGTAGTTTAGAAAAAATAAACTATTTTTTATGGGGCTTATGCTTCTATAGAATCTATTTATTGGATAGTCCGTCATCTGTTGAGTTATTTTAAGTAAACATGTCTATGAAGCCAAAGACTACAGCGGGTGGATAAAATAATATGAACATCTGTGAAATGACACAAATGCAGCCTAAGAACACACCTACACCATTTACGTGTATCTCAACAGTTGCACTATCGTTGTCGGCCTGGGCCAGCACCTCCCAGAGAGAGCGCCTGCGCCGAGGCTAACAAGAGTCTGCTGATCATCGGGGGTTGAGCAACAATGTAACCTTCATTTTCTCTATCTTGGATTTTAATAATCAGCGTTTTTTCGGTTAATGGAAACAATGAAGGTTGGATTGTTTGCAGTTGACTTTTGAGTGCCCTGGCAAGGAGAGGGCTGCATGAAAAAGACAGGCACCGACTCTAAAGTCTCCTGACCATAATTAGTCGAGCAACAACCAGTCTTCATTGTTTCAACAACCGAAAACACAGATTGTTAAAATCCAAGATGCAAACAATGAAAGTTACATTGTTGCTAGAGCTTATAGGATGGTTTCATTGCAATACAGTACAGTAATACCTGTTCACACTACAATTCTTGATCATGGTTATTAAGTAGCGGAAGAATGGAGCGATTGATAAATAAGGTCTCCATGGCTGTAACTTTTTTATTTGTTAACCGATTTTCAAAATTCTTTTTGTATCTTATACTCACATTTGTCCTCTATGTAATGCACTATTCACTTTTCGACATAGTCCCCATTCCTTTCCAAGCATTGCGCCAACGCGTGACTAGTTGGGTGAACCCGTCGGAGAGGAATTCCGGAGTTGT
>JAHWFO010012899.1:230648-255809 GCA_023313115.1 Rhysida immarginata | reverse complement strand
ATTATTATTATAATCATCATTATCATTTAGACGTGGGCTCCCAACCGTCAACTTTTCTCTCCCCAGTCGCTTCGTCCTCTTCTTTTTCGTGGACCGACCGAAGAAAATTAACTTGCCCGTCTAATGAACTAACGAGATGATTGAGTTAAATTATGCAATTAGGCAGAGGCCACTCGGATTTCGGTTTTGTTGGCATCGCATTGCCATCGATTTAGCGCCGCCTAGTGAGAAGCAGCGAGCACACAGCCGGAACGGAGCCATACGGGCATTTTAAAATAGCTAAACCCCAACCCCCCAACACAACCCTTTTACACATAACATTTGCCTTTTTCTACACCCTTTGACTGCGCTGACCCCCTTCAAACGTTTTGCTGCTAATTATTTGGAGCTCGGGTTTCTTGCGGAACATGTATTTTTTTTTTAATATTTTTAAAGCGAAACATAAACATTCCGGTTGTGTTGTTGTTGTTGTTGTTATTATTATTATTATTATTATTATTATTATTATTATTATTTTATCAGACAGATGAAAAGGTTCGTCATTGTGATCTTTCGCGTCTTGTTTCCCATTAAGATTTGCTCTCGAGGGCTTGAAGTCTTTTCTTGTCGTCTGGTATTGAGATTAAATAGAATATTCAACGAGGAGGTCAGCTGATTGGATCTGACGCAAGGGATCTGGAGGAAAATATAATTTTTCTTTTAAGAAAAACCAACGTTTATTAAAACTGGAAAAAATATGAAATCATGTAATAGCCTTTTAATTGAGTGCAAATAGTTCCAGTCAAATGTTAATAAGCATTGTTATGAGAGAAACCACGTGACTTGCAAAGTTTTTTTTTTTGTTTTTTTTTTTTAATTTTATTGTATTATATGGGAACATCTCATGAGTTCGTACCATTATACTAGTGTCCGTCCGAACGCGTATTTTATCTTTCGGCCGAAGCCGAAACCGAAATTTTGGCTATTAACTTCCTTCGGCCGAAAAACCGAAACCGAAGCCGAAAAAACGAACTTATTTAGATATTGAGATGAGATATATAATATTGATTATACAGAATTAGGGCGGCATAGAATATATATTAAAACTGCAAAATGCAAATATTTTCATCTTTCAAACAAACCTACGTAGAATTCATAACGTTTGAGAATATTATGAATAAGTTATTAGTCATGCGTTTTAAGTCTTAGCTGTGATTGACTGAATGAATTAGACCTAATCAACGGTTAAACAAACTAACAGGTTCTTACTTCTCAGAACAATTTAGAGCTATCTTTGCTAACATAAATTTGCTAATTGGAGGTTAGTTAGATGTATTAACATTTTACTCAGTTACTCAATTTAACGGTGGAGAACTGTTATTTTGTATTATTGCTCAGTCTCCGACACGTTTGAGTACGTGATCGTGAAGACGAAGACACGTGCAAAACTTTCCGTTTGTACCGAAAGATGCAACGACTGTCAGTCAAAACCGAAATTTTGCCGACTGTCAAGAAAAGGACAAAAGTACCGAAAACCGAAAGAAAAACCGAATATTCGGTCGACCCTATTCAGACCGACAAAGTAATGGTGATGCTAAAATTAACTAGATGTATAAGAGAGGAATAGGGACAGTAAGGGGGAGGATTATTCACAACGTATTGCTTTATGAAGACCATTATTTCAATCTTATATTCACAGCAATACTAGACAACATGAACTTTAATCTTTAAAAAATCGTTATTAAAGAATACATATCAGGAACACTAAAAAGTGGGTCCATCTAAAATCCAAGCCCTAATTGTAGTATACCCAGCCTTATGCCCGTATTCAGAATGAGCGCTCTTGCTCACACTCATTCTCTTACTTCCATGATTGTAAGCAAGAGCAACAGTAAGAGCGTCTGCTCCTGTGCTTATTCAGTACGCTTACTTAAGGCGCATTCGTCATGCACGATCTTTTACTCCTGATGTCGTCACAAGGGCAAACTCATTTATTAGTGCTCTCTTTTTCTAGTGCGTTTTGCGCATCGATGACGAACGGGCAGATCATAGAGAGAAACAATTTCATGATGGCTGACCGTACCAAAGCTGAAACAAAATGCAAAGCGAAAAAGATTGTGTGTCGAAGGATACTTTGAAAATGTCTTTACCAACACTTTGTGCAGTTCTTCGTTATTCCCATAATGTTCATTATAGGAATAACAAAGGACTGCACGTACGCTTTTAAGTACGGCGAATGTATGCTAAAATAAACATTATTACATTTACCGGTTGTTTATAAAACTATGCCCATTATTTATTTCTAGTTTGTAAGCGATCTCCTCTTTCTCCGAAAAACTCACAATTGTCCCGTCAAAAGAGAAATGTACTTCTTTTGTCGCCATTGTGTCGATAAAATATTGCTATCTGCACCTACTGACGACCTGGGTCGTTTAGAGCGCGCTGTAAACGCTGCACTTCAACTATGACGAATACGATGGAGCGCTCTATGTTTGCATGACGAACGCTTGAAGCGTATTCCATGGAGTAAATAGAGTGGATGGAGTAAAGTGCATGACGAATGCGCCTTTATGCTCATACTCTACTCTTGCTCAAGACCATTGTTGAATCTTTTGAGCGTTGAGTAGTAGCATGAACAAAGGCATGGAGCGCAGAGCAGTCGCTCTTGAATAGCAATCCTGGCAAAAGTATGTGATAAACACGTTTGATTCCATGATTTGATGCCACTCTTCCAATGTAAGCTAAGCAAGAGCAGTTGTAAGAGTGTGAGCAAGAGCATGAGCATAAGTTAGAGCGTCCTCTAATTCAGAATGCGTTCTTCCCAGATTTAGCATACGCGGTCGCTCCTCTTTTGTTAACAATTGAGTACGGGTGATGAGTGAGATTGGGGGGTTCGCTCAAGCTCAGTTTGACAACGCCATCAAGCTTCAGGCCGTGCATTTAATGGATACACTCGTTAGAGAGCAGTAAGAAATGAACACTTACAGCTTTTTTGCGAATTTATCTAAAATGTATTTTAAATAAACAATACAAGTTGTGAAATAAAATATATAGTTTGCAGAATTATCAAGACACTTGCAAAATAAAAAAAAATGTTTTTTTTGAAATATAAAAAGCAGCTTGTGAAATTTTCAAATTTAATTGAGTAAGCGAAAATTGTGCTACTATACAAGTGGTGGATAGGCCCCTTCGAGACGAACAAATTTCATTCCAAATGTTTTTTGAACCGATACATAGTTTTCGAGATTTTACACGGTCTTCACTTAACTCGATCACCCTGTACAGGGTGTTGCAGATAACTACAGGGCAGTATAACGGGAAGCCTACCCGCTCGATTGCAGGGGGCGGCTCGACATCAAATGATAATTGGCTAATTTTATCAAAAACATGACAGTTTTGACGTTCATTCCCCCTCCCCGCTGGAAACTGCTGGCTGCTGCAGGCCACCTTCATCTCCCTCCATTCTGCCAATCGACCGAGCCGGTCCCTGCAATCGAGCGGGTAGGCTTCCCGTTATACTGCCCTGTAGATCTGCAACACCCTGTACATACAGCGCCATTTTTCAAAGGAGTTCCCTCCCTATCTGGAGCTAGAAACTTTAGCTTCATTTTTAAGTGGAGTTGGATGACCTTCTACTATCTAAAGACAATGGCCATAGTCGTGTTCCCAGTCCCGGAATGCATCGCGGCCAAGCTAGCTCGACGTCTCGACTTGGTTTAAACTACTCGCCCCAGTCAATCCAGTTCGAGGAGTTTCAATCTAGCTTAAGTTAGGCTAGATGCGTTCGCACCGCACATTTCAAACCCGATTGAGAAGTTGAGCTAGATTGAAATGTGTAGTGCGAATGGGGTATCACTCTCAAAAGAGGAGCGACCGCTCTTACTACTGCTCTGCTTATGCTCATGCTCTTACTTACACTCTTACTTGCATAAGCAAACGGAATTTGTATTCAATAATGGTCTTGAAGCAAGAGCAAGAGTATGAGCGAAAACGGGCCTTAGTTTACGCGAAATATGTTGGACATGTTAATCGTTATGTATTGTTTAATTTTTGTTGTAACAATGTCCAACAATTGAAACGGCCATCACATTTCTCGCAACTTCCTTAATTTAATGTAAAAATAAAAATTAAATAAAATTAAAAAATAGTAAAGCAAAGAGTACGTCCTGACCTCATCTAAGATGGATCCCCCACTATTGGAAATTGCGTTCGGAATTTTCGTTTTTTCACACATTTTTTTTTTAAATGTGCCACGATGTCATTAATGCGCTAATCTTTCGATTTAAGTAATATGACCGTAATATATATGACCGTAATGTCTTCCTTTTTGGGCTTGCACATCCGACGACTCAACCGCATCCGAATACAATAAAACAGTTGTGCGAGATATTTACACGGACCGGGATCGATTGTATTGCGTGGCGGTTGATATCACTTGATTGTTGTTCGAAAGCCTTTTGGGCTTTTGGTGAACTTAACTTTTTTTTAAAATTTATTTTTTTATTTTTATTTCATAATGTAAAAGCTGATTAGGTTAATCAGCTTAAACACTCAAATTTAAAAATCTGTTAAAAATTATAATATTCTGCTTTCAATGATTGTTGGGTCAAATTATTTTAAGTTAGAAATTGAGAATTTAAAAAATATATTTATTAATTTGCATTTAAGTATTTTATGAGATCGTTGAAGATGAATTGCAAGAATTCTTTATTTTTTTCTTTTTTTTTTCTTTACATCGTCGTCTTCAAAATTTTCCTTCGGATTAGCATAATCAATCAATCTACTAAATTCAGATTTTTTTTTTACCCTCCTCCTCCGTTTTTGCTTGGATAGGAACCATCTGTTGAGTCTCTTCAGTTTGTGTCCGGAAATGAGACTACGTAATAATAATTGCAAAATAAATCTTTCTCTTGGAATAGCTGTGTCGGTCTGTCTGTCTGTTTTCTTAAAGGTTTTTCTCAGGAAGAGGGAAAAAAAAGTTTAGAGAAACTGAATTCATCAACAAATTAAATAAAAGCAATTTTTTTTTAAAACCGAGAGAGTGGAAAAAAATGTAAGGGGAAGCTAATTGAAATAAGAGACCCATGAAAATGAAATGAATTTCCTGCTCGAAAGTAGGAAATCCAAAGGTTTGAAAAATTTTAAATGAAAAAAAAATTATCTGTGTATTATTAATATGGAATTAGAATTATATTCAGAATGAGTAATTCTTCTGCTTAGATGAGACTATAACAAACTGGGTTATGCTTTGATCAATTGTCTTAGAATGGGCCATAAAACGATTTCTAGGCGAAATGGCACATAACTCGGTTATCTCCAAGAGGTAACCAATATCCAAGAAATGGATCATCTAAACATGTCTAGAGATGTCTACTAGATCTTTCCTGACATCTAGATGTTCTGTTTATCCAATAGATATTCATCAAGAGATATATAGCGGATGTCTTGGATATCCTCAGAGAAGACATAGTAGGTCTTTCTAAAAGTGCTGAGGTTTTTTTTTTTTCATTTGTGTAAACAATTGTTATAACTGATACCTCTATGAAGCCTCTACAGACCTCAATACAGTTTCTAGTATTGTGTAGAGCCCTGTGGAAGCCGTAGTGCATTTGTAGCAGCGCCTGTTCTGGGCTTCTGTCGCATTTTTGACTTTTGTGAGTACCCGTAATGACGCCATTCCCTCCAGTGGCGTTTCAGTTTGGGCTGTGTTCGTCTCTCGTAGATGACGCTATGGGAGAGTCCATTTATTGTGAAGTTTGGGTACCACTTTAAAGTGTGTATAATCGAGAAACACTGTATACGTATCCTGGTGAACATACAACCGTGTTGCTACACACCTCGTAAAAACGTCTATGGAGTAATACTAGATTTAAGAGGAATCGGTGCCCAGGTTGATGAAGGGAGTACAGAGGAGACTTAATAGAACTATTTAGATAACTAAGTTCTTGTTATATAACTTGATGTTCCTCATCTGAACAATGTTAGTCTATTATTGTTGCTAAAGATTCAGTTGAGAAAGTAGATAGTGAACTGATGTTATACAGCTACATCAAGGGGATATCCAATATACATCCAACGTCCAAGATATGAGGGTTGTAACTTTACTAGCGGCAACTATTTATTTACAACTGATACAAAAGAGATACCTGGTTCGAAGTTTTACTTTCCTTCAATGTAGTCACTAGCATTGTGAATAACCCGTTTCTAGCGATGTGGAAGTCTTAGGATACGTTTAGCAACGCTTTTGGTGTTGATAGTTCGAATGGGGTGGTATGTTGCCTGGAACAGTTCGGAAGCGAATTTTGCAGGACGATGCTCGGCCGCCTACAGCGCAAGATGTGGCTAATTTGTTCGATCGATGGGTCTGGGAAGTGCCGTACCATTCACTCCCCGGACTTAAGCCCTTGTAACTTCGACTTGATCTCTAAGATGACTCCGACTTGAACCGAACTGTTCCAGAGATTCTTCAGGCAATAGACCGCTCCATTCGAATTATCAACACAAAGGCGCTGCTAAAGTTATCCTACTAGAGCACTAGATAGGGTATCCCTATCTAGTGCTCTATATACTACGACTTCCACATCGCTGGAAACGGGTTATTCACAATGCTGGTGACATTGAAGGACAGTAAAACTTCGAATCAGGTATCTCTTTTGTATCAGTTGTAAATAAATAGTTGTCACTATTATGTTCCAACCCTCGTAGATCGTATATAAATGCCAAAGATGTTCATTAGATGTTCCGGTCTCTATATCCAAGACCCATCAGGTCGATATTTTTTAGATACCTAAAACCGTATTAAATTTGGATATTCTGGAGATGCCAATAGGATATTATATTTTGGGATCTTAATAGTACATGCAGCACTCATCCATCGCTTGGAAAAGCATGTCCTATTACTTAAGCAGAGAAAAGCTAACCTTAGCACCAACATTCTTGTCCTTGGTCCTCTTCCTTTTCTATGTTGTGATTATTTTACACCACAACATTATGAACGAACCTCTTGTTTTAATAGTCGTATCCAAGAGCAGAGCCGATGACGCTTACCATTGTTTCTATCCACAATCTTAAGAAAACAGTTGTTTTTTTTTTCATTTTAGCCTTTTTGAGATACAGGCTCCTTATAGTATTTCTGGGTGGACAGAAATACACTTTCCTTGAAACTTTATCCCCATATGAAACGTGTTACCGTAAAAAAAGTTTTGAATATTTTTAATTGTCTGTCTATCACGAGCAGTAAATGCCAATATTGATATTCTTGGGAGGCTTAACTGTGCCGATTTCTTCTAACTAGAGGATCCGATAAGAACGGCTATCAAGGACAGCCGAAATCCTATTTTATAGACAGACAGTTAATCGATGATTCTGCTACTCAGCGCATGACGTACTGGTTAATCTCAATTTGTGTAATTGAGTGTGACGAAATATGACGGACGACTCGTGACCACATGAATCTGGAATAGACTGTGACGAACTGAATGTGCTGACAGAGAAAGTGATTCCGGGGACAAAGTGAATTTGGAAGAAGCGGAAGTGTCCAATTGGCTGAGTGACGAAATGATTGTGGCACATGTCTTGATATCCAAATCTAAAATGTCATATCCAGAAGATATCCCCAAGATAAGAAATTAATCTGGAACGAAATGAATGTGACAAAAATAGCTAAATCAATGTTGTGATGGTTTGAATGTGACGAACTGAACCGGTCCAGATGGCTGAGTGAGAAAGTGATTGGGGACAAATGAATGTGACGAATTGAATATTGTCAAGTCGAATGAATTCTAAAATTGATGTCACGATGTGAAGGTTGACTGTGACCAAATGAAGTGCGACGAACTGCATATATCGCTATAGGCGTACATTTAAAATTTTACACGTTCCTATACAACAAAGCTACCTCGATGGTATATCCAATACATATCTAGTATCTCAGATGGATTATCTAAAAAATATCCAGAGATGTCTACTAGATGTGTCCTGTTTCCCTTTATCCAGCAGATATCCAGCAGGTAGAAGTTGCGATATTTCCCGTCTAAAGGCGTCTATATTTTGGATATTCTGGAGATATCTATTGGATATCAGTTTGGACTGGATATGTGCATAATAACAACATTATTTGGATATCCATTGATTCTGGCCCATCCAGTGCATATTGAAAACATTGTAATCTTGTCATATCCTAGTTCAAAATGTAATATCACGTGACTATCCCCAAGATATATCCAAGAAATCAGCTGGATATCTACTGGAAGTCTTCTGATGGGTATCCATTGAGAAAGGGTTACCGGACTTCTGGATGTCCGGGGAAGATCTAGTAGATTATTCATTTTGGATATTGAGTATCCGCTGGAGATAACAGTGTTGTATGGGGGATGAATTGTATATATTCAATATCACTAAGGATTCGATGTGACAAAATGATAAGTTAAATGGCAAATGTGAGGTGTGACGAAGTGACTTGAGTATTGCTGAACTCCTTTCACTTAGGGTTTAATCCTTTAGGCTTAAAAGAGGTTATTAGGCATTGAGGACTTCTTTTTTTTTTAAAGAAGCATTTATTCGTCACGTGCACGCGCGTGCTGAGGTGTTTAATAATTTTTCTAGTAGTTGTGTTTATGTGCAGAGTCGTTCTTTTCCTAGGAACTGATCATCAACGCCATCACCATCATCATCGACGCCGTCGACATCATTAATAAGTGAGACCAACTGAGGTGATGGGTTGTCGCGAGCGCATGTATCTATCGGAGTCGTAATCTCATTGGATTGATCAGTTCTATAAGATTGGAGTGATGACAGCGGCGAGAATAAGTTGAGGAAGATGGCGGGGGGGTTGTGGGGGGGGGGGGGGGGTTGGCGAGAGCTCGTGTCTCATTGTTTCTTTCCAGCGTACGAAAAGGGAAGGGAAGGAGGGGGGAAGACACTGAGCGGAGCTGGATGCCACTGCCACTGGGATGGCGTCGGCGCCCGGCTTTTATCGTAACCATGGCAACTCCATTCGCAAGATGCTGGCCGAGAAGGTAATCAATAAAAGGCAGCATATTAACGAGATCACGTTTGATTTACGAGGAGAATTTAGGTGGTTGCCTCTCTCTCTCGCTCTCTATTCCTCTTGTTGGTGTTGTTGAGTCTGCTTCCTTCTCCTCAGCCTACCTTGCTGTTGTTGTTTTGTTGTTATTGTCGTTGTTGTGATGAGGAGTCTTTGTCGCCGCTCTTCTTCACGTGTCTGTCTATCCACCTTTTCTCTTTCACCCTTTCCGCCATGTTGCTGCTGCTGCTAAATTTTCACGTTAAAAAAAAAAAAAATTAAGAGGAAGGCAAAAAGAGACAACTGGTACTACTTCAGGGATGGATCACCAAAGGCTGTTGCCCCTAATCTTGATGAGATGATGTTGATGATGATGACGATGATGATGTCGATGATGGTGGTGGTGATAGTGAGTGGCGGCTGCTGTTGCTATTGCTACTTCGTTTCCCCCCCCGTCGGCGGTGCTCCTCCTCCAACTGCTCCAACTCCCCCTCCTCTCGCCAACCGTCACCATGGCACTCGTCCACCGTTGTCTGCTTGCAATCCTTGGCTGGCTTTCTGCTCCTACTGACGCTGATGCCACCGTCCGTGATGCCACTCCGCCACCGCTGTCCTCGCCGCTTCCACTGCTGCGCCGCTGCCGCCGTCGTTCCAGGTAAGCCCGCAGCCTCCTTCTCTCTTCCTCCTTCTCCTCCGTCTCCTCTGGTTTTGTTCTCGGCGGCACAACCCTCCATCGGACGTGACTCGGGCACCAAACTCATCCGAACGACGTGTTTCTCATCATCATCCTCCCAAGTCTCCTCCTCCCATGTGCCGAGTGCGGTTCTGCGTTTGGCCAGCCGCCTGCCTCCGCTCATGATTTATGGGCGAGCGTGATTTGTTCTGGCCGCGACGGGCGTTCACGGCGGCACAGACCGCCATTTGCCAATGCCGTGCGCCCGGGGTTGAGCCTAGGCGAGGTGCCGAGCAATAGCAGCGAGCCGTTGACGGTGATTTATGACCAAGAGATTTCCCCCGTCAACACTACCCTCCGTTTCTACTCGCTCTTTGCTTTTCTTTTATTCACCTCCCAGCACATATTAAGGAGAGAACCTCCTCTCCCATTTCTATTTCGAATTCAGAGCAATTGCTTTAAAGAGAATTTTTCTTTCTTTCTCTCTCTCTCTCTCTCAAAAGCTCATAGATTTTGAGATTTTCTAAATTGATTTGATGATCCTTTTAGAAGGAGATGAGCCAAAGTTTAACAATTTCACCTGTGTAGGGAAATTTTTTTACAATTTAACACCTATTCAGCTTATAAATACTTTCCCCGAAGTTATAGTTTTTTAATAACTATTCAAGGGAAAACGTACTTTATAATATATAACGATTTTTAGATCGAACCTCCGTAATCCGAACTAATAGGGACAGATAATCGAAACTTGGACTTAGTTTTTTTTTCCCACAGTAGTCATGAGTCTAAGTAAGCTGTGTAGCTCGCGCTTAGTTTTTTTTTCTCAGTTTGATCCCTAGAGTAAGGATGAGCTGAGTCTCTTAAACAAAACAGAAAATTCAGAAATTCGGATTGCAGTTGTATTGAATTCGGATTTCCGGAGTCCTTACTGTATTATATGGATTTTCTGAATTTTTAATGTTTATCTTTTCTTAAAGAGATATTTCTCTATCCTGGCTCACAATCTCTTGTCCGAAACCGTTTTTTTGGAATTTTTCGCGTTTCGGAAACATTTCTGAAATTGAACAACTTTGCGGATATTTCTGAATTTGAGATCCGTGTAAATGCCCAAAATTTTTTGTTACTCTAAAAAGTGTCTGCTTCTTTAAAAAGATATTTTTGCCCCAAAATGCAAATAAAAGAGCATTTGTGCGGGTTTTCCAGTTTTCGCATCTACTGGGTCGCAGATTCTCGAATCCTGCCCTGAGCATGTTTGTTTGTCCCAGGAATGCGTAAAGAGGAATGGTTATACGTGGAATGGTCTCAGGGTTGTGTTAAAACGTCCCGTATGTTTTAGAGTAGAAATGCGCCTAAATCGTTATTTGTGTCTTTTGAAGGTTAGTGAAGGTGAATGTTTAGCTGTGTTTTAGAAATGCGCCCAAAAACCTGAAGAACCTACCAACAGCACTTGAGTAAGGTTTTGCCGCGCTAAATGAGTGATCCTGTACTAAAAAAATTCGAAAAAAAAAAAACCGAAGAGATATTCAGTCTTGAGTTTCGGATAAAGGACCTGTAGAGTAGAAGCTCGCTAATGCGAACCTGGTCCGAAATTACGGGGGCCAGCCTATTGGCTGAGAGAGCTGGGGACTTTCCAGAGCTCGAATCCTATCGGGGGCATGGATGTTTGTATTTGTTGTTCTGCACTGTTTAAAGTATTGATCGGGATAAATTTGTTCTGTGAAAAGATTAAGTATGCGAATAGGGCGCAAATGATTCAGATGTTGATGCGCCCAACTGGAATTTTGTTAATCCGAACGGTAGCAGTTTTCTTTGTAGAAGATCACTTTAGTGCATTGAGTGGAATGTTAAAATTAGTATTAGAAGGCGAGCAAATTGGTCCCTTCTTTTATATTGAGAGTATATATTACAATAATAATCTGGAGATTCTTATTCCGAACAAGCTCCATCTCAATTAGTTCGGATTAGCGGTTCTTCTATACTTTAATGGCTGATTTTCTCCAAGAGTCTTCATTGTAGCATTAATATTGATGCTGATAAAAGCTCAGCTGAAAAGCCGCACTTGGAACTGGCTGGTCTTACAATATCTTGTGCGGATTTTGTTTCTTGGGTCATGCCCGTAAAGCGCAGGGAGGGTTAAGAACTTTGCTTTACTTTTTGTTCACTTTTGTTTCATTTTTTCCGAGAAATTCCTATTTAGTTCTCTATTTTCTGTATGTCTACCTGTATCTCTGTGTAAGTTTCTATAAATGTCCCGCCAGTGTTAAACGGGGTTGCAAGGAATCCCGGGGATTGGCTACCTTGCAGCATCCTCTGCTGCAACTGAGCGGAAGAGCCGGGGTATGCAGAATTGTTACAACAGGTTTCAGCTAATTAGTAATTATGAACTTTAAATTTTTATCATATTGATATTATATAAGAGAATTTTTAAAAAAATTAATGTTTTTTTATTATTATTATTATTATTATTATTAATTTTCAAACATTGCGTTAGTGAGATTTCAAAACCGCGTCCTATTATACCTTTGAAAATGCTCCTCTATAGCCATCGTCTTTATTTGGCTGACTCATTCGCATCGAGCTTCCCCCATCTTTTTCTGCATGTGTGTATTTAAAGAAGGGAGGGAGGGAGGGGTTAAACCCGGGAGCCGTTGTCGGAGCATGCGCGCCGTGAATTATTGAGGAGCCTGGCGTCGGTCCATGGTTCGTCACAAGGGCCGATCGGAAAAGCGGCATTAAATATTTCCCAATGCGATTGATCCAATTTTCTTCAACGTTACCTAAAAGTTGCCTATGCAGACACTTTACTTCCACTCCATTGCTTTATTCTTTGTTATTATACGCAGCATTTGTGTATTTAATCTGCAATTTTTGGGGAGGGGGTAATTCTGAATTTGTTTCAGGGGGGAAATTTTTTTAAAAAACTTTTTTTATTAATTTTTCTATCTGGCTTCATAGCAATAGTAAAAAAAAACAAAACATATTAAACAAAGTACCATGCGTAATCACTTAAGGGGTTAGCGGGTTTCGTGCATTGGTAATGTTACATAGGAAAGGGTATTAGACTTATTCAAGCAATTTCTATACATTTATTGTATTGCACTTTCAACGGGATTTTAACCCAGAAAATGTCCGTCGTAAATGCCATTATGTTACTTTTTTTTTTTTTTTAATTTGATTTTACATATGAGCGCCACCTGTTGATAATATGAAAGAGTTTATGGATCGATCCTATGTGTATGGTCTTGTATAATAAGCAAAGTCAACTAGAGACTGAAGAATCTGTTACACCCAAGTATTCTTGCGCAAAAATAATAGCCCCTCTAAATTTTTTATAATTTGGCATTATAATTTAATTAATTTCATGGAAAAAAATATCATTAAAACCAATATGCTTATAGTAACAGATTCTTCAGTCTCACATAGGCAACTTTTAGGTAAATATGTTGTTACGCACCCCTCCCACTATTATATGGCATAATTACTCTTGCTAATGGTTTACGAGTTATAATTATTTAAAGTTATGTAGGCTGTTGATGTATATTTACAAATTCGGACAGTGTGATCACAGATTACTTATACACAGATGAGACATTCAGTTAATAGTGGAAACTGGATGGTTTATTGTTTTGACGTCATCGATTGTAGCAGTGCCCCAGACTTTCGCTGGATTCGCTGTTTGAGAACATTCGTTCTTACATGTATTAAGATGTCTAATAAAGAATTCTGTATGTAAATTTCCAAAAAGATGTGTTGTACTTTATTATGTGGTTGAAACTGCATGACTAATGGTTTTTATTAAATACGATAATTTAGTATAGTTATCGATTGTAGCGCACCCAGCGAAAGTCAGGGGCATTGCTACAATTGATGACGTCAAAACAATGAGCTATCCAGTTTCCACCCCTAATAATTGATCGTCGCATCTGTGTAGTAAGTAGTATGTGGTGTGATATTCAAGTAGTCAACGTGGTCAGTGGGTAAGGCATTAGATTATAATGCTAAAGGTCTCGGGTTCAAATCCTGCTCCTTTCCCAATTTCATTTAATTTAATTTTTTTAAACATGTTTTTGAACAAATTATATATGAAATTAATATTACTTATTAAAAACATATTTTTATAATTTTTAATAATTAATGTTAGTTTCATATATAATTTGTTCAAAACATGTTTAAAAAACTAAATTAAATGAAATTTGGAAAGGAGCAGGATTTGAACTCGGAACTTTAGCATTGTAATCTATCGACTTACCCACATGATTACGTTGATTACTTGAACGTCACACTGTCCAAATTTGTAAATCACTTCAATATCCTACATAACTAACTTTAAATAATTATATCTCGTAAACCAATGCCCATTAGCATGAGTTACTATGCCATATAATAGTGAGAGGGTGCGTAACAACATATTTGAATTTCAGTTAGATCCAAACTTAACAGAACTGGTCTCCTCCCCCTTGTCAGGTTAAGCTTGCCGCGATATTGTCTCTTCAGTCGCGTTTAGCTGGGATAACGCTTTAGGGTAAGATTTTGAATATAAATTATTTTATGAAAATAACCTTTTATGAAGTATTTTGCTTACCAAAAGTATCATTTATTTACAGTTAGAATTATGTAAACAGTATTTATAGATTTTGATTAAATAAGTGATTTAAATTGCAATTAAAGGATCCAAATTCTTAGGAATAGAGTTGGCTCAGAAGTTCGGTTCGGGGGAACCGGAATTAATTTCAAAATTCCTAAATCACCCGCAGTAAAGATTTTTTTATGATTAAATAATTCTTCACTTTATTTAGTTACAGGTAATATCCTCTCGGAGGCCTGTATGGTCGATTTGACCGACAAGTAGGCCTCCGAGGACATCTATCAACAAAAATACAAAATATTGACACGAAACCATGTTACCATGCATAATTGGTTGTTAATTAATTACAAAGAAAACTCAAAATTACAAGTATAAAAAATATAATAAAAGATAAAAAATCTGTCACCAATCAGGTGACAAACAGGTTGCAAAGTAAGGTTATTGAAAGTGAAAATCAATAACATTCAATTTGTAACTTTGAATATAAATGAATATACATGAATAAAATATAATTGGTAAAATGTCGGTATACCTAATTCTGAAAAGAAAGTGATACGGATGAGGATTTAGGTAATTCAAGGTACGTTCTAAGGAACCATTTCTGTAATTTAAAATTTCATATTCCCTTTTGCTCAACAAACTGTGAAACCATGTGTGCAATTATTCGTGTCCAAATTACTCGTAATTCTTTTCTTAAGAATTTGGATCGTTTTAATTGTAAGTTTTAATTGTAAGTTTTAACGCTTTAAGAGTGTTTTACATAGAACTTGGGAAAAAAAAAAAAAAAAAAAAAAAAAAAAAAAAAAAAAAAAAAAAAAATCCCCCCCCCCCTTCTTATTGCTGTTTATTATATATTTTATGGGTAAATTTCGTCGGAAATATGAATAAATGCTAGACGGCATCTGTAATTTATATCGATAGGTATCCTGAGTGTGTGCATTCTCTTTTTTTTTTTTTTCCTCTAAGTTTCGATTGTCTACTAACATGTACCTGAATAAACATTCCGTCCGTTTTTACTTATTTATCCCATTGGGAGCTTCAAATATTAAGCTGATTTTTAGAACTTCTCTACCGAAGTGGCCGTATTCTCTCTCCAGCGATTGGTCCTCTCCCGCTGCCTCAATTTGTTCTGCAAGTAGTTGACCGATTTTGGCCACCAAGGAACTCGGGCTGGACTTTTGGCCTTAGTTATCGAAGGGCGAAAACAGATTTCGAAAAATCGTAAGCTAGAGCGCCAACCCACAAACATGCGCGCTTTGTGATGGCTATTGGTACTAATAAACATTCATCTAGGATTTGTGTAAAAATTGTTAAAAGCTGCAGAATCTGTTTATACGCTTACTACACTCCCGCTGCCTCATTATTGCTGTGGCGGGGTGGCCCTGTCCCATTTCCAGTGGAAAAGATAAACGTTATTAAAAGCGTTTGAGCGTTAAGGCACCAACGGACTTAGTGAATACATAAGACCTATCGGAAGTAATTATATTTCTTTGAATTACTTCAAATAATTAATAACTTATATTTTAAAATATTTAATAATAGATTTTAATAATTTTTATTTTAAAATATATTTTTAGAGTTAAAAAATCAGGAATAACATTGTAATTAATTTATCAAGCAGCTTTATTACTTGGTTTATCTATGGCTTGTTTATTTAGTACTGGTGTTCTGCGAATTTATTACAATTGCTCTATCAGCTTGTTTTTCAAAAATACAAACTCTTCCACGACTGCGAAATCGTTATTAATTCAGAACCACTGGTATTACGGTAATCAAAATTCCAGTAAGTCAGTTAAAGTTCTGACCACATGAAGCCTGGATTTAATTTGAAAAAATTACTTAATTACTCAACTCCTTAAATTAACGCGACTTTAGGAGCTCACGCAATCTGTTTATTTTGAGTAGCGTATCTGTAATATAATTTAATTTCTTGTTCATAAAGTGCGTCAGACGTTTCGGCTTTTCGGAAATACAGACTAAGATGAATGTATATAAGTTTAAATGTTCAGGTATCAGGTATTTCTTTTTATCAACGAGAAATTATTAAAATTAAATGAAAAGAAAGGATCTCGTACGGGTCAATTCGTTTCGGCGATACCATCATCATCTACGGGCAATAAACTACAGATGAAAATATGCATCAGAATTTATAGATAGCTTATCCATCATTCGGTTTTGTCCCCCCCCCCCCCCCCCGAGCGACTATCAGACTTTACCTACTCTCTCCTACTTATACTTGGTAGATAAGTTATCTATGTTATGTTGTAATGCTTGTTTTTAACTGTAGTTTATTTCCCATTGAAATTTATTACTATCACCGAAACGTGTTGGCCTGGAATAAATTACCGTATTGTTTATAGGAGATAATGTCTTCTCTTTTTTTTTCTTTTCATTTAATTTTAATTACACAAAATTTATAAAATTCAAGTTCTCGCATTTCTTCGAAACTTTTTAACAAATATTTGGATAGACACTTTCTCTTAAAACATTTTTCTATAAAAAATATAAAAATTTTCTCCCGTTGTTGATAAATTGGAAATATTCTTGTATATTGAATTAATGGAAATTCTTGATTTTTGATTAAAAATCTTAAAGAATTGCTTAAGTTGTGTTTTTTTTTACTTTTATAAATTGTGTGTTATTCAGTAAGCTATTGAAAACCTCAAGAAATAGAAAATATTTTGAAAAATATGAGTTCAGATTATAAATTTTTTTTTTCATAATTCTTATATTTTCTGAATTTTTTATTATCTTATTTATACAGGGTGACGAAAAACAAATGGTAGATGATGATGCACATAATAGGTCATGTATATTGATGTATTTTGTCCCTATGAACATGAGTCCGAATTTGAATGCTAACTGAGATATGAACAGAAATAAAAATGCCGCCACCAAGATCAACATGTTAATAACTCAGGTTCTTTAACATCTAGGATGATGAAATTTGGGGGAATAATAGGGTACATAAAACTGAATATACTGTTAAAATTTGATCGAATTTCAACAAGTAGTTTCCGAGTTACGCACTCAACATCGTAACACGTGCTGGTTAGCACTCGCATGTGAGCACTGTTACGATTTTGAATGCGTAACTCGGAAACTACTCGTTGGAATATGATCAAATTTTAACAGTGTGCAGTTTTATGTACCATATTATTTCTCCAAAATTCATTATCCTAGGTGTTGCAGAACCTTAGTTATTAAATTGTTGATCTTGGCGGCGGCATTGTTATTTCTGTTCATATCTCAGCTAGCGTTCAAATTCGGAGCCATGTTCATAGGGACAAAATGCATCACTATATCATTATCTACCATTTGTTTTTCGTCACCCTGTATAGTTGTTATTATTAAATTTAAATATCGAGGTTTCTTATTATCAATCTGTTTATCTCAATGAATATACAGAATGTTAAAAAAATATATAGGAAATCTTTGAGGAAGCTATAGAAGATCTGAAAACAAGCAACGAATATCATATAAAATGAGGCTTATTTCGTTTTAGTTTTTAAATTACAGGTACTTTTGAGCTCGTATAAGTGGTTGTTTACAAAGTCCATTTGCTCCAAATGGCCGCCACGAACTCTAATCCTGACTTCTGAAAGCTATAACATGGAATAATATAATCTCTCTATCATATTCTTGGCATTCTTTTTAGCACGATGGCAAAGAATTTCATTGTTCTCAATAGGTCTTTTTTTCACAAGACCTCGTATAATGTTCATGTATTCTGTGAAATGTCTTGTCCTTAAGTAAGTCAGTTTCCATCCTGTAAAATCTTTCTGCGTACAAATGCCTTATTTCATTGGCATTTCTTATAGTAGGTGCGTAATCTACCATTTCCTGAGGTAGATTTTCTATTTTGACCACAAATATAACGACACTCAAATAACAGATCTTTAAACTTTCACTATCCCTTGTGTTGCATTTACCAATGGGAGTACAGCGCTTACAAAAAGATAGAACTAGAAGAGAAGCTCAATTAGTGGGAACAAGCGCCTGCTTCCTGGTGAAATCTCATTCTGTTAAATAAATCTTTCAATACCCCTAGTGCCTAAAAATTCAAAATTCACAGGGTTTTTTTTTCTTATTATTTCTTGTATTAAAATACGATTGCATATTTTTCCTCACTTTTTTGGGTCAAACGTTACTACAAAAAAATCAAAGGAACTGAATGGTATAATATCAATAGATATTCAAAGAATCACAATTAATCGTAAAAAATTTTTGAGTTAACGAATATATATAGAGATTATAACTGCCACTTAAAAAAGAACCTTAGATGTAGTCGCCAAGATGGCTGTATCCACATATGGCATTTACTGCTTTTTATTTTGGTCCGCTATTACTTCCCAAAGGTTTCTAGATAGAGTCGAACCCCGTTATTACGAAATCCCGCTTAATGCAAAATTTTCTCTTGTTCCGGTACAATGTATAACATTCCGGATAATACGAAAAAATTGAAGTAATTCATTCCAAGAAAGTTATATTATTTGTATTGTAAAACAGAAAAAAAAAATGAAAAAAAAATTATTTTGATTCTTAAGTTGCGAATTCTGATTGGCTCTCGTGCAAATAAATAACAAAGCACGTATAACGGTGCATTTCCATGCATTGATCAGAATTGCAATATTGCCTAACATGAAGTAGCAGAGAGGACGATGAAACGGAAACAGCCGCTTGTTCTGACAAGTGTATGTTGTCAATTTTAGAGGAGAGTAAGTCGTAAGACCTGTATGGGAATAAATTTTCCACCAGATCTTTATGTTAGTAGTTCTGTGAATAGTGCCATTACAAAAAAAAAAAAATTCGTTCATGTAACCAAACTTCAATAATCAATTACTGTATAAGGATTTTTCTGAATTAAACTATTGACGAAAATGTTTAGATTTGATTAATACAAAAACCGGATATCACGAAAAGCATTTATGGTCCCCTGAATTTCGTAATAACGAGGTTCGACTTTAGTATATTTATTTGTTAACGTTTTGTATGTTCAAGTACTTGTCATTATGTTCGTTATATTTAAAGAAAAAGTTTTATTGACGGATGTAAGAGAGAGATTGACGAGACACAAGAAACCTGGACTACAATAACAAACAGATATTAAATAAAAAATAAAATAAAATAGATAAATCAAAAATGAAAAGCTCTAGAAATTGGATTAGGACTTCAGATTGTAGCTATTTCGAAGTTGCAATAGTATCTTTGATTTCGTAGTATTATAGACCTAAATATGATATACACCTCGTTATAACGAACTCCTCGATGTAACGAATTATTTTTGATGCCCCGGCAAATTGTAATTGATTTAATGCAAAATAACCCCGTTTTAACGAATTTCAATATAACGATCAAAAATTTTTGGTCCCTTCGATAATGGTAAAGTTCGTTGTAACGAATTTTCACAAAACCCAGAAAAAGAGAAATCATTTTCGTGCTGCCTATGATCACGTGCTTTTAGAAAAACCCCCACAGGAAACGGGTTTTCATTCTAGCTGAATCCCACATTCCCATTGTCTGGAGATTGCAAATATGACTAGTAAATTTATGAGAAAAAAATTTATTATTAATTTTAAACTCGAAAGTTTTAGAATACGTAAAGAATGGTGAAAAGAAAAGTTTGAAATATCTCGATCAGCGTTCATCAAAAATAAAGAAAAAATAATAAGATTATCATTCCGATATTCGTCGTGGTAAATGTTAACTGACGAATTAACTGATGCAGATACGAGGGTTATTCGTAAAGTAAGGTCCGTTTTGCAATAAAAACAAAACTACTAAAATTCATGGTGATTGTACAAACTTCTAGGGGAGGTAGTATGGGTTATTCTAATCAAAAAGGTTCATATGAACATGGATCCGAATTTGAATGATAACTGAGATATAAACAGACATAAAACTGCCGTCACCGAAATCAACAAGTTAATAACTCAGGTTTTATAACACCTAGGATAATGAAATATGGGGGAATAATAGGATGCATAAAACTATGTATACCGTTAAAATTTGATCGAATTCCAACGAGTAGTTTCCGAGTTAAGCAGTCAACATCGTAACATGTGCTGGTTAGTACTCGCATGTGAGCATGGATTACGATATTGAATGCGTAACTCGGAAATAGCATATTTTGGAAATAATTTTTGTTAACCATTTTACTTTTTTTTTTAATCCCGCTTATAACGAACTAATTTTGTCCACCTAATTGTTCGTTATAACGAAGGTCCACCTATAATTTAGATTTTTTTAAAGCGAAAACCTTGAATTCGTCATCTAATTAGAAACCTCTTGAAAATAAACTGTGAAAAGAAACAATTATGTTATTTCCATTTCTCTAAAATTTTAATAATATCTATTAATGTATAAAAAAGCTTTAAAATTATTGTGAACAGAAGGTACACTTGTTTCCTTTATTATCTCATCGCAGTCATATATATTTAATATAATCTGTGTGATTTTTTGGCAATATATTCAGTACCGACCCTCGAAAAGCCTGTGCTTTCGTTCCGATAGATTATCGTGATAGGATCTGAAGAGGGAGAAAGAGAGAGAGAGAAAGGAAACTTAGTAATAATGATGAAGTGGAAGGGAGGGGGGGTAGGATGAAGGGGGAAAGAGACACGCTGGGAGTGATTATTGTGTTGCGACATGGGGGTTAATGCAAAGAACAGATAAATTAGGCCGAGAATTAATAAGGATTATTCGATGCAGAAAATTAATTAATTGCCGTAAACAAATCAGTTTTGTTTTCCGCTCGATTTCGCTCTCCACGCCGGGGTCCAATAACGGATGTCACCATCTTTTCGGCTTTTGAGTTCGATGTTGGATTTCACGACGACGACGAGAGCAAAGATTAACTGTTTATTATTATTATTATTATTATTATTATTATTATTATTATTATTATTATTATTATTATTACAATAATAATTCTTCTTACAATGAATGAATATTAGCTTTTATACAAAGCTCAAGAATCTACTTAATACGTACGATGGCACTTACAAAGTCTTGGCAACTATTCTTTTGTAGGCAAATGTGCTATGATACAAACATTTCATAATATACATGTAAGAAGTGTATTCAATAAGTAACAGTCCGAACGCAATGGGGACTAAACAAATTAATTTATTTCAAAAATACATGTACAGTATATCCCACGATATACCCTTCTCATAAAAGGTCTTGGGTTGTTGTTTGAACCCATTCCCAAACGCCTCTTGAACTTCCCCGTCCTTATGTAATCGGCGTCATCTACTGCAGATTCACTTTTATATTTTTAGGTGGTGGTGATCCTGGGGGTTTTCAGTGATCCAAGACTTTTTGTGCTGGTTCCAAATGATCGGGGACCTATTTTGCGGTACTGTAATGTTTCCGTGATAATTGTGTGAACAGTTCCGACACTCACACCAACCTCTTAACTTTTTATCATATCTCCCAGGCGCGACTCCTACACCCTCTAGCGGTATATGTACGTATACAACATCTTCACCATATATTTAAGTGTGTGCTCCATAAAATTCTCGAAGATCCTGAGCATCATTGTCTGTACAAGCCTCCAGCCTGAAACTTATTGAATACGCTTCATACTTTACCAATAATGTTTGTTACTTGGGTTATTCAGGAAGTATTGTACACAAGGGAGAGGAGTAAAAATTAAAAAAAAATCACCTACCGACACTCTAAGTTGCTTGGTCAATACCTGTTTCTGTTGCCAACTCGTATAGAGATCATAGTCTCTCGTGCTCTAGAGTATTGTGCGATCACGGCACGTACAACATCGTACGAACAAGGCGTCCTGTACGAGGCATGTCTGAACTTGCTACTCGTCCACGTTGAAAATCAGTTCTGTATGGGAGACCGCGATCTCCAACAGCTTCTACGAGTTGCGCATGACATTCTCTCGCGTTTTGATATTCTCTCGCGAAGCACTGCTATATTTACGTTCGCATATTGTTCTAGTCGATATCCATATTTGGGAATAATTGAAAACCAACTGGTTTTCGCGCATCCCTTCCTCTTCCGTTCTTGAACATTCACACCATCTAGCCACAGCAATAAGTATCGTACGTCTCAACGTCATTGCTGCATATCGATAAATGGGATCGCGGTCTGGGATTCTACTGAATGCCATGACTTTGTAAATGATCTTCGTATTTAAAGGGACCGAGCAAAAAGTACGTATTATTCTTAGTCCCAATAGTGTTATTGTTACTAAAAATGCTCCTTATAATGATGTATTTGACACGTTTATCTATAGGACGTCCTTTCGATCCTGTCCTACTTGCTTTAACGGCAATTTACGATTGATTCATAAAGAAGAGTCTGTGTTGTGAGCGTTGAATATAAACGAGGTGAACGCTAATGAAGAAGAATTAGCTGGAAAAAAGTCCCTCTTGTTTCGAGGTCTCGTTAGCTTTACCTTTCCTCCCCCTCGGATTGGTGAATTAAAACCGTTATTGCAGCCGAGTTAATTAGGTGACGTCATCGGTGATGAAGGCAAGGGGATCGTGTAACAGGTCATTGGTTGGGAGTCAGGTGAACTCCTTTCAATTATTTAGATCCCTTCTCCATCACTATCGCCTTCTTTCTCCCTCTGTGTGTGTGTTATGTAGACTCTTCCCCAATTGCCTTCTCAAAACGTGGTCCACGTTACGTGGATCCTATGCAATGCAAATGGAATTCGGAGAGAAGAGGTCTACTCTCTTCTTTCATCCCTTTTCTCTCACCTCTTTGCGTTGCACTTTTCTAATCAGAAGAGAAGAAAGTAACGATACAGCCTCCTCCTCGTCGTTGTGTTGTTCAATTCCCTCTCCCTCCCTCCCCTTCGCACCCCTCCATCCTTTCTCTATTCCTTTCCGGTTGTTGGGGAAGGTGAAAGGCATTTTCTCCGTGCTCAGAGCGGGGGCCCGGAGAGTCCATTGCCGAGTGAGGATTGCCGTTGAATTTCACTCCACCCGCCGTATTGATCATCATCCCCAGCGCCTGCTGCATCCAGTTAACCTTGTCAAGAGTAAAATGAAAATGGATTTGCCCTCTCCACTGACAGCCCCCCTACGTACTACGGGAGTCTAGAGGAAGCTCTTCGCTACATCACTCCTCTTTCCACTTCATCCTTTTTATCAACCCCTTCTTCACCATACCCTCCCCTCCCCCCTCTCTCTCTCTCTCTCGCTCTTCTTGGCTGCTGTTTTCCGACAACACAATTCCTGTTTACAAAATCCCTTCCGTGCCTGCTCCTCACCGTCTCTGCTACCTGATTTATTAACGATTAAACTCCGAATTTCTGTCTTGGAGGGAGTTTTTCCTGGAGATAATTTCATTGGGAGGATTGAAGTCAATCGCTTGGAATTTTTTTTTCAAGTGGGCTATTTTTTTGTTTTTTGTTTTTATTTAAAAAGGGAAGAGAACATCTTTGCGGATTTCCTTTTTCAAATTTCCTATAATTTGAGGGAACTGTGTTTATGGAATTACATATAAAAATTTAGGTTATTTTGAAATTAGTTTTTGTTTGAGGATTCGATTCTATGCTTTTGTGACGTGTTCCACAGGTTTTAAAATACGCTCCCTGTGGAAACACCAGAACATCCGGGTTCCTAACTAGAAATATTAAGAGTGGCCAGTTCTAAAGGAAATGAACCTAAATTATTAAAAATAATTTTTAAGCAGATTCCTTGACCCCGTCACAGATATTAGATGAAGGGTCTTGTAGCTTGAAAGAATATTCCCCGGAATAGCTATTCCTTACAACCTAATCTCTAATATTTTCTTCTCCAATCCATTGACCTTTGCTTCCATTTGTCCACCAAAAGAAAACTAGCCTGAAGAACAGCCTGAAACAACAACTAGCGATTTCTATTGCTAAAATATGAAATAAACGAATTATCCGCCTTGCCCTAGTCTCCTCTTTAGATGAAAACGTATATGTTACAGGCAAAGTAAACATTATATGCCTTGCAATACTTCTTCTAAACCGCTAATTGATCTAGAACAGTCTGCGCATCAGCATTTTCAATTACAGTCGGGTCTCATTTTATACGATTCATTTTCTTTGTTGTATTCGAAGCACACATAGAAAGTTATTGTCATAATCAAAAAATTTGACCTCGAGATTTTGAAGACTTTTTTTAAGTCTAAAAAGAACATTTGTGTGCGCATACCTGTCTGTCCGTATGTGCGCATACACGATAACTTGAAAACGCAACGCGCTTGATGCGTTATATTTGGTATGTGGTCTTTACACCAAAATGTAGATCTGTATCAGTTTTGGGCTAAATCTGTCAACTGGAAGAAATACCAACAGAAGAAGATAAAAACACTATTCTACAAAAAGAATTTTATATAAAAACTTTTCAGAGCTGATGACTATTCTTTTTCTGGAATAGTGTTGTTATTTTTTCTTCTGTTATCTGTATTACGTAAGAGATATTTTCTGAACACATACTCGATTTTTTTTTCATATAAACTAGGACTTTAAATAAAAGTAAACCAGTAAAATTTAAATAGAGAAGAATAGTTAAGAAATTCTAAGGCTTGGATAAAACCAGGATTTTTGGGTTATCGTCCCGATGCCATAACCACTAAAGTTTGCTTAATTTTTCAACATAAGTCATATTTGTGCGTTTTTTTTAATATGCATTTTTTGTGGGACATATATACCGCATGAAAATCAGTACTGCATTTGAAACGGCCAAATCTATTAAATACAGTAAAACCTGTTTATAACATAATCTGGATATAGCGGAAACGGAAAGGAAATAGCGATTTTTAACGGAAAATTAATCATCCAGTATGAGCATCGTAGCCCTGAAAAACAACATAATAATAATATACTTAATCTAATACGTTTTTTATATATAAAAGATGTTATAAAGATCTGTTTAAACAATATTCGACTGT
>JAHWFO010012899.1:131637-219035 GCA_023313115.1 Rhysida immarginata | reverse complement strand
TGCATATTTGGGATGATGAAAAGTGCACCATGGGAGAGGTCCCCGGGGTTGTTGTCGAATCGAGGATTGAATGCCATCTTTCACCTCGTCATCAGAACGCAACTCATGTCCCTTAAGGTGCTCTTTCTTCTTTCGGAAGTGGTGAAAGTCGCGAGATGCAAAGTCTTTCATCTTTGAACTGTAGGCGCTTTAACGTACCTCTGGTGTATGGTGATCGTGTGCGGGCGGGCGTTATTGCGCTGCAAAAGAGGGTCTAAAACTGCCATTCAATCCTTGTGTCGACAACAACTCTGGAATTCGAAATCATTAAAATTGGGTTAGAATATAATTAAATGTGATATTTCTCCTAAATGCAAACATTGACAATATACAATAATTGACAAATTTAGTTAAGAACCCAACAGTGAAAAATTAACATAAAACAACATAAAACATATAAAATAAGATGGAAATCTGATCTATTACGAACTTCCCCCATTACCTAGAATGTAACAATCTAACATCTCCAATTATCCAGTTATCAAGAATTATCAAGAATTTACAAATAAAAACCAACAAATTTTGAAACCAACAAATTTAGAGTTGTCTTATAAATTTAAAAATACATATAAATGGAGTCCAAATTAAAACTTTTCCAAAATGATCCGGCCGAAAATTGCAGCTTGAATAACAAAATTTACAGAGAAGTTCATGAAGAAAAATATCCAAGGTTAAAAACCAAAGATTATTTTACTGACCCAGTGTCTGTATCCAAGGCACAAAACACTGAAAACCCAAAGGCTGATTTCATTATAGAAATTTCACACACAGTTCAATTTTTCGTAGAAATTTTGAAAACGATAAAAAACATAGTTTTGAGAACAGTCCTAATCAAAAATTTATCCGAAAAGTACATTAGAAACTTCTTATTGAATGCATTAACGTTTTCGAGCGGAGCTCGCCGCTCATCTTCAGAATGTATGAAGGAGAATGATACCAAACTTAAAAATAAAAAATAAAATAATTAATTTTTTCACTGTTGGGTTCTCAAATAAATTTGTCAATTGTTGAATTCTTCTCCGACGGGTTCACCCGACTAGTCACGCGTTGGCGCAGTGCGTGGAAAGGGATGGGAACGATGTCGAAAAGTGAATAGTGGATTACATAGAGGACAAATGTAAATATCAGATGCAAAAAGAATTTTGAAAATCGGTTAACAAATAAAGTTACGGACCAGGAGGCAAATATTCTTGAATAACCCTCGTATGTTTTTTAGAGACGTATTTCCCACTGTGTTAAATTTCAACTTTATAACTTAATTCCAAATTACCTTTAAAAACGAACAAACATACATTGATAAATACACAGTGCTTTATACCGTGTGTTTCAAAAGTTCCTGAACGCAGGAGATGACTTTCCCTGCATAACGTACTGTTGTGCAGGTATGCTGAAGGGCTGGTAGACAGAAGCCACTGCCTCTCAACCTTTTTTTTTTTTCAATTAATGGATGCTCCCAGTCGTTACGAATCCCGCTATTTATTTTACATAATGCAAATACGCGAATGTGAGTGAAATAAAAAGTTAAAGTAAAAAATAGAAGTTTTATATATAAAATCTACATGCAATCCTAATCAATTCCTGCAGTGCGTTTGAGCACCGACTAGCGTATTGCCAAGAGGTGAACTGTGAACACTTTGAGCAAATGGTGTAACCTACATGTATCATTTCCTTTGGGAATGTAAAAATAAAATAAACACATTTGAGAAACTTTGCCACTATGTAAAACTGATTTTATGTAATTTATTTCAGCACATGGTTTATTTTAGTGGTTGGCCGAACATTAATCCTGCTGTTATAGGTTAGGCTTTCCCTACATACAGACGGGGAAGTTCGGGAACTTTTGAAACACACGGTATGTATAGATAATGCTGGTTAATATATTGATAGTGTTTTTTGTTTTGTTTTTTTACAAACTGAAGTTATAAAAATTGTTATTTTCCTTCAGTAATTAATTTCCAAAAACTATTTTTTTTCAAATATATGCATTTTCATTATAAATTATTTACCTTTCTTTTAAATATGATTATGTTTATATTATTAAAATTGAGAAGGAATTTTTTATTAAATTGTAAATATTATATAGATGCAGCAGTGCTTTTCAGAATTCATCCTTAAGGAAATTTATATTCTGTTACGTGCCATTTTCGATGACACGTACAGCCACAAGGAAAGGAGTTGTTTAAAATACCTTGGTAAGTTCACTATTGAAAAGAGAAAAAATATAACTTTCCCAACCCTTAGCCATTGACTAAAATCCAAAAAAACAAACAAACAAAACTATTCCCAATCGAGAAAAATTGCGTATTAATAATTAGGTGGGTATCTTCTTAACAAAAATTACATCCCCGAACAGATTAAAACTACGAATCGTTAACCTCAAGGCCCGAAAGCGTTAAAGTTATCACTAAGAAAATTCCAAACAAAAATGTACGGTTTATTATACAATTAAAGGAAAAAAGGAAGATACATAGATAATCCATCAAAGTATATAGGCTAAAGATAAATACAAGGGTTATAACAAATCTCAAAGTTTGGAAAATAAAAAAATTGATTAGCAAAAAAACTACATGGCAGAAGACAGTTCGACGAAACTTGAAAAGATGCAAAGAAGGGAAGACGACAGCAGTGAACGGACGAAACGAACACGGAGAACCAAGATGGCGAAAGGACGGGCTGAAACTTCTAAAGACGTAGAAAACAGCCGAAAACACGAGGAGAGGACGGCGAAAAAAGAACACTAGCCACTAACATCCAGCCGAGGTACCTGCAAAGGTAAAAAGAACAGGGCGGAAAGGAGAAGGCAAGCCATCCCAAGGAAGGAAAGAAACTAAAAGAAAACTAACCACAATAATAACGGGAGAAAAGATGAGAGGGTTAAATGGTTAGTAAAGAAAGTAAATGGGAACAGCTTAACCTAAACCTGACCTGTACAGGATACCTCGGACTGAGGGACGCAGAAACAGCAACAGATGGAGGAGCCAAAACATGAAGGAGACGCAAACGGTCAACGCTACGGCGGGTCAACTAAGGAAACACCGAGGATAGGGGAACACAGGCAGTTCCACGACGGCGAGCGCAGCCAACCCAAAATCGGCTCGGAGTCGGTCCATGATCGACGGAGGATCCAAACATGAACACGCCGGAGGCTGAAAGTAACTCCACCGAAGAAACACTTTATGCTGCTTAGTCAAAGCATGCTTGAGATTGCGCTCCATGACACTTCAACACATAGGCGATAACAAAGACCGCTCCACTGAAAAGCAAAGTAAAATGCATTAACACTGTCAATTTCACGTAAAAACAAAATTCATGACGAAAAAATACAACTGTATCGGTCGGCAGACCAGCTTGTCTCCGACGACCAGTCGAACACCTGAATTGAACCATTGTTACAAAGGAAAAATTGTACAGAAAAATGTGCAGTTATAAAAGCCAAAGAAAAAAAATAAAATAATTTAACAATGCGCGTCGAAAAATCTTAGAACTAACGCCAAGAAACAATAAAAAGAAAATTCAAAAAAATAACCAGCACAAAATTACTATTTGCCAAAAAAGGCCCGCTACAATTCCTATAAAAGTTATTTGAGAAGGAGTGAATGCTTATCTCTCCCAGACCTTATAACAAAATATACTTGGTTTCATTAGAAATGGGTTTCCAATGTATGCATATTGCAGACGGTGGAAGACGATAATCATGTTGTCTCAATCTCGTCTATTTACTTTGAAGAATTTAGATGATAACTGTGTCTCTCTTTTATTATTTATTTATTTAATTATTTATTTATCTATTTTTGTTTACCCCCTCTTCCTTTCCACTCGTCCTCGACACTTTTTCCGACAGATTTCTCTTTCCCGTTTTACCGCCATTCCTCATCAGTTTTGAATGGCATCATTCTTTTCGACGGCTCTCTTATCTCCCACCTATTCCATCTCTAGTTCCATTTTGCAAATGAACGGCATTGCCATCCCAACCCTCCCCCCCTTCATTCTTTTTTTACCCCCTCCTTCTCCTACCCCTCTCTCAACCTCTTCCTTGTCATTTCGAGATTTTCCAAGCGTCCATCTTGTTCGCTTGCATTGACTTTTGTCGCGGCAATGGTTTCTAGGGGGATTTGGTCGTCATTTGCGTTAGGCGAGCGGAAGCTTCTCTCTTCCCCCCCTCCTTCCTGATCACCCCCCCTCCCGCCATTTTCCCTTTGAACTAAGAGGAAGAGTAATTAGAGCGAAGGGAGCTAATGAATTTTCTCCAGCCGGCAAAAGCCTTGTCAATTCCCCACGGAACCAGATAGCTCGCGTTGATAAGACGACGAAGCATCAGACTGCCGGGCGGGCGGCGACGGGAGGTGGGGGGAGGCAACCGGAGAAACGCAAAAATAATGAAGACCCTGATGAGAAGAGGCTTTGGAGACAAGTTTTCATCTTTAAAGCAATAGAGGAGGGTTTATTATTTTGAGAGAGGAAAAAAAAAATTCCATTCTTCTTACAATTACAGGCGCGCGTGTATTTATGATGGAACCTGTTGCGCACCACATGGGATTATGCTCTCAAGTAGCGACTCATTTCTTTCTCGTTTATTTAATGTTGTATCGATGTTTGTAATATTATACATGGCAAAAATTTTGTATATATATTTAGGTGTCATTGTTTTGCATGTATTCGGTGTTAATGAGGTGCTTTTAAAAATAGCTGAAGGATATTAAAAGTTTATACTTAGCTCGTTAAAAATCGTATAAAATGTGATTTAAGTACTTCGTGTTGATATAATTAGGTCGTAAAACGTTTCTATACTATTATGTTGATTTTTATTACTGTATTTAGCCATTCTATGAAGATAATAAAATGGGTGTATCCGGCACGTCTCCTCATTGTTTTTATTTTAATATTTTTATTGTAATTAGGACATCCCGTTTTATAAGGTGCGTCCCATAATGATAGAACCATCCTTGATTAGTAATGAAAACAAAACAGAACAAATTTTTGTAAGAATGTCAGTTGATTATAATTAACAATAGTCAAAAAATAAACAATAAAAAAACGCCGCATTGTTGCGCACAAGGGGAAAATTGTTTTTGCTCAGTCCCAAAAGGATAGAACCACTTGTTCAAAAATAAAAAAAAAAAAAAACAGAACAAATAACATAGGTTAAATATTTTATTTTATGCTCTAATATCCAATAAAGCCACCGAGCTTGGAAATCACCTTAAATACTGTTTTTCATTGATTCAATGCAACTGATCATCCTAGATTTCTTCTCATGATTGTACAATCTGATATTTCAAAGCTTCAACACTGCTGAGTTGACGTCCATCGTGGTACACTTTCCTTGCCAACATGCCCCAAACATTCTCCATTGGATTGAGGTCCGTGGAGCCTGCTGGCCGTTCTATAAACTGACGCCGTTTTGATAAAAACTACTCCCACGTTGACGTGGCGTTGTGGATAGGGGCATTATCTTGTTGAAATTAGAAGAATGGTTCTCCCAATTTCTCAGCAAATGGCAGTAGGTAAATATTCAGCATCGCTTGGTAATCTGCTGTCTTCAATTTGCCAGGCACAAATGCCAGGTTGGTTTTTCCACCATCACACCGCCACCACCTTGTTGTCTCTTAGTCATGAAACGTTCTTCTTTTCTTAAATCATGCTAGTCCGTACAGATTAAACTTTTTCTCATCACTCCACACAATATTTCTTCATTGCTTGTCCCAACTCGTGTGATATTTTGCCCACTGAATTCGCTTTTCCTTGTGACGCTTATTCAGTGGTGGTGCGGTTTTCATTTTTCCACTTAGATTTTAAGTGTCCGGAGGCTTTCGCAACCCTATGAGTAGTTGACTTAGATGCTGATATGTCTGGAAGAGATGCCACTGCTCGTAGACTCAGTGTAGCCCACTCTTCTAATAGCCTGTTCTTTCTGCCGTTGAGACAAAGCATGCGGTCTACCAGTATTAGTCTATTTCTCGCCGTATTTTTCACCAAACTTGGTGAAATTCATAATGACGTGATGAGAACGCTTCAGTTGGCGGCCTGTTGCTCAGAACGATTGTTTGGCACGGTATAATTCGGTAATTTTACCTTTCTCGAATTCAGTCATAGCTTTACCACGTCCCATTTTAAAAGTGACAAAGCAAACTAATCTGCAACAATAACAAGCGTACAAATGATTCAGAGGAACTTTATTGTGATTTGCATAAAAGTAAGTTTGACTCTTTAGTAGTTTAGACGATTTTATGACATGAGATCGGGGGTGGTTCTATCTTTTTGAGACAGTGCAAAAACGAGTTTTCTTTTGTGCGCAATAATGCGACGTTTTTTATTATTTATTTTTTGACTATTGTTCATTATAATCAACGGACATTCTTACAAAATTTGTTCCCTTTTGTTTTTTAATTGTACTAACGTTAACAGCACTAATCAAGGGTGGTTCTATCATTATGGGACGCACCTTATTTGAGAAATTATGCGACTCTATAATAAATCGGTGGCTTAAAATACAATTGTTCTATCTCCACTTTCTGAAAAAAAATCAAGTTTTGATACAATTGATATATCTCCATCTCAAATTAGTGTCTCACATCATAGTCTAACACCGAGGTCTAATTTTTCTTACTGGTTAGAATACATTTAGTCTAACTCCTAAGTGCTTCTTCTTTTAGAATACAACTGTTGTTCTAAGTCCAATTTTTTTTTTCTGTACAGTATTGTTCTGTCTCCATGGCGAAGTCTTTATAAGAAGCGTTTTACAATTTTCGTCACAACTGGTCATGCTACGCCGTTTTATACTACTGTTTCTTAAGGCAGGAGAAAACATTTCTATTTTGGAATTTATGAAAGTAGAATTAATGTATTCTGCATGTATAACTTAATAACACTGTAATAAGATTGATATCTTCTCGCCTATGTCACTCATTAGGGCCCTATGCAAGGTGCGTACACAAAATACCTAAAATGTATTAAAGAAGACAATTTTAAAAATTTAAAGAAGACCATTTTAAAAATCACGAGGCGATAGCAAAATCCCACTTCTCATTTGGGAAGGTCCCCTATATAAAGATTAAAAAAATTATGTATGAAACGTCTTCAAAAGTAAAGTACACAGTTTCTCATAGCATTCACGCTACTATCCATGAATGCAGCGGTACATTAGGCAAGGCAAAAACTAGGGGCAAAAAGTCTACCGGTCACTTTTCAAAGAAAAGATAATTTCCAAAGAAAAAAATGAACGATATCAGGTCACTTTTCAAATTTATGCCCCAAGTAGACGTTGAATACTACAAGCTTGTATTTGCGCGTAAAACCAAATTTGCTCTTGCGCTATAATGCATGACCAAGGTTGTATTGGAAAAGGCAGGAAAATAGAATGTTTATGCTTCATTAATTTTTCACTTGGAAGAATTTTTGTCTCGTACTACTGAGATTGAATCGAACCTCGGATCAATCCAAGTAGACGACAGTGTTTTCATATGTACGATTACATTCAAACAATACATGTATACTCCTGATGGTTGCTTTAATATTACTATCAAATGTAATCTGATTAATTACATTGAAACAATTGTATTTTGACAAAAACGCAAAAAAATGTCAATGAATTTGTTCTAACTCCAATATTAAACTCGCATTTTCAGAATTAAATACAGATTTTAATTTTTAATAAATACTCTGAATAAGACTACACACACTAACCTCTCAAATAAACAAAGTAAATGAAGGACTTTTTAAAATTAAAATTGGGAATAATTATCTAACTTTTTTGGCACTCTTTATCCAAGGAAAGTTGGAGTGGGCGTGTCCAGTTAAACTTCCTATTTCAATTGTTAGACATTGTTGATTCTACTTTGGCAAACAATGTCTAACAATTGAAATAGGAATTTTAACTGGACACGCCACACCAACTTTCGTTGGACAGGGTATAGTAAGCGGTAGCACCCATCCTTTTGCTCTAATGACAGCCTCCAGCCTCCGAGAAACACTATTCACTAATATTTTGTAGTAAGAAATTGGATTTTTGGATTCGTTTGATGTATGGCATGTGTAAACTATCTTTGGTCATGCTCTATATCGTCCATTTTTCCACAAACGCTGTGAAAATGCGTCTATATCTGCAGTGGTGACTGTTTGATCGAAAAAAAATCCCACAATTCCCTATTGCGGAGATTGTACACCAAACTCCGATTTTCACTGGGTACAAAAATTCTTCATGAATGCCAGTGGGCGAATTTTCATACCACTTAATATTTAAAAAATGTGTTAGTGTTATATGACTCGCCCTGTACATACACTGGGTTTCCATTTGATTTCTTATCAATCTTTAGGACACTTGGAGACAGCTTTATACTTGAATTTGTAAGAAGGGTTTAAGTTGCTTTGCGAAGATTCACGCAATGGCTGAAGAGAGGTGGTCAAAATTTTGTTGAGAAGTTGTTGGAGTAGTAGAGAGCCAGTAAGTAGAGGAAGGGTGTTAAGAGATGGACAGAACGTGATAATGCACGAATCATGGATAGAAAGACGAAGAAAGGGAGTTGCGTGGACTCTTTGGATATGTCCTCTTGTCTTCGTTCACTCATTAAGTGCCATGTGGGAGATATTAAGTTTAGTATGAAGATAGTGCTAAAGGTCGCCGGCTCGAATCCCGTTTTGTTCTTATTTTTATTATGCTTGCCATTGTCTCTGAAAGAAGTCTCGATTTCTGCTCGAGTCATCCTACGTGACAATGACATCTTATATTGCTATGACTTTGAGCCTGAAATTCCATTGGGAACTGTAGATATTGTCGCATCTTTTAAAAAGCTATGTCATGATAGGGAATTTTTCTTTGAATTTTAAACTGACAGCAGGAAGGAAACCGCACAAAAGGAGAGTTGTAGACTTGCATTTTTATTTACACTCTTTGGTAAGAGGCACTTCATTCCTATTATGCATTCTTTTTTTCTTCTTCTACAGAGTACTTTAACCACTTTAACTCACTGATACTTGTCTGAAGCAGATTCTCAAAGCACCAGGAATATTTTTCCCTCCTGAGGCAGGTCGAAACCACAAAGAACTTTTAGAAGAAACAGAAATCATTGTAAAATGACAGTTTGGGGCCCTCGTTTCGGAGTTCTTTGATATACCAAATAAACGTTCAAGGTGACGTATGGCAGAGGAGATATGTATGAACACTCTTATCGGGAAATGGGTAAATGCAGGATCATACAAAAGCAGAGTATAGAGGGAGATATATGTCCATTCATCCGAGAATCATCTGTTGTCTTTTTTTTTTAACCATTCTGATTGGCTTCTTCAGACAAACCATTTACCCCGATCCTTCTTAACTCTTGTGATGAGGTCCAAAACCCTAACCGGAGAGAAGAGTTAGCGATTTGTCGGTCATAAATCCCGGTAAGCCCATTGTGACGTCATCATCAGGCGGTTAAAATGGCAGTTAGTGTTCCTATGCCTAACCAGTTATGCTATGTTCGCACTATACCTTGAAAACGGTTAAGGAACCGTGGTTAACTCTTGATCACGACCAGAACTGTGCGGCCTGCTTCGGCTACCTAACCGCGTTTCAGAAACCTGATTAGTGACGTCATATGTCAGTTAGCACCAAGAAACAGGAAAATAAAACATGGCGGCTAAGCGAAGGCGCAGCAGCGAGTGATCTGATGAGGAAAACAAAGCTCTTTTATACGTTTGGGGAGAAAAGTTTTTAGACTTGAGAAAGTCTAAACGTAGCTGCCCGTGTATGAGCACATATCTTAAGGGCACATATCTCCATTCATCTTAATTTCGCTAATGGCAAGATTTGACGCCCGCGGAAGCCAGTCGCTACCCTCATCGCCATCTATTGACGTAATTGCGAGGAAAAAATTCATAGAAAACCTCATTTTGCTTGTTAACTGTTGTTACCCTTGAATGCAGTGAGAACGAAAAAGTAACCGCGGTCTACTGACGAAGATTAACTCACAGTGCGAACTTATTACAGGGTGTGACCAATAAATAGGGTGAATCACCCTCAAAACGAAAATAGGAAGAACCCGATTATCAGCGACACCTTCGCCGGGTTCCGTAATATTCAGTTAACAGTAGTGCGTGATTTCGTGCGCCTATGAGTCTTGATAAATTTATTATCGACTTTTGTCTGTGCAGTGGTTTTGTGGCGTGTCATGGAGCAGAGAATCAATTTGAAATTCTTGTACAAATTGGGTAAATCAGCAGGTGAAAGTCATGCAATGCTGAAGCAGATTTATGGAGGTGTAACCGTAAAGGTGTACGGCCACATTTGAAGCAACGTACCTCTTGGTTTCTCTTTGCACGATAATGCACGACCGCATACTGATACCCGGCTCTATAAAGTGGTTTCTGGTTACTGAACGAACTGTCGCACTGACCGCATTCCACAGATCTGTCACCATTGGACTTTTTCCCGTTTCCGAAACTTAAAGTGGTTCTAAAAGGGCGAAGATTTACAGACATTATGGACATTCGAGCTGTTGTGACACGAGAATTGAAAGCTGTGCCAGTGGACGAGTATTCAAGAACTTTCGACGATTTATACACATGTTGTCAGAGGCGCATAGTGTACGAGGGGGACTATTTTGAAAGATTGTAATTTTCCTGTGAGACCTTTGATACATGAAATTCCCCTCAATGTAAGACTTATTTCATCACTAGTTGTTACCTGCGGCTTCGCTTACCCGCGCCATCTGTTGAGGGGAATTTCAAAAGGACTTAGGAAAGCGGTGTTTTCCCGTGGGAAAGAGATATATTCCCGCGGTAAAAACTAGCCTATGTCACTCTCGAGCCCTCCGACTATCGACGTGAAAGAAGGACAAGCAAATAAACAAACAAACACACATTTATAATATTAGTAGGATTCACCCTTCTTATTGGCTACACCTTCTATTACCGAGAAAAAGATGGTCAGTCCAGTGAGAAATTCTCGCTATCTCTTCTCACCAGTATTTACCATCTCGGGTTAAAAGCTCGAGTTGAGCAATCCGGAGTTAAAATTGAAACCGGATTCACCATGTCCTTTAGCCTGGAGTTGGGCAACTCGAAGACTAACTCGCTCATCTTTTGTAAGGACGTTTGTGGTTGGTCCTTGTAGTTACTGACTGTGAATTTTGGAGCCATCTATGAAAGAATAGAAAAAAGCAGTTGCAGTCATTGTTTGTTGATGAACAAGCGATAACACAAGCGATGAATGTCGTTCCATTAGCTCGATTTCCTCCAACCTGGACAGGTTGTCTTTGTCGTTGTAGAAATCCTGGTCGTAGATGTCTCGGAAGATCTCTTAGTTCGTACGATTCGAAGCGAAAAAAAAATGGTGGCTTTGAAGAGCTGAAGTGCGAGTTGTCTTCACTCGTAGATTTCCTCGGGTTAAATTTAAGGGTTAAGTGTTGGTGAATACAATTGCTCGTCCTAACAATAACCCTAACTCCCAGATTAACCCGAGGTGGTGAATACGGCCGTAAGTCTCCTAATCTATATTTTTAGATAAATTTTATGGTCAGTTTCAGTCTTGCAGTTGAGAATGAAGGCATAGCGTAAAAGCGCAAATAAGCGCCGCGGCTATTTGCGCTTTTACGATAGTCTTCGAAATTTGTATTCGATGTTTCATAGCTCGGATTTTCTTTTGTGGTTAAAGGTTTTCTTTAATATACAGATCACTTTATATTCCATACATTTTTCCTCACTTTTTGACCCTGCCTCTATCCCCCAGTTTTACCCTAACTTTTTATCTTCCAATTTTATCCCCGCTTTTAAACCCTTTTTATCCGCATTGTTGCCCTACTTTGATTCTCTTTGCTATCTCTCATTTTTATTCACTTTTTTACTCCACTTCTATCATGACGCTATTCCCAGATGAGATGGGCAACGAATCGGTTTCCCTCCACCTCAGTCACTAGACACTTTTCTCACTCTTTCTCCACATCTCACGATCCTTGCGTACCTCACTCGCTTACGACGCTGTTCGCGCTATTTTCTAGCACGCAAATTATCAATCTGCTTGTCTCTGGGCCTATCGAGCCATCACAGCAGCGTTGTAGATTTTTTTGCATACACATTCCTCACGACATGCCCGAACCATCTCAAACAGAGTTTATGGTCTAGTTCGTGTTCTGTTCAAGCGCGTCCGTGATGCTCCGCTTTTAAGGAAGTCGATTTCCATGAATTCAGGGCTTCCGCTGCTTTCCTATATCTTTCTTGGGAATATTAATTTCTTGTTATCTCCAGCAATACCGGAGCCATGCCAACCAATTTTCAGACAAAGTTTTTCTCAGAAAGGGTTTTTCCTAAACCACGCTCAAATGAAGATGTTTTCCCAGTTACTCTCCCTTATCTCCAGTTAGTGCTCATTTTTAAAGATTTTCAAGAAAATGTAAGTTCTAAGTATTTTAAATTCTAAGAAAAGCCGGAACAACATTGAACCTTAATGTGAGAATTTTGTTTTTGAAATTTAGGGTTTAATCTCGTACGGAGTTGATTTCAAGAACATACGCAAGGAGAACCTACATGACGTGGGATCGAGAAGGGGCAGTAAGTGCGTTACACAAATTCTGTTCGGCACCGTATTAAATTGCGGGCCATTGAAGAGCGTTTTCGCGGTAATTGGGAGAGTGTAATTTATGCAGATTTATTTTCCTTGGCATATTGCGTTAGATTTTTGGGTGAAGTCGGCCGCAAAAGGCCTGAAGAGATGAGTTTTAGGTAGTTGTGATTTATTTTTAGCAAGAAGTAGACGAGCGTCAAGGGATTAAGAGGCGTTTCGTCGAGTTAAGTATATTAGACGGCTCATAGCGATTTAACTTTTAAGTAGATTACTTATCATTTACCATAAATTATTTCCTACGTAAAACAACCCATGTGTGAAGCATTAAGAGGGCGGGAAACATTCTTGTTCAGAAGTAGTCAGGTACACTCGGCTACGTCTTTCATCTTCTGTCGTCATGGTGTTGATGATGATGGCGTTGTTCTTTTTAGTTTTCATTAGGAGGAGAGAATTCTCTTACGCAAATTCGCCGGTCATTTCAAAGGATCCTGGGAAAAGGAGTGCTTTAGTTATTAATTTAGCAGCAGCAGCAGCAGCAGCAGCGAATGCGGACAACGTCATTCGTGAAACGTAACGAGAGGGCTCTCTTCCGAGTTTCGGTTCGCAATCGAATCTTGAGCTTAACATCTACACATGCAGAGAGAAGGGACTTTAACAAAATCCAGCGCTTTAATTATTGATAGCGCTTGTAACAGGGGCTTTCTGTCTGCTTGTTGGTGGAGCCCTCGACATTCTTGTTTTCTTCGGCAAACAAATTGGACCTTCGCGGCGGAGCCATTGATAAATCATAAGCGGCCGGCTTTCCACGTTTGGTGTTTAGCTCCGAGTAAGCGCAAGATATTTGCATCAGCTCATGATAAATAAATCTCTTTGAAATGGGGAACGGGAAAGAGAATCCGTCATGTTCGTTTTCATTTTCACCTTCTCCATACTTTAAATCTATTGACGGAATTTGACATTAAAAATTCCCGCCGTGTTCGTGTTTTCAGTTGGGCTCTGCTAAAGCGCGACCTTCTTGCGTCCATGCCTGTTTGTGATTATCCTGGACTTGTTTTTCCAGGGTATTTACATCGCTGTTATTGATTGGTTAATCGTGGGTGTATTTCTAGAAATATCAGTTATTAATAATTATGTGTCAAGTTGCTTTACGTATAGAAAACGCGATTCTCCAAACTGATTCACATACAAACTTCACAGAGTGATAGATGATAGAATACTGAACATTTTTTTTTATTTTTTTTTTTTACCAAAGTTCACCATTAAATCGCTACAGTGGGAAAAGTTATCAACAATTAGTTAACACTTTTAATGACAACTGATTACAGTAAGTGTTCAAAGGAGCTACCACAAACAGTGACACATGCCTGATATTTTCGAGTCATTTATTGGCAGACAATTTCAAAAATGCCTGGCATGTCACGTAGATTCCCAGCTGCAACTGCAATTCTGCCAAATAAGTCCTCATCTGAGTTAACAGAAGACTTATAAACTTTTTTTGTGTCCCCAAGGATTGAATGGCAGTTTTAGACCCTCTTTTGCAGCGTGATAACGCCCGCCCGCATACGATCACTATACAGCAGAGGTACGTTAAAGCGCCTACAGTTCAAAGATGAAAGACTTTGCATCTCGCGACTTTCACCACTTCCGAAAGAAGAAAGAGCACCTTAAGGGACATGAGTTGCGTTCTGATGACGAGGTGAAAGATGGCATTCAATCCTCGATTCGACAACAAACCCGGGGACCTCTCCCATGGTGCACTTTTCATCATCCCAAATATGCAAATTAGGACACATTCAAATCCTATCTTAAAAACCGTAACAGATACACGAAAAATTCTAATTGAAGACTTGGTCAGCATGGAATTCCGAACAAAACAAAAAATATTTCCAAATCCGATGAACGAATCACCAACAATCCAAAGCAGAAGATCACGTTGACTATTTGAGGAACAGTGTAGCTTGCCATCCTGGTATTGTTCTCTCTTGCGTATGCTGAGACATGCCTTTTATTTGTTTTTCCTCATGAAAGTGAATGTTATTATGGTAATTTTTTGAATTGCTTGTTGAGCATTCAAATGTCTTGTGAAGTGCATAGGGAGGCAACTAATAAATTCAATATCTGATTGTTGGTGATCCGTTCATCGGATTTTAGTTTTTTTTTGTTCGGAATTCCATTCTGAACAATCCTTCAAGTAGAGTTTTTCGTGTATCTGTTACGTGACTTATCCCATGGTGCACTTTTCATCATCCCAAATGTGCAAATTCAAATCCTAAGTCACCCACAACTTCCTATTCATTGGATTCATCAAAATTTTTGTATCCACCCTGTATATTGTTGGCCCATGCATATTGTTGATGAGATACCTCCAATTAGTATGCCCTACCGTCATTTTGAATATCAATTATTATTGATAGTTATTTTTTTGAAATCTCATGTAGACAGTGACCTTTCTCTTGCTTTGAAGATCAAGTGTGCAAAATTTCATCACGATCGGAATGAAATTGTAGATTTTATAAGAAACAGGGCACCCACAAACAAAAAGAGGCCGTAGTTGCCGACTCCAGTCATAATGGAAACAAACGGAAGAATGAGTAGCTCACCTCTTGGAACGAATCTTCACTTTTTCTCTATAAATTATAGAAAAGTATTCATTAAAGAATAGTACTCTTGTTCTTTGTTCCGTGAGAAAGTAGAATTACAATATCAGTCTGTTGAGGTTTTTGGCTGGCAAACATGTGGTTCATTTTCAACTCCAGCTCCATTTCTTGAACTAATTAAGAGCGAGATAGCCATGTTTTGACAACTGACGGTAACTACTAACGAAAGTAATCTGTAATATGATCAGTCAGTGATCTGTAATATCAAAGGCACTCTGAATGGTCTTCATGATGTAAGGGACATTCGTCGTGTTGTGCTTTCGGATATGATTTTTCTTGTTGTACTGAGCTAGCTTTGTATTGGCAGTTGCTTTCATCCAGAAATCTTCTCCGCTAATTGGTTTTACTGCAGAATTGTCATTCTTTGAACACCCCAGATTTTGTTGCACGTGGAAAGCCAGGGATGTTAACAGTTTTCGAAATATTAGAACGTGATTCTTTTTAGCCATGTTTAGGCTAATTGTGCTGTTGAATAGATCACAAGTTGAATAGTTTGCTAACTTCTAGCAAGTATGCGGACAGAGTGGACAGATAGAACTTTTCTACTGAATTTTGTATTATGTAATGATATGGGAGAGTGGGATTGGTTCGGACGAAAATAAATTTTTTTCTCCCTGTGGATAATCATGAACGTGTATATCGTATTTTTTTACAAATAGTGAATGTGTATATCGTATTTTGTACTCTAAACCTTTCGTCATTTACCTGTACATGTGATTTTTCAGTAGTCATACGATAATCTATATATTTATATATTTTAAAAAAACTCTGCAATGTCCGAGGCAACCCATAGATGTGGGGTTGCCGCGGACTGTCGCGGAGTTGTTTCTGATAAACTGCTTTTTGCCATTTTAGTGAAAAACAAGGTAACTTTATTATCAAAAGAGCACGAAAATGTTATCACGATTTGCCTAATTTATCGCATTATAAAAAATCACAATCACTTGACTAGCGGTTTTGTTTCATTTAGAAGCAGGGCTAGTAGATGTGACTTTTTACTGCGGCTTTCACTTTCTGTATCTTCTGGTGCTCGCTTCATATCTTCCCTGGAAGGAAGATCTTGCCCTCTTTTTCCTTTTGTAAGTTCTAACCAAACGCGTCCGAACCAACCCTCTTTGTTGTGTCCGAATCAACCCCACCACGGCAGAAATCAAATAAAACCTTGTTAAGGACTAACGACGCACATGGCCAAAATGAAACTGCAACACGTTTAAGTATAGTACTGTCCTTCAGGAATAAATGTCTAACTGTTAACATTTCTCGTATAACCTCTTTATAAATTCACGAACAAATACCTCAAAATTTTATTTCTTATTTACTTATCTTTGTTGTGTTCGTTCTGGCGAATAGATTTTCATAATCTGTATAGTGTCACACAAGAGTAGGGATAATTTTTTTACGCAGCATACGAATAGTTTCGACTGAAAAAATCGATTTGACCGAACAAACCCCATTCTTCCCTATATACTAGAGTTTTATCCTTTGCAACAGAACCTTAGTATGATAGAAGATGCAAGAGAAGAAGGTGAGTGTTTCTGAAGAAGCAATAGTTATTTCTTAAATTTTAGGAATTTTTATTAGTTGAAGTCTTCTAAGCACTTGGCTACACTCGTAATATTGTTTCGTATAACCATTAGAAGCATTCCTATGGAATCCGCCTGAAGGGTTGTGCGGAAAACCGGTTGAAATCGTTCTCAAAAAAACACATCGCCGGTATTCTGGTTGAGAAGACCCTGAAGCACTGGATACCTTACTCGTAAAAGTTTTCCATTGTGGACGTTGGTTGAAGAAATGTTGATGGCTTAGATTCCTTAAAGAGTTCAAACGGAAAGCCGAAACTCTTGCTATACAACGAACTCTTCGCGTTCTCTTTTCGTCAGGGGACGTTGCTATTGAAAGAATAGTAGTAGTAAGATCCGTCTCAAAAAGTATAGATACTTTGTAAAAAAAAACTGATGTATTTGCACACCTGTTTAGTTTTTTGGCAATATCATTTATTCACACCGTAAACATGAATATTCCTAATTTTCAAGAATATACATTGTTTCTTTTTATGTATAAAAAATTATGTTGGAATAATGTGTGCAAATAAGGGTCTTGTAAATGTAGAGACTCGTTCTAATAAACATATTCAAGCAATGTTCAAATAAAGTTACCATTACTTGAGAAACAACTCTATTTTTCATTGATGCAATCCAGTTTCGTAGAAAACTTGGATGCAGATTAAACTTCACTTTTTAATTTTACAACGGAAGAGAACTGTTACCATTGGCATAAACTTTGCGTCTCATCACTCTCCAAAGGTTTTGATTTGTGAATACTGACATTATCTTGCTGGAAAATTTGACGTGCTACCCAAAATTTCCCGAAATTTACCTCTATAAAATACGAAACTTACTCTATCTTTTAATTTCCACCGTCACCTTCAAAGTAGTCTCCTTGGGCATCTATACATTTCTTCCAGCGATGTTTCCACTTCTGGAAGCGCTCCTGGAAGTTTTCAGGTTGGAGCATGTTTAACACTGGCTGCGATTCCGCTTGGATCACTTCAGTGAAATCAAATCGCCGCCCTTTTAACCGCAATTTCAATTTTCGCAAGGTGGCAGGGAACAGCTGTCATGTTGCTTTTGTTGAGGAAGTCCCTCACAGCGAGCGATTTGTGCGTCGTGATGGAGCAGCCAGTCTTTCTTCTTCCACATCTCTGGCTTTTTGCGCTTCACATTTCCCCTCAATCGTCTCAAAACGTCCCGTATGACAGTCCAAGGTAATCACAAGCATCGTGGATGGTCTGACTTCAGTCCTCTCGGATCATGTCACGCATTTCCAGAGTTGTGCTTGTTGACGGTCGAACAGAATGCTTATCGTCTTCCACAGATTCCCGACCATCTTTGAAACGCTTAAACTACTCAAGTATTTGGGTTTGGCCTAAAATTTGCTCACCGAAAGCCTCCTTCAACAGTCTGTGGGTTTCCGCCTCAGTTTTCTTCAGCTTTAATATCAAGAGTCGCAACACGACCTTCACTAAGAGTGACAAAAACAGCTCAAATTCATAATCACGTGGATATAGGATGACACCGCTTGGCACAATTACAGCTGAGCCGTACCCCTAACACCAATCTATCGACAAAACTTTGTACCTCTTACGATTCGGTCAGAATAAAACAATTTCGGCAAATTTTTGGTAGCACCTCGTATAGACATGTAAGTGTTCTTGATACTTTGAGTTTTGTCTTCCAGTCAGAAATGCTAAAAAGTAGCCCCGTTGAACAAAAACCCACCCCACACCATCACACTTCCATTTCCTTGCTAGTTGCTATAAATGGATTCTGGTTCATTCCTAGTGAAATACAATGCCAGTAGTATGCATTTCCGTCTGGACCACTTCTTTTCATGGGAAAAAACAAACCAAGCCATTCCAAATGTGCTCTCGTGTGCTCTTTGCTTAGAAGTAGTTTCTTCTGGGTCTTAGTGTAAACCAGTACAGGATTTGCGTTAATTCTTCTGTGTCTACCCAATTCGAGTGATATTTTATTTCGTAATGGCTTTTTACCGGTAGCAGCAATCCGAAAAATTTGGCAGTCGTCTCGTTCACTAGTGCTTCTTGGCCATCTAATTCTTTCCTTAGCTTTGCAAATTCTTTGTTTTGCAATTATTTTGTGAATAACAGATCTTCCAGTTGCATCACAGATTTCTCTAACCGTTTTGCCATTCGCGCCACTTCAACCTCCAGATTTTATTTATTTCATTTATAAAAATGTCTTTTCCACGAGGTATGTTCGTTGGCAATGCTAGCACTGTTTTATCATGCAAGATGTAAAAAATATGAATTAATTTGCTATATGCATTATTATCAACCATTTATACTTCTGAAATACTTAATTGTACATATTATTCTATCGTATTTTTTGTACTGAAAAGAAGCAATATATATTCTGAAAACTTGAAATAATCTTGTTTACGGTGTGAATGCATGATGTTTAGTTTTTGTTTTGTGCAAATACGTCAATTTTTAACAAGGTTTCTATACTTTTGAGACGGGTCTTAGTAGTAGCAAGCTTAATACACTTTAAGTTTGAGGTTTGTATCCTTCATTTTCATAGACTCATTTTTGAAAAAAGCAAGTAGGAAGAATGAACGTTCACAAAGATATTCTCTTGAATTTCATCGTCTTTATCTTATTTTATTAGTTGATCTTACCTCCTTCTGATTTGCCTGGCCGTGGGTTCGAATCCCGCCGTGGGCATGGATGTTTGTGTTTGTCCCGGGCTGCCTACAGATATAACTTGTGTAAAAGGCGCAAAATGATCTTAGTAGTCGACGCCTAAATTTCTAGAAATTCCCCCCCCCCCCCCTTCTGATTTAGGTGCGCTATAGGTAATTGTTGCCGTACGTCCTGAAAAGCAAGAATGTCCTGAAATTTCGGCATCTAAAAAGTGCCCTGTTTTTTTTTGTTTAAATATAAAACTCACTAAATCCTGATCTTCCATATAGTTGCTAATATTCATGATATTGCAAGTAACATCAGTCAAAGCAATCCTCAGAACTGTCCGTATGTCTTGCATGTAATTTCGGATGCATCCTGTATAGTTTTGTAATTAAGGATATGGCATATTAGAAGTTCCATGATTACAAAATTAGAAATTAAACACATAAAAACCTAATTACAAAGAGTTTTGTAGCATCTAACTTTGAATGAAGCGAATAGGTGCTTCCAGGGCATCCTGCAGCTTCGTAAATGTAACAGGTTTTTTTTAGATAGAATTTTATAATAACTGCTCTCTTTGCTTATTTTACCACCTGAAGAGTGTCCTGTCCCTAACAAATGATTTTGGCCTTTGTGGTTGGAAAATAGAATAATTTAGATGTAAGAGATGTAATTTACGGAATTAGAATGGTGGCTGCTGGACAGAAACGTTGCCTAGGAACCGAAATGCATTTTCTTCTTCCCCAAGAAATTGACAGTTCGTACAAAAGGACTGTTGACATTATGAGAAATTGTTATTGCCTGAAATTAGAGGACCTGCTGAAATGCTTTAAGTAATTTGCAAATCCAAAATTAAATTTATAGGACGTTTCATTACAACTTCATTGAACGTTTAACGTAGCTCTATACTTCTTGTGTTCATTTGTTGCGAGGTTTTCACATTAGTAGTTTTATTAATAGCAGCATAACAATTAGATATTGATGACAATAGTCATAACAGAAACTAGCCATCGACACGAATAAGCTACTGACAAAAAATAGGCTTAACAGCAATTGTAAGGGTTAGCTATTAGCATTGATAGCGATGGGCCCAACAGTAGTTATCTGCTGAGAATAATTAGCTATTCACAAGAACAACAACTAGATATTGATAGCGATAGGTCTAATATGTTTGATAGAATTAATATTTGGGGAACATGCAGGCCATTCCAAACTATGGATGTCTTCATATTTTAGGTACTCTCCAACAAACGAACCCTAAGCAGACGGCAGTCGTAATATTCAAACAGTAATACAGTAAGCAAAAGGGTGTTCGGACTAGCGAGTCTGCATAATTTTTCGTGGGGTATTGATCGATAATGATGAAATACCAAACCGCCTTAGGCTTAATAAATTGACAAGGGAAGTACACGAAGGTGTACGAGAGAACCCTTTGTTTGCGCGCAAGCATACTGTGGAAGCGATGGCGTTGCGCGGCGGCGGTAGCGCTCCGGAAGTGAAAAATTGAAAAAATATGGCGGTAAGAGGGGAAGCAAAATCGTTAACGGTGGTCGCCAAAGAATTGCAATTAGAGTAGTGTTATTGAACACAAAATCTTAATTTTGCTGTATAATTATTCGTCTCGAAATAATTCATAAGATGAGGTAAGTATCCATGAATACTGTTTTTATTTAAAATTATAAAGCACCGCGATACATACCCCCTCACCAGTGCAACGTATAACTCCACAGCTTTGTCTTCGTTTCACATGAAGCCAATACCAGAAAATTTACGAAGATTACCGAATTAATTAATAAATGGTTATTAATTGCTATACACGTTTTTACTGGAAGGCAATTAGCTAATTTTAATAATCTATTTTTAAAAACTAAGCTTGTTAAACTGATTTATTTGCACATTCATGCATTGTTCATTGAAACGATGGACTTCTTAATGTAGGACTTTGTTCCCGATTCATTTCTATTGTAAGACGAAAGGGTTTACACGGAGATCGACTTCAGTTTCGCAGCGGAAATGAATCATTCTGTCTGTCTGAAGACAAAAGGAGGGAAAAAAGTAATCAATAAAAGTTTTTTTAATGTTTTGAATGTCTGTAATTCAGCCAACTGTAAAGTGAACTCACTCTTTTTCGGAAGTCAGTCATGCGTGCTTTCATTCATTCACAAGTTAAACCGAGCGTATTTTGAGTGTTGTAGTAGTAGAGTACTGTCGCCGATTCGTATAATGAAGATTCGGATGTCGATTAGGTGGTAGTATTTCCAAGATAAGCAGATTGGTGATAAATTATTAATAACGCTAGAAAAAAGAACAAATCAGAGAACTGTATTCGTGACTTTGGCTCACTGCACCGTGCCACGATTGCACTAAGTAAAATGGTGTTTACTCAAATAGTGTGCGCGGAACCAAATAGATTCGGTATAAAGAGTGTATGAAAAGCAATTAAGTTCCTGGCGACTGGGTGTGTTCTAAATTATCTGGGGGAGATCGTCGTCGTGTTTCTTGAAGAAATGCGAGCTGGGGTTTCCAAGGAGTTTGAGGAAATGAATTCGACGAGTATCAAATGCTGACACCAGTAGTGCGTCGAGTGCTGCATAAGCGTCCTTAGAAAGTGCAAGTTGTTCAGCAATTGAAGCCAGACGACAAGCCCCGTCGACAAGAATGTATACCGAAGTGCCTGGATCGTATAGATACGAGCCCTCACTTTCTTGGAAAGTCTTGTTTTCAGATTTTCAGTTGACTTTGTGTATGGATCTAGGAAACGCAAAATCCTCAAATCTACAAAGATTAATAGAATTAAGGAATTTGTTTTTTTTCCTCGAAACGACTCATGCTCAGTTTTCTTTGAATCAACGACCACTTAGATGCTTTGGCGGTCCAAAGAGCTGGAAATCGCAAGGTGACAATCTGGTGAATATGGGAAGATGGAAGTTTTTCTATTTTACACCTCAAATTTCAGACAAGTCTTGGCGTTCCTAGCGGTTTGGTAGAGCATTGTCTTGCAGCAAAAGACACTTTTATTTAGGGAGCTGGTGTTTTTTTTTTGGTATATTAATTTATCGTAACGAAGAATAATATGAAATGAAGGTATTGATTTAACAGATCGACTAGAGCAGCTACCGAGATACTAAATAAATGAATTTAATATTTGAAAAACCAAACAAAACGCTCCTATATTAATTTATCGAATGAATCCAATGAATGGGAAGTTATGGGTGACCTATCCCATGGTGTACTTTTCATCATTCCAAATATGCAAATTAGGACACATTCAAATCATATCTTAAAAAACGTAATAGATACACGAAAAATTCCAATTGAAGACTTGTTCAGCATGGAATTTCGAACATAAAAAAAATTCAAAAATCCAATGAACGGATCACCGACAATCAGATGTTGAATTTATTAGTTATCCCCCTATGCAATTCACAAAGACTTTTGAATGTTCAACATGCAAATCAAGAAATTACCAAATGTTGTGTCAGTTAAATTCCGTGCCCAATTGTGTCATGGTGTCAGTGGTCGTCACATTGAGCACATTTATGTTTAACTTTGGAGTATAATTATTTATGCACTGTGGCTGTTTGCAAATTAAAATAATTGTGATTGTTGGTGATCCGTTCATCGGATTTTTTGGAAATTTTTTTTGTTTTGTTCGGAATTCCATTGTGACCAAGTCTTCAAATGGAATTTTTCGTGTATCTCTTACGTTTTTTAAGATAGGATTTGAATGTGTCCTAATTTGCATATTTGGGACGATGAAAAGTGCACCATGGGATAGGTCACGCACAACTTCCTATTCATTGGATTCATCAAAATTTACATATCTGCTGCGGTTCCGCACTCCCGCGGGGGCCCCCCATTTTTGTATCGGTTAAGAAAAAAATAAGTAATTATAAAATAAATTAGAATATTTTTTCGGACTACCTACATAGTGATAAAAGTCTTATTAAAATAAATACGTCAGCCAATGGAAAAATCAGCATAGTAAATTTTAGCCATTATAATTTTTATGATTTTTTACAAATAAACAAAGCTTCCTGACAAGTGACTGACACGATAAAATAATATAGAAGCGGCTTGTTTTTTTTTATACATATTTTTGAAAATTCACCCCCCTTTAAACGCAGCACTATACAGGTTACTGAAGTTTCTTTTTAGTGTTTCTTATCATCTTGGGAAACTTTTGATATAAAGTACATCGATGATAAGTTCATTTAATATACGCATATATTTCAGCCGACTGCATTTATTTCAATGTCATATTGACATGGAACATTTAAAACAAGTGGCATACGATAAAAATTATACGGGGTGTTTCTAAAACTAGTTAGACAGTTACAGACAGTTAGGGGACGCCAAAAGAAACAGTTTTTACCATAGCATGGGGGATCGGAACTGTACCGTTGTCCGGCTTTAGGGGAGAGAAGTGATGACAGTGGTAAATTATGATAATAAATGCATATGAAAAAAAGATGTGCATGCATTAAAAATTTCTGATTAAAGGGATATTCACACAACATCATGCGATCGAGAGTGAACTTTGATTCATTCGAGAATTTCATTCAGACGTCTCAGGATGGAACTGTGGGACAGTGTTCTTGCTGCTTGCATGATATGTGGGGATATTGAGGTTGGATCCGCTGTCGCACCTCTTCTGAGGGTCTGTCCTCATGTTTTGCTGGCTGCTATAACTTTGACGTGCGGTCTTCCTCTGTCCATGCTGCAATATACCATGTCACGATACTCTCAACATGGTTCCCATGATAGACGTGCAAGGCCACTATTCGGCCCGTTTCAAACTCCTCCAAATGATGATACCGAGGTCGATGTCGATGGTCAGGGTAAAAACTGAAATGCTTTTTATTATCTGAGGTCTTTACGCTTCTCAATTTCAATCATCAGGTAAGATCATATAAAAGTTTCTGCCACCAGCTCCCTAAGTATTTGAGACACAGTCCTCGCCGTTTTAGTGGCTTCACAAAAGAAGAAATAAAATGATGTGTCACTTGGCTGTATTAGTAGAGAAATAATTTACATATCGACTCACCTACATCTACCTAACATGGAAATAAAGCTTTTATGGAACCATATCCATATAACATATTTTTATCCTCTACATATGTTTCTTGAAAGTTTTGCTGTACCTTGTATTGTAAATTAAATATTTTTAACCATTTTTTAAAATTTGATTTTAAGTCAGATTTATATAAATGATACGCTGGTGTTAATGCAGATTTCTCTTGACGCACCGTTATCTGTAAAAGCTAACAATTCAGTGGATTTCAAGAGAGTTTTGCACAGATCTAGCAGGATAGGTCCATACATGGCGATTGAATGCATCTTCTACCGAAATTTCCAATTTTTCGTCGGTTGGGCAAATCAAACATCGAATTGAGATAAGATCAGAACGCAGTTATCATCGTCATCATATTCGTCGTCATCATGCGCTCGTTTTCACGGTGCATTTATTGCCTGTTTATTCATTTTGGCGATAAAGGGAGAGAGAGACAGAGAGAGAGAGAGAGAATGTTGGCGTTTGTGTTTGCTCTTGGAATGATGAGTTTTTAACAATTCGCTGTTTAATCAAGAACTCATCGGCTTGGCTCTCTTGAGGGGGCAAAGGGGTCACTCTCATTGCGGCACCACTTTGATCAAGGGCAATACACAGGGCTGCTGTTTCGAAAACGTAAAAGGGAGAGACCGGGAGATGAGGACACAAGCTGTTGTTCTATTCAGGTCGTTTGGAAGTTGCAGGACTGAATGTTAATGTGTATCTGTAATTTTGTAATGAATAAAAATGTTGGATATTTTTTTCGTTTCCTCTGTGTGTCTCGTTAGATTTAGTGCAGTTCGTAGGATGGTCGTTGTTTCTCATCTATAATTTGTCAGAGACGGAAGTCCTATGAATGTTTCCGCTTTCCGGGAAAATTATTTTTCCATGGATCTAATCAGCATTAGCGCTTGATAAATAAGCTTTCATTCTTCACTATCTACCTATCGTATCTAAATACAGTAAAACCTGTGCTAACGACCACTTTTCCTCGGTATCGTGGGTGGTCGTTATAGACAGGTTTTACTGTATTCGCTATTTTCATGCATGATTTATAAATCTTTGGTTAGTAATCAGAATAAATGCCGTGTGCAGCCCAATACGAGATGGCGCGAAGGAGAGTACGTCGTGGAGAGTACTTGGTGATCGATGTGATCCCAAAGGTGCTTGATTGGATTTATGTCTGATTTAGGTCTCCGCATACGGGCCTTAAGATGTAAGTTGAAACTCGGGAGCTCTCGATTACAAAGATCGGGCTACTGCCCATAAACCAAAGATCACCAAGTTCAACACAAAATGTCAGTTTTTTTTCTGGTAGGATGAGATGTTGTGAAGCGACGATATAGTCACACCTTGGTAATGATCAAAAATTTAGGGACAACATAATTTTTGCGTCACAAGCTTCAGATAACAGGAATTAGTAAGCGGTGGCACCCATCCTTTTGCTCTAATGACAGCCTCCAGCCTCCGAGAAACAGTTTTCACCAATTTTTTGTAGTAAGAAGCTGCAATTTTCTGGTTCAGAGCACTGGTTCAGTTTATCTCCTTTATCTTGCTTTATGGCAAGATACTGTTGATACTGAAGAGGCCCATCCCCGAACAATTTCCACAATGTTGACAATGCACAGTTGTCCGAGATGTCTCGATAAGCAGCAGCATCTGATCGCCAGAGTGTGTACGGTGATTCATTAGTCCGTAATACACGTTTCCATTGTTCCATGCTCTACGAGTTTTACACCAGATCAAACGTCGCCTGGACTTGTTGTCAGTGATAAAGGGCTTGTGAGCAGCAGCACGATCATGGGAACCCAGGAAAGGAGTTCCCGACGAATGGTGATTGTGTTAGCAATCATTTCAGCAAAAGTTTATTCGATTGCTCCGGGTTACACGTGCAAGCGCTCGCCGATGTGTTTGTCAGTTTCTTGGGTCTGCCAGTGCGTGGTTACACGGTTGTTCGTCCCTGGGTCTTCCACTTCACAATCACATTGCTTTTAATTGTATGGGGTATTTGTAGAATGGTGGAGATCTCACGGACCGACTTTTGCACAAGTGATATCTTATGATGGTTCCATTTTGGAAGTCGCTGAGCTCTTTTGAACAACCTATATCTTAATAATCGGTACTCCTTAATAATATGAACCATTTATATGTCTGAAGGTGTGTGGTGCTATTGAAATACACTGAGTGACCAATTTATTGGGAATACCCATGATTATGCAAATCACGTGACAGTCGGTACCAATATAAAGCCAGAACATACTTGTCAACTGCAAGTAGTTTGACCGTCAGCATGGTGAAAACAAAGGTTCTGAGCGACTTCGAGCGCGGGATGATAGTTGGTGCCGGCGAGTGGACTGAGTATTTTCGAAATTAAGTCTTCTAGGCTTTTCCGAACAACCATTTCAAGGGTTTACCAGGACTGGTTAACAATCGAAAAACAACCAGCCAGAGACAAGCCTGTGGGAGCAAACGACTCGTCGATCCAAGGGGTGAGCTTAGGATGGGAATACTTGTTCGTGCGAATAGAAACGTCACGTCTCGTCAAATAACCGTGGAGTACAACACTGGACCACAGAATAACATCTCTGAACGCACTACACATTGTACATTGGCAAGGATGGGCTACAACAGCCGACGGCCAGTACGGGTACCTTTGATCTCCAACCAAAACCGCAAAAAAGTCTCCAATTTACCCGTGATCACCATTACTTGATCGTCGACGACTGGAAGAAGGGCTGCTGTCGGTTGAATCCCGTTTCCAATTGCACCAATCAGATGACCGACCAGAATTTTGAGACAACAGCAAGAAGCGATGGACCCCTCCTGTCTGGTTTCCACTGTTCAGGCAGGTGGAGGCTCTGTGATGGTCTAGGGAATGTTTTCCTAGCATACGCTTGGTCTGCTGATACCTGTAGAACAACGTCTTAATGGTCAGGGCTACATGAACATTGTTGCGACCACGTTCATCCCTTCATGGGTACTGTGTTTTCCCCCCCTCCCAACGAAACCTCGAGCAGGACAACGCTCCGTGTCACAGGGCTCGTATCGTCATGGAATGATTCTAGGAGCACGATAATGAACTTACTCCTCTGGCCACCATAGTCTCTGGATTTGAACCCAATCGAACATCTTTTGGATGAGCTGGAACGGGTTATTCGAGACATGGATCCACCACCATTCAATAAGTATCAATTAGGAGCAGCTGTTGCATCCGCAGGGACAAACATCACGGAACAATGCTTAGAGCGGCTAATTGAATCCATGCCACGGCGAATTCGTGTTGATATTAGCTGCTAGGGGTGGCGCTAATAAACTGACCATTCTGTGTAGGTTAAAAGGTCTTGGCCGTGTACATTCAAAAAAAGGCAATTTGTAGTAATTGACATTAACGGCATTTGTATTGCCAATTGGCTCATGCCCTTAGGATTTCTTAATGGCATCAGCCTGTTTAACAATTCCTGTTGCCTTTGAAGATATTGTGTTCTCGTTAATATCTCATATGATTGGTTGAATCGGAACTCTCTTGAAGACCAATCAAGCGTTTAAGTCTTCACCGATAGCAAGACTGCCTTAACCGGTGGGATTAAAGGAGCTTTAGTCGAGAAGCAACTGGCTTTTAGGAGCTTTCAAATATTTTCAGAAAGCACTCAAGATGGCATTCCCAAAGGATTGGATGTTAAAGGCGGGCGACCTTCACTGATAGAATGGTCAACCAATTACGTTTAATAAAGAGAGATTTATGGTCTTTCGATTTCTCTTCTGTGAGACCGTTAATCCTGCTTAATATCTTGCTCTTAAGTTGTTCCTTTAAGAACATGTGCATGGATGAGTTTTATCCATTTTGGGAGGATATTTTTTGATTTATTTTTTTGTGTCGTGGAGAAGAATAAACGTGCGCATAAGGCCGGGCTTTTATTGTGGTGGACTAATAAAGAGGGAATCTTTATTGAAGCGTTTTCGGAGTCGGCCTTGGCTTAACAGTGCTTCGAGACCCCCCGTGAACATAAATTCGTGTTTGCAAAGGAGTTCATACGATGGAAATTATCCTGGTTATTGCCATTTGTAATGAAAAGTTTTATATGCAGATGCATCCTATAACGTAGATGAGTTTTGTTCACTTCACTTCGCCGCCACTTAGCGTTGTTGTTCGGACTTTTTCACACGTACTCGGTAACGGCGATCAAATGATTTTAGCTGGTACCTTTGTTCGTTGCGGGCAGAGAATTCGTTGAAGAGGATATCCGTATGGTGGTGGTCAGAACTAGGAAAAAAATCCGGGAATGAGAGTGCGTTGTCCTGAACTGTAGAGGAACAGGAATTGGTTCCTTCTCAACGAATAATGCTCCTTTACATTTTGTTCCTATGCAGAATGATCTTGCGAAACAGCATTCGTGGTCCACAGACATTACATAGCTTTGCTTCACAAGTTTGATACAAAGTATGAGCTATAAAAACAGAAAGCTTAGAAGAATAAAGAACTAATCTTATGACGCTGAGGACGTGAAAACCAGAGCCACTGTTCCACACAATAACCGTTTAATAAGCAAACAAACCATTAAGGAATGGCATAAACTACTCGCCGTCACATAAACTATTTGAAACATAATTCCAAATTTTTTGAATTGCTTTTGAAAACAGGTTCCAGTGATTCAAATCGAGGATCTAAGAATTTTATAACTCTTCTTATATATTCATTCATGGCATGACGTTACTTGTTGTTTGATATGTTACATGTCCTATGTTAACATTGAAACTTTCTAATGGAACCATAGAAATCATTAGCACAGGTACCTCTGAATCCAAATCGACACATCTAACTTATTAATTACTCTCATATATTCGTTCATGACCTGTCGTTACAAGTTGTGTGATATATTACATGATATAACTAAGCATTGGAAATTTCCAATAGTACCATAATGGTATCTTTAAAACGTGTACTACTGAAACAAATTCACTAGAAGGCATGTTAGAAGATTTAGAGGTGCCATGGGTTCAGATTTTATTCTCATGGACGATAATGCACGTCCTCACAGAGTTGTGATGGCTAGGACTTTCTGCAAAGTGAGGACATGCAACGCATCGAGTGGCCAGCAAGATCTCCTAATATGAACTCGACTGAGCATAAATGTGAGAAAACGTACATAATAACGTTTTATTCGCTCTTATTTTATCATTTCGAGTTGCTTGATATACTACTTGCTATATCTTAGCATTGAAAATTTTTCAGGGTGTCATAAGGGGACCATTAGAGCACGTGCCATTGTAACGATTATGCTGATCTTCAAAATGGTTCATTCGCGGACTTTATTTATCAATTGGCGAAAACAGGGATTATTATCCGCTTATAGCTCGTCGTTAAGATTTGTTTGATGTATTACTTGCTATATCTTAGCATTGAAAATTGCTAGGTAGGGTTACGAAGGTACCATTTGTCCATGTGCCATTGAACCGATTTCGATCAACTTTGTGACTTGTTCGTGTCATGAACCATATTAATCGACTGATGAAAACAGATTTTGAAAATCTTTCATAGCCTTGGAGGAGTTAGAGTTACGGACAGACAGACACGTTTCCCCATACTGATAGCATAAAGCACCTTTTGGTCTTAATAAGTAGTCTGTCATGGTTCATGAGCGTATCTGGGGGAGTCTTCAAAATTTCTACACTTTCCAGGAAATTTACAGTAGCTCTTATAGGATGGGCACAAAATCTTTTTTGGCGACTTGTCCCGTTGTGATCACACGTTGCGCGAAAGCTGACTTATCCGGGTTGAAGCTTTTGATGTGGCCGAAGTGTTTGTTTATTTGAGTCTCAATTCTTCTTTTACTTTGGCCTAAATATTTCAAATCACCTAATCCACATTGAATTTCTTAGATGTAATGGGTCCATCTTATCTTTGGTATTAACCGAGAAGATTCTTGTTGCTGTAGCTGCCTCTTTTCAGAGTTCTGTTCTAAGGAAGACAAATGAAACGGTTTACCTTCCTCTGCTTATGGTTTTAGCTTATTCTTTTCTTAAAATGAAACTTTTCGTTCATTGTGTCGATTACGTCAGTGGCGAATTTATGTTTTCTATTGTCTTCAGATAAGGGGATGTTAAAGCTCCTCTAATCATGTGATGGAAGGCGGTAAATTTACGGCTAAAACAGTTTGATTTAGTATTTATATAGGACAGGATATATTTGGCTTTCCGGAAAACGTTAAATCTGAGAAAGTTTCCATCTCTATGCACAAGAAAAGGAAGGGCATTGTCAATTTTGATTTCAAAGGTGAACGTAATGGGCGGGAGAGAGATTGTTGAGATCGATAAGAAATTGATCTATAGTCTATTCAGTGGGAGTTTGAAGGGACGTGGTGGAGGGAATTTTTAACCAACCAATCGCAGTGATTAAGCGCACGATTTAGGTTCAATGGGATTGGTTGGTAAGAATTTCCCTCCACCACGCCCCTTCAAATTCTCGCTGAATTATCTATGAGAGGAGTACAAATTGTTACGTGTGATGAAAGTTGGATGCACCATTACGAACCTGAACGAAGGAGGAAGCCGTCTGAATGGAAACACCCAGGTTCGCCGTCGCCAAAAAAGGCTCGTGTGGTTACATCCGCCGGAAAGGTCATGCGCCTCGTATTTTTAGACGTTGAAGGCTTCATTTATGATCACGTTGTTCAATCACACACATTTGTACCTGGTCCTTATTACTCTCACGTCATCAAAAACAATCTCATGCGCGACATTCGCCAGAAGACTCCTCATTTTGCGGAGCAAGGGTTCATTCTGCACCAATTAACACTCCGGCGCACACTGCCATGAACATTCAATTCGTGGAACATCCGCCGTACTCTACAGACTTACCCCCATGTGATTTCTGACTGTTTCCTACAGTTGAAGAACTAAGCTTGGGTATCTATACCAAGCTTGTCTAAAACGGTCTCTGGGAAGTCTACGAAAGTTGGATCAAACGCTGGGACCACTGCATCGATGCGCAGGGAAGATATTTCGAAAAGGAGGAAACAAGCGGTATGTTTATTACGAAAGTCGTAAAAATAATCTGATACGGAAGTTTCAAAATTAGTAACAATTGTTGTCGACAGATTGCGCTGTACGTACGTGAAATGCTGGCCCCAGGCATTCTGCAGTTACTTTGAGAATGTCGCGACGGTTTCTGCAGTTATTCAGCGTAATCTGGGGAAATCCATCCGAAAAGTTGCAACGGAATCTAGATTAAAGCGATCCAGCGACACCTTTCGGCAAAATTTGTAACTGATTTTGAAATTTGTGTCAGATTTTCATGGCTTTCGAAATAAACATACCACTTGTTTCATTCCTCTATCGATCTCCGTTTCGAGATATTCTTAAAATCAGGGAGTCCTTTGTGGGACACACAGTAGCTGCCACAGTCGAAAACTGCAACAACAACCAAAAAAAATGGGTTAATATGTGGAATTGTGGCTCTTTCCTTTCATCTCTACAAATCTTAGAATTTAAAATTTAATTGATTTTAATTGTATGTATTGATTCTAATGCATGTGTATTTATTGTTAATTTAGTTTTATATATACACACCTTAATAATGTAAACCAATTGACAACAGCGCTCGAGTATCATACACGGAGGCAGGAGGATTAGTTGACAATCATTAACCAGATAGAAGCCCGTTGTTGTTTTGGTCGTCTCCGCTGTTGCCAATAATCTTGAGCGGGCTTCTCCTCCTCCACCTGTTTTACATTTGTGCGCCGCGTATTGGAGTATCTATTCGCGTCGTCATCAACACCCCATCGTCTGCGAAATCATTGTTTAATGGAGCGGAGTGGGTAGGTGGGTGGTAAAGTGCTTATCTGATGCGCCGTCATTAACCTTCTCCTTTTGTTTACCGCGTTTCGGCAAGCCCGAGTCTCCGGGTTTCGGGTGGACGGGGAGCGCCCGCCACCTTATCTCCCCCGTGGCAGCGGCGACGGTCAGTTTCTATCGGGGCCGGCGAGGAGGAGGACGTGGCCTCGTTGGCGTCTTTGTGTCACGTGATTAATGAGACGCCGTGAATGGAGTCGTCAGAGCGGATCTTCGCCCCCGTGAAAGGTAGATATGCATATAATAGACGTAGACAAGTAGGATTTAAGGTGAGATCGGCGTCTGTGTGTAGCCTTCTCGTTTATCTCCTTGATTAATACGTCTTCGTGTTTCCGTTGCACACTTCAACACGCTCTTGTCTCACCTTTCTGTTTTAAGTTTGCATTAAATGTGAAATTAATTAGCTATAGATTTGGGAAATTTTTCTTTTCGTTTTATATGAATCTCGAAATGTTTTCCATAGGACAATGATTGATTGATAGGACAGTGATATATCGACTCTTGTCTCAGTGTCATAAAGGCCCATTTGGAGACAGTCTTGATGTACCAGTGGAGACTACGAGCAAGATATTTAGCGTCCCCGCGTCCCCCACAAAAAAACAAATTAATAAAAGGTAGTTTTAAAAGGTAACAAAGATTGTTAACTTAATTTAAATTGTTAATATTCTTAAAACGGAGATCATTGTTAAGAATCAGTTTCTTCAGTGAATTTTTAAAGTTATAATAGCTAGTAGTTTCTGTTAGTATAGAGGGTATGGAGGCGATAGTTATTATTCGCAAACGGAAGACGAATAATTATGGTAATCAAAATTGTAAGTTATTTTTAGAGGGATAGCTAATATTATTTTATTATGAATTAATTTATGTAAAAAACAAACCGATTGTATGAAGTAGGTATCGTAAATATTAAAAAATTGGTGTCGATGAAATAGATGGGTAATTGGTGTTTTGTGCGGTACATGCGGTAAAACCATTTCTGTTGTTTGAACAATCTTCTGCAATTTTGATAGGAGGAGCCGCCCCCAAAAGTAATTCCAAAACAAAGATTAGAATAAATCAATGTATTATATAAAATGAATATGGTTCAGGAGGAATATAAAGTAAATGCGAAGTAGTTCCCAAGTTAAAGATGAAATATGTGAGTTTAATATAGATTATGTGAAATGATAGTGCCTAAGTAACAATATTTGGTAACTATAGTGATTTGATTCTCATCCAGAAGAATTTTTATACAGGGTGATTCAGTCAATTTCTGACCATTTCACTTAAATGACGTGCATTAGGGATAAACAATTGAAAGAATATGAGCGCCATATCGAATTTCTAAGTAGTTGGAGTTTGTATTGTTGCAACGGCGCTGCATGAAAATCGTATTGTTGAAAAATGGCGCCCGCTTTATCAACAGAGCAGAAATGCAAGGTTGTCGAATGGTATTTCGAGACAAAATCACCTGTAACCGTGCAAAGAAAGTTCCGGAAGGAGTATAAGTGTCGAGACGCACTAGGCAGGCAAGCAATCATGGATTTTGTCAAGCAATTTCGTGCCACTGGATGTGTTAAAGGCGGGAGTTGTCAAAAATGTTTGTCAAGCTCGTGTTCGAACGGCCGAAGTTGTCGAAAATGTTCGCACAAGGTTGGTCGATTCCCCTACCAAAAAATCTGTTCGCCGCCTATCCATTGAAGAAGGGCTGTCGTATACCACGACGTGGCGAATTTTGAGAAAGGATTTACACCTGTTCCCGTGTAAGATCCATGTTTATCAGGAGTTAACAGACACTGGAAGACAGAAGCGACAACAATTTGCGATGGAGTTTGGAGCAGAAATGGAAGCCAATCAGGACATTGTGGACAACCTGTGGGTGTCAGATGAGGTCTTCTTCCATCTGTCAGGTGACGTTAATAAACACAATGTTCGTTTTTGGGGTTCCCAGCACCCTCATGAGATCCATAAGTCACCTCTTCATCCACGAAAGGTTATGGCTTGGTGCGTGATTTCCAAAAGAGGCATCATTGGTCCGTTCTTTTTTGAGGGCACCGTAACGTCACAGGCTTACCTTAACATGTTGGAAACCTTCTTCATCCCCGAGCTGCGAAGGAGGCGTATACCGCTTCGACATCAATGGTTTCAACAGGATGGGGCTAGGCCTCACACAACTAATGAAGTGCTAGACTTTCTCAATCAGAAATTCGGAAATCGTGTCATTTCAAACAGGTTTCCAGATCGATTCGAGGGTGGCTTTCTTTGGCCCTCTACGAGTCCTGACCTAAACCCATGTGATTTTTATCTCTGGGGGGTTCCTTAAAGACAGTGTGTTCACTACAGCACCAAGAACCCTAGACCAGCTGCGACAAAGCATCGTCCACTGCTGCACCCTTGTGGATGCAGAAATCCTGGATAGAGTTGTGAACAACTTCACCATTCGGCTGCGAGCTGCGTGGTGGCCACATTGAGCATATCATCAAGACTTTTCCACGGGAATAAAAACTCCGAACTGCCTAAAATATCATACTGAAATGCTAAGTTTGTAAACGTTAATGGGTCAATAAATCATAGTACTGAAATGGCCAGAAATTGACTGAATCACCCTGTAGACTCACAGAAATTTGATAGGAAATAATATACATGTATAACGTTTTATGTAAAGTTAGCGTAAATTGAATGACTAACTGAAGTATTTTTTCACTTCCTTAAATCAGTTATTTATATTTTTTCTAGAACTAAAATCATTAAAATTCCAAAATCTATAATAAAAGAACTTGATGATTGTTACTGCCTCCTGTTAAGGCTTTAGGAAATGTAAGACTGCTTTGAGTGGTTTGGGCGTACAGAACGAATGGTGAAGCCTGGATAATGCTTACAGTGCGGTTAAATATTCTGGATGAAGCAGAGATTGGGCTGAAGTAGAGAGAGAGAGAGGGATGTTTGGTTTCGTTTGATTGGGCTGATTTAGTCTGACGATTTACCAACTGCTATCTACTCTCTCAGGAGGTTTATTGCGCCATGTTGTTTTTCCTCTCGAGCGTATCTAATGTCTCGGCTTATAATCTGGACAGCTTGACATTTTGAAATGTAATCTTTCTCTATGTGATTTGGAATCTTGTTCAAAAAGTCGTATTGCTTTAGAAATAAAGTTTTGCAATGATTAAATATTTATTTATTCCAACCAATTCTAGATGGCATTTTTAATTAACGATTTCAGTTCCTCGAAATTTGATCCTGTTTAATAATAAATAATTAATGATAAAAATAATAGCGATTCGTATTAAATAGATGCTCGTTAATCGGAGTGTGAAATTACCGGATTTAAAAATATCGTGCTTCCATTTAAAGGTAAATGATATGTTAAAAAAGGAGAGGTAATTGTATTATGGGTAAATATTTGGTAATGAGCCTGTTCTTTGAAATGTCGGTGCATCGAGTGTGAAAAGTGCTCCAAGGCTTTTCCTGTTGAATTGGTGGTTATTAAGTTATTTTCATCTGGCGTTTATGAATAATAAAATGCATTCACTTGGTGAAGTTGATTGACGTTAAGGGGGGTAGGGTTGGGGGTTCGATCCCTGTAGCCATTACCCTGTAGGATGCCATTTACATTTTTTAGAAACATGTTAGCTGTCATCTCCAGAAAATAGCAGATGTTTTTTGTTTTTTTTTATATATCCTCTGGACGTTTTTTTTTTTTATTTTTTATTTTTTTTAGAATTGTTGTTTTTTCTCTCTTTATTTTTTCAAGTAACGCCAGGTCGTGACATTAAGTACGTAAGTGACCTCTGAAAGAGCAGTTTGATGTTCGGGTCTGGATTTTGGAGAAAGAAAATCTCGTTATTAAATGTTGACATCTAATATGTGGTATTCTGCAGGATGACTCTAAACTCATATTTGCTGCTATTATCTCTTGAACAAAGAAAGATAGCATTACAAAATATACGGTGTGTATATTTTATTGCATGCATTACATCTTGATTTACATCAGTAAACGTTAAAACTGAGAACCCTACTGGGCCAAACACAGTTCTCCTCGAGGATAGGTATTTGCAGCAACTCGATTCAGTATATCGGTGAGCATGGACGTAAAGATGTTACGAATGTTATCCTTTAAGGCATATATAGTCTTCGGGTTGTTTTCGAAAAATCGATTCTGTAATATAAAGATCACAGAAAGAAATATAATGGACTGAGATCAGGTGATCGAGGTGGCCATAGTCTATCTGAGATTTCTGAACCAAGCTTCTGTTACATTAACACTACGTATTATCTGTTACATTCACGGCATGGATGTTTGTGTTTGTTCCAGGAATGAGTAAAAATAATAGTCATACGAGCGCAAAATGACCTAAATGTTGACGCGTCCAAAAATGCCATAAAGTGACCAACCGAAACGGCATAGCTCGTGTTGTAAACTACTTAAGAAATGCCGTTTGAATATTTTTTAAGGAATTAGTTTGAAAATAGCACTGTACACCTTTTGATGTACACTAAATTTCATGTTAAATTGTAACGTGACTATGTCCTCCTAACAAAGCATTCTGTCATTGCATATAATGAAGTTTCTAGAAGGCGAAGTTCAAATTGGTAGCTCCATACAGAGTGGCGCAAACGTTTGGGCCATCAAAATTCATTTGTCAATATTTTTGTTTTTACATATTTTATGTCCATTATGATTGGATACCCTTAAAGCATACACACCAAGTTTACCAAAACGCTCATTTACTTAAAATTTGGTCAGCCCGTTCCAAAGTTGTGAATCAATAAGTAAGACCTCTAAATGTGACTATGGAAGCCCCCTATATTTCAATGGGGAGATTTGGCTAGCATAAATTTTTGATTTTATTGAAATTGAAAGCATTTTTAAAAGCTTTTAAGTAATTATTTAGTAATAATTAAGGTGTTAAAAACTTTTTGAAAATTATTTTCAAAAAGGGATGTATAATTTGTTAAAAAAAAATATTGGCAAATGAATTCTGTGTGGCCAAGCTTTTGCGCCGCCTTGTACTTATAGGAGATATAACGGGAAATATGGGTCGCAGGAGTTTAGAATCGCCCTAAATAAGACATGCAATACTGTAGATTTACCAGTGATTTATAGTATCACGGATCGTAAATCTCGAGAAATACTCTTTTGTGTATAAGATCTTTGTGTAAGAATACATTCAAATAAATACCGGAAATTTTTTTATTTATAAATCACGCTTAAAAGAGATGAATTATTATTATTATTATTTATTTATTTATTTTATCCTAACCTAACCTAATTTATAATGTATAATAAGTTTTAGGAAGAGATCTTACTTTTTTGTAATTTTTGACGATTTAAAAGTGTCTTTGTATTTTAGTTTGAGATTGTTTTGAGATTTATATATCTTGTTTTTTAATTTCCCATCATTCCATACAAGCCCTAAAGGGGCTTCGGAACATGGGTGACTACTGTTTTATATGTATTACTGGTTATTTTTGGTTATTGTTTATTGGATTTGTTGATGGTTTGTAAATGTACTGAGTAATTTTATATTTCATACATTTTAAATTTTATGTTTTCAATAATTTTTAATTTGAATTTGAATTTTTTTTGTATGATTAGTTGTGTCCATTTTCAAATTTTTTGTGTTTTTATTTATTTTTGTTTTTAGTTTGTTCGTTGTTAAAGGTTCTTTTTAAACTGTTTTAGTTCACACTTAAAATAAATAAAAATGTATATTTATATTTATTATTATTATTATTATTATTAAAATTGTAGATTGGACTTGAAAGAATAAATTAAGCGTAAATAACAAAAAAAAACCATATAATGGAATTCCAAATGCCACATAATGAATATATGCATAGCATTAATAAAAAAGTGTCTGCACATGGTCCCTTGTGTGAAAAAACGAATGAAAGAAATAAAACATGTAAATGCCCAAAGATACAAGAAATATAGTCCTCATCAGATAAGTTAAACCTCGACCTTGAAGGTCTAGGATTATTCTTGAAGCTAAAATGGGAGGCAAGAGGATGAAAAAAAATCTGATGTAGTGCAGGGAAGTACTAGAACTTCATTAGAATTTTTTTCATCAAAGGCTTCGGGGAATCCTTAGAATTTTGATCATGTTCTTAGTTTATTATTGTCATTTAGAAAACAACAAAATGTAATTTGATATTTAAATAAATAAATAAATAAATAAATAAATAAATAAATAAATAAAATTATTATTTCTTTTTTATTATTATATGCCATTCGGTCCTTATATACAAAACCTTCATCAGGTTTGTTTTTTTTTTTTTTAATAAGAATTTAATTTTAGTTCTTCTTGTTTTGAGTTAAGGTTCATTAAGATATTATACATGTATATCACTCAAAGTTTTAAAAATTTCCGTTTAGGTTTACACTGGGTTGTGTTTCTTCCTTTGTGAATTTTATAGGTAGCGATTAGAAAATAATAAAAATGGTGTTGTGATATTATGAGTTAGGAGTATTCTGTATTGTTTTATTGGATTGAAAATTGTTCTAATAATAAAATGGGTTCACTAAATTTTCTACCGCAACCAAAATGTATTTTTCCTGAGGAAACAACGATGGTAAACTCCATTTTGCGAGCCCTTGTAATCCCATTTGTTCATCGAAGAATGTCGACGACGTGTGTAGAGGGCGGCGGGGGAGGATCTTTTAAAAATCACATCTTAATTAAAATTGATGGCAATTATCGGAAGAGACAGAAGGGGGGGATATTGACCCCAATACAATTAAGTCCCCCCCCCTAACATCGTTTTGGCATTGGTTTGATTAATGCCAATTACAGATGATACGCACCTTGTGTAAAGAGGATTCATATTTCTTTCTAATGACGTAATAAATTGCTCGCTCCATTGACTGTTGTAATTAGCTTCCAAGAGGATTAGTTTTCCATTTGCAGTTGGTGGGGGTTTCTTTTTTTTTTGTTGTATATCCTCGCTCTTTTCTTTTAATTTTTTTTATTTTTTTTTTTACCTTGCATTCTCTCGCCGGGAAATGTTTCAACAATTTATACGGAAGGTGGCGCTTCCGGCGTTGGGGTATTCCACTCGAGTGACCCCTAATCGCACCATCTGTTGAAACTTTACTGCCCTTTTCCACGGCTTGGAAAATCCATTTTTGCAAGAAAATTTGGGTGGAGGGAACGCTTTTGTAAAGCCGGGTTTAATTCCTTCTTGCTTTCGAGGAAGAGGAACAGCTGAAAAATTGCTAATGGGTTGCGTAATTGAAACTTAAAAAGTCTTCTTCTTGAAATTGTTATTTTTTTTGAATATTTAGTTTTGAGAAATATGCTTCGAAAGCCCCCCCCCCATCCATCCTTTTCTCTCTCTCTCTCTCTCTCTCCTCTCAAACAGGAAAATGTTTAGTTGGGCTTCCGTTTCCTGCCATGCGCATCTCGAATCCCTTCCATTTCCCTTCTCTCAGTTTTATCCTGTTTTGCATGAAATAACTTTTTCTTTCTTCGACTGTCGGATCACATTACCGTTCTCTTCATTATTTCGACGGAAGTTTGTTAATGCTCCAACCGAACTTGAAGGGAGTTTTTTTCCCCCTCCTCTCTTCTTTTTTAAATTGTTTTGCTTTATTATCTTGGCGAACGGTTTATTTGTCTTCTGGTAGAGCGCAACAAGATACACGCACGGCTTGAAAAATAATCCACTCGATGAAAAGAAAAATAAATTTCCTTCCTTTCGAAGATCCTATGAAACTCATTCCTTGGAAAGGGCTTATTTTTCATTGGATGAGGGACAAAAAATAGAAATCATTTTGATATTTCGATGAGATCTTTGTCTTCATTATTCAACATTAATAATAATGAACTAGAAGTAAAATAGCGGAAAACCTGAAAATGCAAAAATCAATCGCAAATTGTGCACGCAGTAATCAATGAAGTTTGCAGAGAAAGAAATGGGATTTTAGGTTCATAATTAAGAAATTTAATACCAGAATGTTTACATTTCTGATCACCAGATGGCAGCGTCGAGGATTGCATAGTTTGTATGGAGTGTGGTACAAATGTTCAAAGTGCATCTTATAGCCATAAGATACTGTGCTCAGCATAAAGAGAATCTAAGTTGTATGTTCCATGATACTGGATAGATACTTTCAACGTGGTTAATGAAATCAGCAAACCTCTGTACACTAATTGAGTTTAGATTTACCCTATAATCAAAAAGTCGCAAGGTCTGGAGAGCGTGGAGGCCACTTATTCGAAAAGAGCGACTTTGTTTCGGCATGTTCCTATTTATTTTATCTTACATGTCATAGACTCGCAAATTAGGGACGCGTAACATTGTACGTACTTTGCGATTTTGTTCATTTTCTAATTTTTCTGTTACTTTTGGATCACTCGGCATTTCAAAGGAGAAAGTTATGGTTTGTAATTTCTTTGTATTCATGTTCGTTTAGTTTAACTCGTATAATCAAGCAGGTCTTAAATTTTAAATCCTGACACATAACGATTCTTGTTTAAAAAAAAAAAAAAAAGTTTTAATGTTCTCATTTTATAGTCCAAATGCCGTTGACATTAAACTTTTTACGCCTTTTGTCGACGTGGAAACGAATTTTATTGCCTCGAAGGAAAAGTCCAAAGTCCGCATCACCCATGCAATTTCTATATAAGCTTTAAACATACGGACTCGTTTGTGTTGAAAGAATTCCTATAGATTGTGATTCTTAAGCCTAATCAGCTGGAAACCCAGTCGTAAAAACAGAATAGGCTAATGATTAATAGGAATCAGGACAATAGTACTTTTTTATGTGTATGTGTGTATTTATATTTGGGATCGCTATTAAATTTAAAATTTTTCCTAGTAGGAAGTAAACAAGGGTAGGTCAAAGGTGATGACTTTGAAGGAGATTTGGCTTCCCGCCAAATCAATTATCGCTTTTCAATTCAATTTTTCCGTTTCGAGTTGGTAATTGTTTTGTATTTTTATGAAGGACTCTCCTATAACGCGGCGGCTTTTGATTTGAATATCGTGTTCATTAAGCTTGAAAGATTTAATTAACTGATTTATTTTTTACGTGTGTCAAGCAAAAGAATATTCGGGTTTTTTTTTGTTTTTTTTTAATTTTTTAAAGTTTTCTGAACTCATTCCGAAACTGTGCTAGATTCCAAGATTCCATGTCTATGTTTTAAAATAAATAGAAACATGCCTTACCGCGATCATTTCTGATTCATATTGGCAGTATGGGTCGCTCAAAAGAGGTCGGTGAGTTTCAACGTAATACCATCATAGGAAGTCACACATATTAAGTCTGTATGTGAGATTTTTGTCATTCTCTCAAATGTCCCCTTCAACTGCAAGTGACGTGCGCATCTCAAGTGAAACTGCGAAGTGATGGGCAACATATTCTGGCATTTTCATCCTCTTTTTGGAAATGCCTTTTGAAGGTTTATTTGTAGAGGTCGAATCTGTTTAGTGATTCATACGGTCATAGCATCCTCTTTCTGAGTGGTGTGAGCGTAGCGGTAAAATTAGACAAAATTTGCGAGTGATATGTCAACATCGTAAAACGTGCTGGTTAGTACTCACATATGACCATGTTGAATGCGTAACTCGGAAACTACTCGTTGGAATTCGATCAGATTTTAACGGTAAACACAGTTTTATGTACCCTGTTAGTCACCCAAATGTCATTATCCTCGGTGTTAGAGAAACTGAGTTATTAACTTGTTGATCTTGGTGTTGGCATTTTTATTTCTGTTCATATCTCAGATCGTCCAAATTAGGACCCATACTACTTCCCCTAAAAGTTTATTGGCGTACTTAAAATTCACCCTGTATAGTAAAAGAGTTGCTATACTATTCCGCCTTCTGCTTTCTGGTTTCTAGTAATATATGGCAGAAAGCCATAGTCAAGCGCACCCACCGTGGCAGCAGTGCTCTGGTTTGTTGTTAGTTTTCTCTATGGTTTATGGTTTATTCCCCAACAACAAACGTTTATTCGTTTTTCGCCCATAAAACAACAAAAATTTGTTCTCAGCAGGTAAGTTTGGTATTTTCTAGAATCAGCAAAACCTACTCGTTCAAATGATAAATTTGACTCGGGTTAATGTTATCCGTTGGAAAGGTTTGCTTATCACTATCATAAATTCACCCGTAATAACCCCACTGATGTAGTTTCTTCTCTTGTAGGTACTTTGAAGTTATACTGTTACAGTGAATGTATCCACATTCGGCATATCTGGAACCCTGGTGAAGAGAATTATATTAAACTTATAGAAACCAGATATATTTTTTGTACACTATACTTTTCATTAATAATGTGTTTTTATGGTTTGATGGTACCTAGAAGTCCAGCCTGTCTGTTTATTTTATAATTTGGTAAGGAATCAAAAGGGTTAAGCTTTCATGTATGAACAGTTAGTTATCCTTAGTAGATACAGAGTGGAACAAAAATCTCCTCCCCCCGCTTTTTTTTTTGACAGGATTTGGGTATTTTAGAAAAATAATGCAGTTTGATGTTTTAACTTGATAGCGTTAAAACCTACTTCTAATAACCCTAAATGCATTTTTTTAAATAACCATTTCTGAAATTTCTAACGTTTTTATTATTGGAGATAGGCAATTTTAGCTCTATTCGTTTGATGAAGAATAAAGAAAGATATTTTGAAATCGGCTCAGTAGGTTAAGAGTCGGGATATTTAACAATACTCCTCACCCCAATCTGCTTCAGCGTTTTCCATCGGTAGGTAGAAGCTCCGCAGGAAAGCTTCTTTCTCATCGATGGGCAGCTACTGTGAAGATGTGATTTGTTTTTTGGTAAATGAGGTTCGATTCTAAACGTTTTATTTTACGTTCAACAATTACAAATCAAAAACTGCACAATACAAATGACAAACAAAAAGTTAAGAATTTCCAAAGTAGTTGCCCATCGATGAGAAAGAAGCTTTCCTGCGGAGCATCTACCATGAGAAAACGTTGAAGCAAATGGCTCTTTAACTACTGAGCCGATTTAAAAAAAAATCTTTCTTTATTATTATCCACGGAATGAACGGAGCTAAAATTGCCTAATTGGAAGTACGGGTTTATCTCCAATAATAATAAAAATTTAGAAATTAAAAAACCATGTAGAGATTGCATGGTCAACAACATATTTGCTATTGGGGATCTGCACGCACAAATTAGTATAGAACACCTACCTTTGTCAAAGTAGCTGACAAAAAGCATTTTTTTGTTGACCAGTGTTATTTAAGAAGGATGCCCTTAAAATACTTAAGTCTAATATACTATTTTGATGATTTCCATGTAGGTAAAATAAAAAAATTAATCTTAAATATAAAAGATGGGATGCATGGTTCGATTATGTATCAGCGTTAATTAAAATTGGAAATAGTCACTTGTTGAATACAAAGATGACATGGTCTAATGTTGATCACTAAGATGGTAGGTATGATGACTTGCACTTTTTCTATGGTGTACTTGACGTTGATATCTTCATATAGTCAACATCATGTAATGGGATGTTGTGGTCACAATAAATGAGACGGTAGAATTTGGTTGGGAGGTTTCTTGAAGGTAAATTTTGGATGAAATTTGATGTAACGCTGATGTGATGTATGTGGATGTATTCAAGATTTAAGTGAAAAGGACTTTTTTATAGTTTAAAGGACATTTTCGTTGCAATTTTTTATTTTTCTTTTCCACTTAAATTTTGAATTACATCTTCATACATCATATCAGCATTAATCAAATTTCATCCAAAATTTAACTTCAAGAGACCTCCCAACCAAAATCTATCTTCTCAGAGACTGTGACCACAACTTCCCATCACACGTCCAAAATCGAAAACTGTTCAACAGTATCTGAAGACATCAACGTCACATTAAGTTCACTCAAAGAATACTTTAAAAATGCAAGTTATGATACCTGCCTTCTCATTAATCAACGGCAACATTGGACCACATCATCTTTTGGCTTCAACAAGTGACTATTTCCAAGTTTAATTAACGCTGAATAATTATTACATAACCAAACTATGGATTCCATCTTTTATACAGAGGTCGTTAGGGATCTATTAAAACGAACTAAACACGTCCGTGATCAGCTGAGAATCCTTTCCGCCACCAGCAATTGTGCTCAATCTGACAGCCCTGCACCTGGACCATCGCCCTGCAGCGGAGTTTCCATTGAAGACGGCTTGAACGTAGTACACCCATATAAATCTTCAACCACTCCTCCTGACAGATTTTCCAAAGTCCGTCTAATGTACGCGGACTTGGGCTTCCCAAGGCCCATTTCAATAACCCAAAGGCACAAAAGTCCATAGGTGAGGCGTCTAGGGGCTTCACAGTATCTCCTGAAAAGGTATGGAATGGATTCCCGTTTCTCGCTCCATGCATTGAAAAAACAGCCGCGTCGACGTTGATGTATGCTCGATGCCTTATCCTGGTGGACCCACACACGGTTTGCGTCTGCCCCGTACAGAGTTGGGATATCCCGTGTAAAAATAGGTGCTAGAACATTAGCCTGGTAGTAGGCCGAGTTAATCTTGGTCTTTCTGTTATGGTTTACCGTTGTACCATAACCGGCAACAATCATGAAGCCCCGTGGAAAAGTTTCTTTATATTCCGTGTGCCATTTTTCGAGCCTCGTGGGTGGTAAAATACTGCTCGAGGTTTGTTGCAGTCACCGAGATAAATGAATGCTTCGTCCAATGTCACGTTTTTCACTGGCTAGATGGCGCTCATAGAGCTTCCGGGAGTTGGTGCGCCGTTCACTGATATGGCGTGGTAACAGTTTGTGAACGTGGCTCTTCTCACGCTTAGCAGGTGTAGGTCCCGGTCAATAATAGTGTTTACAGTATAAACAGATGTCCCTACCTTGTTTGATTAGGTCCGGTGACGAGAGCTCGGACTTTACGGACCACCTCTGGTGTACGACTGGTAGAAAGTCGGGGATTGAGCTGCTTTTTGCCGCTGGAATGGCTCCACTTCTAGCTAAACCTTTACAGTTTAGTACCTTGTATATCCCCGTCTTCGACACAGAAAATCCAAGCTCCTTGTAGGCCTTTATAATTGCGGAATAACTATATTTTGCGTCGGAAAGTGCTGTGATGTACCCTTCCCAAAACGGAGCGATTATCGGCGGCATCAGGCACAATCTGGTACTTTGAACATAAATCTCTTTAAAATCATTAGAAAGTACACTATGAAACCTCATCATCAAACCTCGCTTAAATTTCTAAAATACTAAAATCCGTTCAATAAAGGTGGACGGGAGGGGAGGGATACACAAAGTTCCATCCTGTATAGCCACACATTTAGAGCTAGAGTTTTGTGCTTTGTCCTGGTGGTATAATTGCTTGTGAAGTCGTGTATTTCGGAGTATAAATTGCTTATTACTGTTTAAGTTTGTAAAATTTTATCGAAACAAAAGTGGATTTGAAATCTATCGGATGCGCCATTTGAAGCACCCCACGAAAATTGGAAAATCGATGGACGATTATTTGAAAATCGATAGGTGTTCGATATTTAATGTTTCCAATTTCAATTCGGAGCTCATTAAATCGGAATTCATTTTCGCTTTCTACTATTTCTCTCTCTTTCTCTCTCTCTCTCGGTGGAAAGGACTTTGAGTTCGTTCATTGTGGGTGTGTGTGTGTGTGTGTGTGTGTGTGACTGTGTATGGATTGTGGGGAACTCGTTCGAACGATTTAAAGACGAACACTTTCTCTTCATTTTGCTCGTTCGACCCAAACAACAAAAGGGTTCGTAATGAGAGACGAAGGTCACCAGCTGGGGTCTAGACCATTATTGGCCCATTCCGACAACGAGAGGCACCCCCAAGAAGCTGTAGGCTTGTTTTATTCAGAAGAGGCGTCGATTTTCTCTGGTTGCCGGAGGCATTTACTGGGCGAAATGGAAGAGGATTCCTTCGGGGGGTGACGGGGATGAGTGAGGGTTGTTGGGGTTATTGGGGCGGGGGACACAAACAGGCGAGGGATTAGCGAGGGCACCTTCTAACATTCTTTTCTGCTGGAAACTATTGATCGGCGATTTGTTGCGTTGGCGGTGGGTGATTAGCGCCTCGCCAGACACTGTCGAGCAAGAAGAGAACGTGTGACGAGAAACGATCTTCTTTCTAACCTCTCGCTCCTTTCTTGAGTGGAAATAACCTTTAGCGCACGGGGAAAAAAGTTAAGAATCTGAAAATGAGCGATTAACCTGGAATTAATTAAGCGTTACTCGTGCTTATAAAATTTTATTTTGTAGTTGTTGTTTTGGAATTTCTTTTTTATTTTTCTTGAATACGACTGGGTCCATAGATTTTTCGCCTGTTTTTCCTCTTTCGTTTCTTAAGATGAATCGATTTTTTAACCAAGGAGTGGTTGCGGTTGCAGTGTGGAAAACCGACTTTTAGACGTTCGTGAAACCTTTTCTCATTACTTTCAAGTCAATTTGGGTGGCTCCTGTTATTTTGTGTTTTGGACATTAGCTTTGGACCTTTTATATAATAGTAATAATTTTAATAATAATAAGAAATGCATCACATCAACAATGCTCATAATTTTCTTTATAAACATTATGTCAAGATTGTGTCGTTACTCATTTGGATAATTTCGTGCAAGGTAACGCTGGAGCGTCTTCTGGACACAATTCAGGTCATTAGTGATGTGTTTCCAGATGAATGGCCCATACTTAAGTTTAGGTGAAAACTATTGTATTGGAAAAACTGTATAAATATGGTCGCCTTACTGAATCCGTAACTATTTCGTAAATCGTACAGAGAACACGAAGAGATTTTCGCTTAACTAAGAGAATGTGGTCATAATAATAATCCTTGAAAACTATTAAACAAATTAAAGTGGCCTACATAATTGATATTTCTGTTTCCAGTACACATGATTTGCAAAAGATATGCAAAGACAATATCACTAAATATGAATCCTTTTAGATCCTTGCTTGCTTTGGATACATCGGTAATTACCAATTAACCAATCTTTCCACTACTGATAGCGACATAATGAGATAGGTATACTATGAATTACTGAACGGTCGCGGTAACCCGAACAAATTGACTTGGGAGGCAAGAGTGTGTTCGGATTAGCGGGTCTGCATACCGTACTGTAAAAATGTTAAAACAAAAGTTGTATATAAATAATAGGCTTAAAAAGCTTACCATACCGTATGACTATTTTTGGTAGAGTTTTTTCTCTTGTTGCGAAAATTACTGTACAGTCATGGACAAAAAAAACGCTCCCTCACTCGATGCTGCTATATTTTAAATGAGCGTTTTCTACTTTTGCCACTAGGAGTCTGATATCTTTTAGGTCAGTCAGAAAGTTATCTAAATTTTTAACCAATAAAATCATGCCATCCTATTTTCTTCCCTACTGACTATTTTTCTAAACAGTCGAGGTAAAACATTTTAAAGTTAATAATAAAGCAATAAATATTGTTCACAATCATTATCCAAAAATCAATTGAGAAGAAATATTAAATCAAAATTTTATCATTAGATTACAGCGTGGTGCATTTTTAATCAAAATACAGCAGAAAAACTGACATGCTAATAGATATCAGACCCCTAGTGGCAAAAGTAGTAAACGTTCATTTAAAAATATAGCCACACAGAGTGAGGGAGCGTTTTTTTTGTACATGACTGTACATGTTTGAATGCTGGTAAATAATGTAGTACTTTAAATGATTTTTTACCCGTCTGTCAGGATGCCACCACCTCAGTCCAGATGTATAATATATTTACAGCACGGTACTGACTTTGCAGCAAAATAAAAACTGGCAGTTTTTAGGCTTGTGAACTCTTTCTTGTCAGTTGAGCTCTTGATGGAATTCAAGGGATTAAAAATGTACTATAGGTGAGACTATTGAGCGGAAGAATTTAGATTTTTAAAAGGTGCGGATCATCGGGGGTTCGGTTTTACCGCGACCGCTGTGTACATACTATAGATCAGCGGTCGGCACTTATGGTCCGCGAGAAAACTTCGGTGGCTCGTGGATAAATTTGGATATTATTTGCATTTTATGTTTATCACTCTGTTTCATTATATTCTGATTCGTGTTCGTGTTACTAACAAAGAGTCATCTAATACTATAATTCTCGTATCCGTCCGTCCGTCCGTTCAAGGCCAACAAAGAAAGTTACAACAATCCTTCACTTTTCGATTGAAAATGGAAGGAAAAATTCTGCGACTTGGATTCGAACGAGGAACCTCGACTGTCATGGTCGATGCCTCTCAATCGAAAAATTATTACCTGTGTTTGGAGTTATCTCAAGTTTATAATTTTTATTACTTGTATGTGAGTTCATCAAAGTTTCTGATTGTTTGGGTAGGAAAAATTCTCGATCTGTGAGCCAGGTGCCCGCCTCCCAATAGGCTTTCAACCGTGACAACTTGGTTGTCTTTAAGACACCTTGTGACAGCTTGGCTGTCCGGGTGTCTGCGATAGCCCTATTGGTACAGGCGTCGACCATGCCAATTGAGGTTCCTGGTTCGAATCCAGGTCGCAGAATTTTTCCTTCCATTTTTCAATCGAAAAATAATTAATAAAAAGTTTAAAAAGTTTTTTTTTTATTCTATCGTAAAAACGGTTATACATACAAGCGTCAAACTTGGCATGATTGTAGTTCAAACTCTAAAGTATTACAACAAATAATGAAAAACTGGCCAAGTGTGAGTTGGACTTGCGCAACGCCAAACATAAAATCTTTTTTCAGGTGATCTGTTAATTTAATAGTTGAAAACTTTTTTTTGTTCAAATTACGAAGTAAACAATCTAAGAAGTGCGCGAGTTTAATTTATTGTTCAAAGCGCTTATTTTATAAATTTCGACACTTAAACTATTATATATTATATGTCTATATAAGCCGAAATCGAGAACATAGTGCCACACCCTCCAGAACCTGGCATATTTTGGTAAATATATTATATGGTAGTACGGAACCCTCGATGCGCGAGTCCGACTCGCAATTGCCCAATTTATTTTTATATGCGGATGAATAGTTGCCTATATTGTTGCAGAATATAAGTTTTGAATACCATTGATGCTCCACTTTCATTTCTTTACTCTTCAACCTGTACGTTTGACGGGTGGAATTCTAGTTGATAATAATTCACTAGTGGTCCGCGGGGATAATTTTGAGTTTAGTGGTCCGTGAAGTCCAAAAGGTTACCGACTGCTGCTATAGATAATCCAATTAATTTGAAATATCACATTTCAGCAATTTTTGCAGATGTGAGGATAAGGCTATTAGTTCGGTAAATTGCATTGTTTGTGGTATTCTCAGATTTGTGAATTGCAAAGTGGACTTGGAACATCGCACTTAATTTTCGCAAAGTGGACTTCACACGTGGATCTTAGAGACGCAGCTTATATTTTTTGTTTAGAATATTGTATATTTGTATAATTAAAAAAAATATAAGAAATTTATGATTTTTAATGGAATATCTAATCACAAAAGAATGGATAGGAGAAATCAAATCTTTTTTCATATCATTTATACATAAATCAGGGTTAAGAAGAACCAAAATAATACTGTAATTTTGCAATATTACATATAGCTATTCTTAGCCATGACTTTTAGCTTCTTCTATTTTGGTCTTTATATTCACGGCATAATACTCCATGCAGTATATGCCCTGGAGAATGGCAAAATTTCAGACTTTTTGTCTTGTCTTTTTTTATTTTCGCAGAAGCTACATTAACTTAAACATTCAGTTTCTGGCGGACTTCAATTTCAAGAAATTTACAAATTTATGATGCACTGTTTTTAGAATGTAGACATAACCTACATTCACATTTCGTAAATACTGTATGTGATAAGGGCCATTCCTAACTGTTTCAAAGAAGGGCCATTCGCAACAAACAGATCACTAGACATAAATGTATTTGCATTTTCTTATATTTCTTGTAGAATGATGTTTCACTACAATGTAGAAGCCGCTACATATTCGGGTAAAAAAAACAAACTCGTTTCACTCATTGTCGCATTGTAATATGTAAGACTATCGGCCTCTGAGACCTAAGGGTGCAGTTCCAGGGTCAATTATAGACATTAGCTTTTTAAGAGGGACAATGACTAAAATGATTTGGACATGTACAGTTTAGTTCACGGGCTATTCAAATTGGAAAACAAAGCGATGCTTCAGGATTGAGCTCGACTCGAGCGGATATCGCGTTTCCAATAAATCGACGCCTCCCAGTGTCCGGTTTGGATTCTTTTCTATGTACGCTCGCGCCCATTTTAAGTTTGTTTCCATTGACGGATTCATATTAAGTAGGGATGCCACGGTAACGGAACGACGCCATTTACGGTTGCTTGCTAATACCGAGTCGAGCTGCGGACAAATCCCCGGAATGGATTAGGGGCGCGAGACGAAACGATTTAAAGTGTGGCTGTCTCGGCGGAAGGGGAATTGGGTTGTAAGGTTATTTCTGTTGGCACAGCCCAGCATACCCCCCCTCGTTCTTTCCTAAAGAGATTAGCAGGAACCCCTCCATCCCTCTCTTTTCCTTTTCTATCCAGTGTCGGCTAATGGAAGGGAGAAAATGGCGTTTGTTGCCAACGTCTGTCGTCCCCGATCCAAACTTGGCTCATCATCCTCGGCATCTCCTCCACTTAATGACTCAAGTGTTATTGGTAAAGTTTGCGAAGCTGCTACCTACTAGAGCTACCTGGAAGAGAGAATTCCCCACCTCACTCACTCCCAATACCCCCGCTTTAGTGCTCTCGGAAAATTGCCCGAGCGCTTTTAACTCAATCTCGTTAGATGGATGGCCCTTCTAAATGGACACGGCGAAATGTAATTAAAAACATCTCTCTCTTTATTTTTAATCTCCTTAAAAATCAATGAGTGAAATAATCCAGCGGTTGTTTTCAAACATACCCCCAAAACGACGACATTCTTTTTTTTTTTATCTCTTTCATCTTCTAATTCCGAGGGGAATTAAATCTCCTTCATTAAGTTAGATTTATAAATTTTCGATGGCTAATTAAAAAAATTTTTGTTGTTTGACTTTGGTATAATCGCGCTCTTAACATTGTATCGATTTCGGAATTGGAATTTGGAGCAGACGATTAGTTCGGATGTTGTTGCTTCTCTTTAGGACTAATTAATTTCATAGAAAAATAGGTTTTAATCTACGAGGGGGAGTCATATTAAAGTTACTAGTTGAGACCAGTGATATTATGCCACCACTGTGTAGCGCGCTCTCTGTTGAGTGCCTACGCTTTCCTGATGTCTCCATACAAATTTTCATATGTGAATACAAAAATGAGCCCCCACTCCTTTTATTTTCGTAACCGAAGCAGATATGTCAATTTTGATGAATCCAATGAATAGGAAGTTCTGGATGGCCTATCCCATAGTGCACTTTTCATCATCCCAAATATGCAGATTAGGACACATTCAAATCCTGTCTTTAAAACCCTAACAGATAAACGAAAAATTCCAATTGAAGACTTGCTCAACATGGAATTACGAACAAAACAAAGAAAAATTTCCAAAATCCGATGAACGGATCACCAACAATCCAAAGCAGAAGATCACAGTGTAGCTTGCCATCCTGGAATTGTTCTGTCTTCTGTATGCTGACACATGACTTTTATTTGCTTTTCCTCATGAAAGTGAATGTTATCATGGTAATTTTTTGGTAATTTCTTGATTTGCATGTTGAACATTCAAATGTCTTTGTGAAGTGCTTAAGGAGGTGACTAATAAATTCAACATGTGATTGTTGGTGATCCGTTCATCGGATTTTGGAAGTTTTTTTTGTTTTGTTCGGAATTCGATGCTGAACAAGTCTTCAATTGGAATTTTTCGTGTATGTATTACGTTTTTTAAGATAGGATTTGAATGTGTTCTAATTTGCATATTTGGGATGATGAAAAGTGCACCATGGGATAGGTCACCCACAACTTCCTATTCATTGGATTCATCAAAATTGACATATCTGCTTCGGTTATGAAAATAAAAGGGGGGCTCATTTTTGTATCCATCCTGTACTATTCTTCAGTTACAGGATATGTTCCACATGTTTCCCTTCCATGTCCAAACAAAGTGACAGGCGCTTCAACCAATTCTATCGAACACGTGACCATATTTCTCCCGTTATGTTTGCAAGCTAATATGGTTCTCCTTTTAAGATGGTTCAAAGTGCCGTATTTCTTCTGGTTCGCAGTCGACTTTAGGTTGGAACCTGTCCTTTTGAATTAGTGGATGAGTTTCGTCTAGGTTATCTGCGTTCTGTGAGTTTCATTGAACGTTCGTGTTACATGACGGGTGGTACCACTCCCAGCCAACAGAATGACGTCAATTCGTTCTTTTTTCGTTAGTGGCATTCCTTTTAATTGGTTTACCTACTGCAAAAAGAAAATTATACATTAGTCACCGTTATCCTCATTTGTATGGAGACTTTAGACTCACCATGGAGTATCTCCAAGTTTCCTAAAGACTACAAGATAACGTTCATTATTAATATCTTCCTCATCTGCGAGCCGTTCCTATGGGGTTTCATCTTGACTATTTTAGAGCCTGTAGGGTACTTAAAGACACATTGCTATCCCGTGTCCGCGATAACCCAGTTGGTAGAGGCAAGAAACGTTATATTCGTGGTCTCTGGTTCCAGTCCAAGTCGCGGAATTTTACTCCGCTTCTCCGTTAGGTTCGCGGGGGCATCAGTCCTATGGAGGATCGCCAGCGATCGCGATCTTCCGCCATTAGACGTATGTCCTCCATGGTAATACCCAAGCGACTCGAACCCAGATTCTTCATGTATTCTAGCCACGTGGTTCTAGGCCGACCCCTTGGTCTCTTACCCACCGGCTTGGAAAATAACAACTGCCTAGGAAGACCAGCTTGCATTGGCATCCGTATCACGTGTATTCTTAATCTGTGACGTGGCCATACCAGCGCAACTGAGATCTCTCAGTGCGGAGAAGTAGCGGCTCAACATTTAGACAGGGAAGAAGGAGAACAGTTCTCCCTCTTCCCTTATTTAGACTCCCTTATTGTGCTGCTGTGCACTCTTATCTGGGAGGGTAATACCTGCCACACCTCTCAGAAATCTCATTTCGGGTCATTACCCAAGACTCATGACGATAGGTGAGAATGGGGATAAAGATAGATTTAAAACTGAGATTTTGGGTTTGTTTCTCAGCTCACGTTTTGTTACCACGGATCGCCACAGTTTGTTGCACCGTGAATAATTTCCGCAAAATTTGATGTTAACTCTCTGCTGAGAGTGCGGATGTCATAAAAGCACTGTAGCAGAACTCATCAGAACGATTCCACTTGTCCACATTGTTCCTATGGCTGATGGAGCTAGTCCACGTTGTTTCCAGTTTCCGAGTCCGTGGGTTCTCGCCGTATTTGCCCAGGCTTGTGAAATGGCTCAAACGGCATAGAAGTGGGTTCTCTAAATATTCTAATAAATTAACTATTACATGGAGTCCAAATTTATAATGAGCTTTTATAATTGTGATTTAGAATAATACGAGGCAATGTGATTGTGATTTAGAAGAGCAGAAGAATTTTAACGCTTCGTTTACTGAAAAGTGAATTTGACTATTAAATTAGTATGTTCTACTGGACTGTAATATGGAAACAGGTGAATAATATAGGAGGCGATATATCAAATAAGCAGTCGCGAGCGTCATTCGAATTAAAATTAATTTTTAGGGCTAATGTATGGCTTTTGTTTTGTAGGCTTTTCATTTGGAATTGATGATGATGCGATTTAATTCAAATAGCCTTTTGACCTTTAGCTGCGATAATTTGATACGCTTGCTTTCAGTTGTGGATTAGTTTACGTTTTCAGAATTGGTCGTTGTTGCACATTTATCTATTTGCGAAGTGTAAATTTTATTTCTGAGTGATATGATACAAACGAATTTTCATGGATGGTATATGAGTCCATGTTGCGCTTGGAAGCTGACGGGTCTTGATTACAACAGTAAAACTTTTAATAATACAATACTGTTTCGGTCTTAAATCCTCGTCAATCGTTACATAAAAAGTCGTTATCATAAAAACTGATCGGCAATCGAAAGTTCGCTGTTCCTCAACAGATACCACAGGAATTATCTGAGGTTGAAGAGAAGCCTGATGTACCTGAGAGATCTTCCACAATATATAGGCTTTTACAACTGTATGGCAGTATTTTGTTTGCTTGCTGCAACAGGTGCACATTTTGACTTGATTGTCATGTGATTGCAATGACTGCTTGTAAAGGACAGCTTACAGCTTATTTCTCGGACTCCGTACTGCGGCTACTGCGTGCAGCGCCACCTGTCGGCAACATCTGTAATTAATTTGGAAATTTCTGTTATTTTTTTGGGTTTCCTGTCAACAGTGGATTTCGGACGTGGTTCCCTTGCCCTCATTCGATGCTCCAACTCTTTTCTCTTTAATTTTAGATCGGGTTACGGTCAGAATTCTGTGTGGGCCACGAAAGGCGATTGACGTCCATGTCTGTGAGCTACTGTTTGAGAGTTACTGTAAAATTCCCACAGCGTAGGAAGACCCGAATGTCCATGTAGGGTTCAGAGTTCAAATTGCCTTCAACCACATGTAAAAGTCCCAAGCCATACAATGAGTGTATCATCACACTACGCCTCCACCATCACCAAATTTCACGGTTGGAATTTCACACTTACGTAAAGGCACTCCCTTGGCATTCAGCATACACAACAAACAGAGTCTAGCGTGATCCGTCATTCTACAAAATGTTTTTCCAGTCTTCGAAGTCCAATAGCAACGTTCCAAACACCAGTGGAGTATGGCAACCTTGTTGTTTGGCTTGTATGCGGTTACACATCCGAGAATGGTGAGTGCCCCCTTGTAGTTTCTCCCGTAAAATTTCTTCCGTTATTCACTTTACTCCTCCTGCCTGTTGCAACTCCTTGTTGATGAGTAGTTTTGCGGTTTTTATGAATCTCACACTTCAAATCCGTCGGTCGTCCCTTGTTTCTGATAGCTATGAACGAATTCGTTAAATTTATATAAGAAGATAGTCGAGTAGAGGAGCAAATTGTCTTGGAAAGTCGAAACAGAAAGAGAGAGAGAGAGAGAGACGTTGGTTTTTCCCTTGGCATTTTCGATGAAGAGCAGAAGCTCAATTGTGGAAGGTCGTATGCAAATCGTATTACGTGTGACTCTTATCGGCCTCGTTGTGATTTTAATTAGCACGTGAGAGGCGGAAGGAAGAAGGTAGAAAAGAGGAAAAAACCTTTAATTAATCCTATTAGCAAAACAGCTTCCTCTTCCCACCTTTATTGCTCCAGCTTAGCGTGGAATAACATCCTGCTTAAAGAGGGTTTTTTTTTTATATGTGGGTTCTTTTCTTAGCATCTCAATGCTCCAGAGAGTCTATAATTATTAAAAATGCATGTAATTTAACCGTACATCATTTCCCGTTGTCCCAATATTCTGGATAGTTACCGAATTATCATTATCAATTTATTACATTTTTTTGCAAAAGAATTTTCATAAAATGGTTTCATAGTTTAAGGTTTTGTAACTAAAACTTCTCCACGGTGAATCTCTAGAATGAGAGAATGAAAATTTTTAACAAATATTTTACTTTTAATAAATAAATTATAAGATTCGACAATTAATAAAGAGACAATAAAGTTGCGCGCGTCTATAAATTCGCGTGCTTCAACCGCAAGCAGTCATCGATTGGCGTTTCAATATTAAACATGGAGCAAAGGATAAACATTAAGTTCTGTCTTAAACTTGGAAAAACCGCTATGGCATCATACAAGTTGATAAAGCAAGTGTATGGTGATGATGTACTATGTCGTGCAGTGGTTTTGAATGGTTCGCTAGATTTCGAACATATGGAACGATCGAGAAGGTGAGACAACTTTTGTTAAGTGATCGGCGAATGAACATGAAAATGATGGAAGAAGTCTTAAAAATTAACCGAGAAACAATTCGCCTAATATTGACACAAGATTTGGTCAAAAGGAGACTGCGTTCTCGGTTTGTGTCACATTTCTTAACAGATGAGCAAAAAGGAAATAGAGTGGATGTTTGCACGGAATTCATCACGGCCGCAGATGCCAATCCGAACTTTCTGGATTCAATTGTGACAGGGGGAAGAAACCTTGTGCTATCAATATGACTCCAAAACAGAAATTCCGGTTTGAAAAGTCAAGAACAAAACTAATGCTTATCTCTTTCTTTGACAGCACTGGGATTATCCATAAGGAGTCATCAAGGAGTACTATAGTGAGATTTTGCAGCCTCTGATTAAGAGAATTCATCGAGTACGGCCACAATTTCATGCAAGTGGGATTTAATCCTGACTGCACGATAATGCCAGACCACACACAGCAGTTCTTGTCAAGGAGCTGTTTCCGCGATGAGATTGTCAGGTTGTCATGATTTAGACGACTTTAAACGCAGTAAAATAATTGGAATTCCTGAGTTGGGTCATAACATTTCGGAGATACAGGTAAAATTTGGATTTTCCCGTATGACCATTAAAGAATTCCGGTAATACTTCTGAAATTCGATTAGTGGCAGTAAAAAAAAGTTTGGATGATCATAGCCAGCGCTAGTTATGCAACATTTCCTTCATGATACGGTTTTCAGGAGCCGACGTCCAACGGTTTTACCGATTAGAACAAACTCGTAGTTGAGTATTCCATCAGAAACAGAGCTTCACCTTGTGCTCAGAACACCCCCCGTGTTTGCAATTGGTTCAGGGGGATCAGGCTTGACTACTGCTTTTGGGTGTTAACTTTATGGAAATATCCATTTTCAAGATACAGCCTTGATATCTGACTACCCTTGATGAATGCAGGACACAGAGCTATGGGCCTCGCTTAGGCTCGAGAATACCTGACGACTCGAAACGGGTAGTCTAGTCCCGATTTCTGACTGTTTCAGGCTCACGGATGGATCTGTGTGTGCTTGTCACAAAAAGGACCGGTGGTGCTTCTGTTATGGTTTTAGGTGTGTTCAAACGTCTCTGCAACCTTATTTGGGTCCAGCGTTCATTCTGTCCAGTTTGGCCTCACCCAACAGGATATGCGCTGCCACACGTATTTACATCTAACTAATTATGGTTTGAAGAATGTTCATCTGAGTTCGGGGCCTTGTTTAAGTCCTAACTAAACCTGAATTAAAATAGAGGTTAGTCCCTCCTTTGCCTTTTCAAAGTCAGTAGAGGATACGGTCTTAGAACTCATAGCTTCCAGTATTGCGAATCTTTAACAATGGTTAACAACCGTTAACAATGTATAGACTTTTGCCATACTGGCGCCAGCTGTTGAGATTGAATAACAACAGACACTAATCTCAGGTTGCGAGGTGCAGTTCAGGAAGCGATCAACAGCTGGCACTAGCATCTTCTGTCAACTCTGGTCTTGCAGAAGTCCCTCCTTTGCTAGTCTTGCATAAGTGCACCATGCTGTACAAAGAATTGTGGACCTATTTGCTAGAAATTTAGTGTTCGCTGTTTATAGTATACTTGAGCTCGTGGAATCCATGCCCAGCTCTTATTTTGCAGTACTACACTCCCGTGGGTCCCATTTTTTTCTGTCACCTCATTGGTGCTTTTGCAAATGAAACATCAAAACACAATAGATATATGGGAAAAAGGGCTTTATTCATCGAAATAGTAATTTTACACTCGATAACTTTTTCTCAGTGTGATAAAAGCTCATTGTGGTGAAGTATCCTGCAGTTCCCATTCCAAATCATATTTTGAGTCACGTTCGCATTATGTGGTCAGGCACTATCCTGCAAGAAGCGCACCCTTCATTTTTACAAGTGATGGCTGTTTACGACGCAGCCTCTATATTTATAATGACAGTGTCTTATCATTTCTTTCAAATAAGCACAAACTCGACTGACTGTGTTTTAGAAAGACTTTAATTAGCTTTTATGGAGCGCTGCTTAAAGGAATCTTATTTAATAGCGTGTAGCTTGTAATCTCATTAGGAACTAGTGTGTAAGCACGACTGAGTTGATTTTTTTTTTCCGTTAATGGTGTTTAAACTTACATAACCGAATATGAACTCGGTGAAGACTCTTTGAATAAAAAATTGAATTTACTGTTTAAAAAATTTGCTCCGTTGTTTAAATTTACTGTCTTAAATATTAGAAAAAAGAAACGCCTACAAAGTTTCATCGTCGTAATTGAAAATTAACTCTTTCTTGGGTTGCTTTGCCTTGAATGTTTAAAATAATTGTGTAATAATTATTGATCGGATTTGGTGGTCGCTATTACACAGAACTGAATTAATTTAGGTAGGAAAGGGTCTTCCGCCATTTCTCTGTGATTATTAAGGAATCCTTAATTGGTCATCATTTTCGGGATCTCTTCACATCCGGTAGCGGGTCCGTCTTACGAGGTAGAATTACGGCAATGCTAATAAGTGTAATAATCCGTTCTGCTTACGTGTACGACTTAATCGCTCGTAAGTGATTATTTATTACCGAGCCAATGGGTTAGCATGGAATTCTGAATTCTAAATTTTAAAATTTGTGTAATGAGAAGGATTTGTTTGCTTTCTTGATAGGGATGTTTACCATGTGAGGACATAACAAATTATTATTCAAAGATTTGTATTTGGAGTAATAAGCTTAAAAGCTTTTGCAGCTTCTATTGAAATGATCTGGTATGGTAGTTAATAGTCAGTTATGTTGAATTGCAGTTTAATGTTAGTTCGTTTTTAATGAGCTCTTGGAGATCGTGTTCTTTTATCAAATTTATCAAAATTAATCATTCTAGTTATGCTCCGGATTCCAAGGCAGGCTAGTTTCTAGAGTGTTGCTTTACTTGAACTATCTTCCAGTTAATAATAATAATAAAAACGGGTGTGTGCTTAAGATCGCACGATCGAAATGAAAACTTCTATGGCGATTGTAATAGATTCTAAATAATATACTATATGTAAATGATATAAATATTATTATGGATGTTATGACTTGGACGAATCAGGAACAAGCCATAAATTAGCATTATATACAGGGTGTTTCATAATTGGTGTCCCGTCTTTAGGTCCAAATAACGACTCAAGGGGGGACAGATTGGGGGAAAATGAATATTGATTATTTGGTTTTAATGTCCCCTAATTCAGAATAAAAACATTTCGCGTCCCTGGGGGTGAAGGGGTACATTTTGAAAATTTTAATTTTGTAGGGGTAGCGGTTAGACCCCATGTGTTATTTAGAAAGTTGTAGAGCATCATGTAAAATGTGGGTTTAGCAAAAAACCCGGTGAAAAAATCTCATGCCCTGCCCCCTTTATCGAGTTGGTAAAGTGAAAGGTATGGCTAGCTAATGTAGACAAAAACAGAAAAACTCATTAGAAACTTATTAGAACTTTATTACTTATTAGAAAACAGTACATTTGAAAATGAATGAGAATGAATGAGTCGTTACCCTGAAAAGCTAATGGTCTCATTCATTCTCATTAATTTTCCAAATGTAGGCCCTACTGTTTTCTAACTACAGGCCATGTCTTTGCATTGAAAGTTTCCAATAGTACCATATGGTACCATATAAACGTATTACTAAACCATTTCGAGTATCATTAATTACTCGTTACATTCATTCATGGCACGCTGTGACGAGATGTTTGATATATTACATGGCATATATTAGCATTGAAAATTTTCAACGGTACCATATAGTATCATAGAACACGCGCTACTAAACCGGTTTCTACTACGTCTGACTACACATTATATTCATGCACGATACATCGTTACGATAGTTTGATATATTACTTGGCTTATATTAGCATTGAAATTTTGCAATGATACTATATGGTACAATAGAACACGTATTACTGAACCAATCTCGAGTATCATTAATTACTCGTTATATTCATTCATGATACGTCATTACGAGTTGTTTGTTATATTACTGCATTGAATGATTTCTATGGTACCACAGGTAGCACCATATGGTACCATAGAATGTGTATTACTAAACATATTTCGAGTGTCATTAATTACTCGTTATATTCATTCATGACATGCCGATTTTCAAGTAGGATTTTCAAGATCATCAGCGGAAAGCTTTCCAGAAGAGATAGGGCGTAAGGACCTCATGTTTGCCGACAAATGTGCCTTTTTCGCAGACGCAGATGCTGATGATATTCTTTACAATTTTGCTCACATTTACCTGAAATTAATGCTTACAAGACCAAGGTATCAGCAATCAAACATCTGCGACTGTCGTACAATATCCATTTTCCGTCAAGAGTTGTAAAATTACTTTCTGCTTGCAGTCGCTGTGCGTTGTTCTGATTGATTTTGTGTGACAGCCAGTTGTCGACTTCTTCTTCTGGTACAAAGGGTAGATCATCGCCAAGTGCCACCCCCTCCCTCGGCGTTGGCCGTTCTGATATTGTTTTCTGGCTACCTGAGTTGTCATGAGCAATAGTTTGTGCTATTGTTGCCTTCCTGTTTTCGCGCACAAGTCTTGATATTCTCTTCTGGCCTCTTTTATCAACAAGGGTTTTCCGTCTACAGGAGTCACATGGCTATAAAGTTTTTTTTTTATTCCATGACCCACTCTCGATAAACCTTTGGAACTGTGTGGTACGTGAAAAGTTCAAGAGTCGCCGTTTCTGAAATGCACCTTCCAGCCCGTCTTGCGGCCTACTACCTCGCCAAGCTGGAAGTCAGTCAGATCACTGGTTTCCCCCATTTTTTATGGTTTCACGCTTAATTAATATTAGAAAATTTGCTTTAGGATATTTATACGTGATTTGTGATCATGTGACATGCAAATCAGACAGTCAGTCAATTTGCATATTTTGTGAGGTGTACTTAATAAAGTGGAAGCTCTTGGTATGGCGTATTGTCCTTAATTCTTCCATGAGTAATTTTGAGTCCAGAGTATTCGAACTTTGGCGTTCGCTTGACGATTCTAACCAAAAATTGTCTTAACGATTCCGTGACTTGCATAACCCAGTTTTATTCTATTCGGAGGGTCCTTTGTAAGAAGTGTTTATATTTTTTGGTGCGATTTTTATATTTTCTTCCTGTTCATTTTTATCTTACAACCTCTCCGCCTTTCTTTGAGAGTGCTTCCTTCCTTTTACTTCTCTTCTCGTTTCAATCCATTTCCTTTTTATTTTCCTATGGCAAATTATTAGCTATGAATTTATATTTCTGATATTAGTAAAGCCTCGCGAAACCTCTTTTTTTATTTTTGATGGAGGAGTAAAGGAAGAGGGAGGACCTAGTTTTGCTTGTCGGGCTGTGTGTTTGCCAGCCTCCGTCGTCGGTATAGCTGCAGTTTCTCCGCCCACGCAGTGAGCAAAGGAAATTAATTCAAGACCCCCTAAAGGTAAAAGAAGGGTTGAGAATAGCAGCAGCAGAAGGGAAGGGAAAAAAACCCGATGAATTTGCATTTCTCATGGTTCATGTGCGGAAGAAATAAGAAAGAGTATAAAAAAGAGAGTGAGAGAGAGAGAAGAGAGAACCCCCAGCTCCACCACCTTCCCTCCCATGGTTGCCGCAAGTGTAATCATCTTGAAAAATCGAAAAAGGGAGGCAGATAGGCCCGTTCTCTCTAACTCTTCTGAACCCCAACCCCCAACATAGGAGAGGAAAAAAAGATGAACCAACGAATGTTTCGTTCTGTTTGCAGACGAAGGCTTTTTCGGTTTTCCTTTGATATTTGCCAAAAAAAATGGAGAAAAAAAATTGTGGCGTCGAAACAGGAGGGAAAATTATTTGAAATATTTTTGTCTTGGTGATAGGAAAGATAGTGGATGGGAAGGAAATTAGCCGTTTTTAGAAGAAAAAAAATCAAAATTAAATTACTTAACACTTGTTTTAAATGAGCTGAGTGCGTATGTGCTGGTCGTCTACTTTGCTTTTGCAGTATCTTCGTATCAAGACTGAACGATACACTTGTTTGCTATACTCGAGTGAAGGCGAATTTCTTGAAATTTGGAACTGGGCGAAACACGACTAAAAGTAACTAAAATTAACGAGATTATTTATCTGGGAATGATTTTTTTTTAAATATGCTCTAAATTTATCTTGTTCCCAGTATCTAACTAATGAAGATAAGGAAATTGTATTCGTGAATAAAAGGGTTAAATCTATAATATTCTGTAAAATATTTTTTAAAAGGATAAGATACTTGTAATTTAGCAATTTCGTTTACTTTAGGATAAGGTGCTTGTTATTTCGTTTACTTAAGAAGTACATCTTCAGAGCAATGATTGATAATGACATTGTGGATTATAACAAAAACCAAGCTGATTTAATAATTTTTAAATTTGGGTAAGAGTCTATAAATATTCAAGAGGAAAATAAATAAAATAAAAACAAATTAAAAATAACTAAAATTTTTATATATAAAAATAAGTGATAAATAAAATGCAATAAATTTAAATTAAGATTTATAAATTAAATTCAAATTAAAACTTAATAAAGCTAATAAATAAATAAATAAATAAATAAATAAAACTTAGTTATAAAATGAAAAATAGGTTTATGTCTATGTCAGCAGTCGACGAATTTCTGATTGAGAAAGTCTAGCACTTCATTAGTGGTGTGAGGCCTAGCCTCATCCTGTTGAAACATTGATGCCGAAGCGGTATACGCCTCCTTCGCAGCTCGGGGATGAAGAAGGTTTCCAACATGTTAAGTTAAGCCTGTGACGTTACGGTGCCCTCAAAAAAGAACGGACCAATGATGCCTCTTTTGGAAATCGCGCACCAAGCCATAACCTTTCGTGGATGAAGAGGTGACTTATGAATCTCATGAGGGTGCTGGGAACGCCAGAAACGAACGTTGTGTTTATTAACGTCACCTGACAGATGGAAGAAGGCCTCATCTGACACCCACAGGTTGTCCACAAAGTCCTGATAAATTTGACAAATTGTTGTCGCTTCTGTCTTCCAGTGTCTGTTAACTCCTGATAAACATGGATCTTATACGGGAACAGGTGTAAATTCTTTCGTCGTGGTATACGACAGCCCTTCTTCAATGGATAGGCGGCGAACAGATTTTTTGGTAGGGGAATCGACCAACCTTGTGCGAACATTTTCGACAACTTCGGCCGTTCGAACACGAGCTTCGCTCCCGCCTTTTTTCTTGCTTTTAACACATCCAGTGGCATGAAATTGCTTGACAAAATCCATGATTGCTTGCCTGCCTGGTGCGTCTCGACACTTATACTCCTTCTGGAATTTTCTTTGCACGGTTACAGGTGAATTTGTCTCGAAATACCATTCGACAACCTTTGCCTTTCTGCTCTGTTGATAAAGCGGGCGCCATTTTTCAACAATACGATTTTCATGCAGCGCCGTTACAACAATATAAACTCCAACTATTTAGAAATTCGATATGGCGCTCATATTCTTTCAATTGTTTATCCCTAATGTACGTCATTCGAGTGAAATGGTCAGAAATTGACTGAATCACCCTGTACGTATATAAAAATGGATGTTGGTATATATAAGATTGATAAACTCCAATCACCATGAAAGTTGGCACATGTGTTGTATTGAGAAAATCACTCAGAATAATCTCGTTATATTTTTCGATCATTATCCATCCTTATTTTTGGAAAATCCTTTTTTTTTCTCCACTTTAAATGTTCAACTACCATATAAGAATTTTTTTCGCCAGCATGACGACATCGACGTAGTTCAACTGAATCAAATGAGTCCGTGTACGGTGCTCATTTTATAGCGAATATTTGTTGCATTTATTAAATATATAAGAAAAATTATCGAAATTAAAGTATACACGATGGAATGATAGAGTTTCCTTTAACTATTTACTTAATTTTGTAGTTTCTAAAATTTTGATATCAGTTGCCCTGGTTTCTATCTTGGGCGTGTAATATGATGTTGAAACAAAAGATGATGATTTCCAAAGGCTGAGATGGTTGGTTAAATTTTTCTTGAAGGTAACGCTGATAGTTCTTCAATTTTTAAATTACATCATTATACATATATGAGCGTTATTCAATGTTTAGTTTTTTATTTTTATCTACATGGAAATCATTAAAAGTGCTATTAGACATAAATAAAATTAGCCGATTACTTGAGGTCACAATGTCCGTTCCGCCAATTTCGATCGTAAATTAGAAGCCCCATAAGCAGAAGTCACCTGGGGTCAACTTTTGTACCAATCAATTGTATGTTCTTCGAGTTTCGTGTCATTTGCGCCAATAGAATGCCCTCTACAGCCCTCTTGATTTCGGTAAGTTTAATTTCGATAACCCTGTATACAACCTCTGACAATTAAGTTCGGTGAATGAGTTCACACAACAAAATGCAAAACAGATAGAGCCACATTTACTTTATTGTCCTTCGAAATAATCGCCCTGGAAGGCAATACACTTTTGGGATCCGGTGTATAAGTCCTGGAAGCTCCTTAGGGATGGCTTTAAGTTCACGTGTCACATTTGCTTGAATGTCTGGAATGTCCGTAAATCTGTGTCCCTTTAAGGCCCGTTTCAGGCGTGGGAACAAGAAAAAGTCTGCCGGTGCCAAGTCTGGTGAATAAGGTGATGAGATATGGATACGACCCCTTTGTTGGCCAGAAACTGTTGCACGATTACGGCAGTGTTCCTCTTTGATCCATTATCCACAGTTACGTGCGCACGCTACACCTTCAACTGAAGAAACGAGCATCTGCTAAACCATTGCACGCACAAACGTGACCTGTCTGAACTTGCTTAAACAATGACTGGGCTTGTATTCACATGCATTGTTACTCGCGTAAAGCTAGCACAGATTAGGGCGTGACGTCATTCACCGAACTTAATTGTCAGAGATTGTAGTTCCTAAGACTTTCAGTTTTTGTTTTTTTTTAATTTAGTAACTTCCACATTCTGATGTTACGTTATGGTTTGTCATCCGGCTATATTATCTGCATCTTAGACATGGCACCGCTTTCATTATACATAGTTCTAGTGAAGCTTCTTTGGAACGTTTTCCGAGCCTCCTGGTATCCAGGAACTGTTGATATTATAAGATTTGGGTCTTTTCGAAGCAAGTGATAAGCTGATGGAGAGATTGCAAGTCGTGGATGCTCTTGTGCTGTAGCGGTTTGTATTCGTTGGATAGCTTTGCTGTTTAGTGTTTTTTTTTCTCTCCATAAAGTTTCAGGTAATCGTTGCACGCATTATAACCTTTAGGCGCCCCGTTCGTAACATCCATGGGCTTGTTTACTCATCAGTGATTAAAGTTCCATATCCTTGACTACAAAATAAATTTGTTTCTGTCCTTTTCTCCAAACTGTCAAAATCTGGAACCTCAATCGTAGGTTAATTTAACATGTAAATTTTAGATTTAATTTTGATTTAAACTCGATCGTTGTTATTAAAGCAACAATATTAGCAAAGGTACTTAGTAATTCTTATTCTTTTGGTCTTTGTTTATTCAGGTACTCTTAACAAATATTATTACACGATGTAGATTCGTTTGTGCAATAACAATAACAGCACTGGCTCAGCCTTTAGGTCTAATCAATTTTGAACGATGGAAGTCATTCGGACGTTAAGAGCCATCGAAGCAAAATAATCAGCGAGCAGAAGGGAGCTTGATAGTTGATACAATCGAGTTATGTATACAGTAGTCTGTATAATATCGGTATATTGATGAAAGTGGGCTAGCAGTTGAGAATAAATATTTTTATAAATAATTTTTTTTTTTTTTGCATTTTAAAAATGTTTAAGCCACCTTCCTATACCTCCCTTTTCCGTGATCCCTTTCCACAATAATAATTTTTCGCTCTGTCGCCATGATTGATAAACACGTCGTCGTGGCTGGAAGGGATGTGGATGAAGTCGGAAGACAAACTGCCCGCAATTCATGAATTTTGAGAAATGATTGCTGCCGGAGAAGAAAGGGAGGGGAAAAAAGTGAGGGTTGGCGTGGAAAGGTGTGTGAAAAAATGTGAGGAAGGAGGGATAAATGGCGAAAATCCTTCGCCGACAGCAAAGGAAGAAAAACGGTGGAATTATACGCGCTGGGAGCTTAAATGTTCTCGCAAAAAAATTTTCCAGTTATACAATTGAGATAGTTAATATTAATATTAAAGTTAAGAAAAAAACATTTCGAAATAATTCATTTTTTTAGGTGGTGCGTGTTTGGATGAATTTGGTTTTTGATACTGAGAAATTTTAAGAAATTCGTTCTAAATAACGGGTGGATATATAGTCTAGGTAATCTCAATCGATAGGTTTATTAGGCTTGCTATATACTTGAAAGCATCTTTTCTTAGTGAATATTCATTGCATTAATAAAACATTTTTTTAGAAAATAATCTATGAACCATTAGAGATGTCTAGATTTAATGATAATAACAATTCCCTCAACCGCAATGGCATCTACTGCCTTCTGTGTATACAGTTTGATAAATAAAGGAATATCCGTTCGCAGTTTCTCCACCCGTTTCATGGAACATGCTACCTCATATTGCAAGAAAGACAATAAATCTCTTTTCGCTATCCACTTAAAGAAGAAAACCAGCGTCTATGTAGCATCGAAGAAATGCTCAGGTCCCTACATATTGCCGGCAAACCGAAATTGATAGCACCTTAGAAAGCATAGAAATATACAAAACCCCGACAAGCTCCTGAACAACCTCGTATTTGACATATTCCCAATACTTCATCACTATGCCATGAACGATAATTTCCTTTTATGTACTCGCCTAATTTATACAATCCAGTCTGTTTCCGTTTTGTAATTTAACGTTTACATTTCATTTTTTAAAATTGTTATATATTTATGTATTTGTTTATGTATTTGATTTGTTAAGTTTTCTTCCTTTTGATTACTATGTACAGGGTGGTTATAAAAATAACGTGAGGCATCCAGAGCCCTCTAGCGAGTAAAGTAATGGACGAAACAGAACCAAATTTGATGGGCGTACATGGGATTTCAATTTCTAAAAAAATAAAAATTAGTACCAAAAATCGCCCAATAAAAATTTGGCGCTGCAAAAGTGTAGTAATGTGAATTGATTAAATGCCAAACGACACAGTACACATCAATTTTATTAACAATATGACCACCATCGTGATGTTCCAAAAACTTCATACGATGCACGACATTTTCCACGGCGCCTCGCAACATATCACAATTAATTTGTCTCACCTATAAGGTTATTCGATCTTTCAACGTGGCGATATCGGGGACATGTCCTTGATACACAACACCTTTAAGAAATCCCCACAACCAAAAGTCACAAGGATTGAGATCGGGCGACCTCGGTGGCCATACCAGAGAAATATTGCAGCAACACACGCTGTACCTTACGTCCAATGTTGGGTGGTGCACCATCCTGCATGAATTTGGTCGAATCGAGACATCCTCGTTTCTGCAGTAATGGAACAGCTCACTGGTCCACTTACACGATTTTCATCGTAAAAATAAGAACCGATGATAAAAGATGCTGTAAAGCCACACCACGCTGTGACTTTAGGCGAGTGGAGAGGCTCTTGCACACAAGCGTGCGGATTATTCGCAGCCCAAATGCGGCAATTGTGTGTGTTAATACCAACTGTGAAATTTTCAGCGAAATCTGTTGTATTGTTTTGAGTGTGAATCTATAGGGCCTTTTATTTATATAGATTTTATTTAACTTTATTTTATTTTGTCACACGCTGTTTTCTATTAATTTAATTTACTTTAGTTTTATATATTAATTGTCTGAATCTAATGCCTCCCTAGCATGGGTCAGCCAATCAGAATCGGTTGACCTCCATACCATGTGTAACAGTTATTGCATTATTTTGTATCCTTCATTGTATCGCTATCAAAGGGGTATACAGCGGCCTCCATACCCCCCTTTCCCTTGTAAATGCCGAAAGTAGTCGGATGATTTTCGATCTAAAATGTTGTACTATAAGGCCTCTCTTTATTTCGTTTATGAGCACAGTCATAGATTTGTCTAGACATTTACCTTCCGAGTAATTTACATTGCCCTGGTTTACATTATGGTCTATGAATTAGAAACGTCTGTGAAACATCGTTAAATAATTCAGTTAATTTTAATGCGATTTTAGGCAAAATACAAAGTTCAGAGGACTTTAAAGCGTGTTAAACGCTGCTGCAATAAGGGTGTAGCCTCAGAAAGTAACTATTTTGATAAATATTAAACAGTTTTGCCAGAAATGTGTCTTGCTTTTGTTAAATTGTCTCATCTTCGAGTTGACTTGTATCTTGATGTGTTTCACTTTTATATGAGCCGAAAATATCATTGGATTAGATTTTTTTTCTCCTCCAATTCTTTCTTTTCACTTGTTCACATTTTATGATTGACCTTTACGAACCTTTATAATAGCGCTTCATGAATTTTCAAAAAGTTAATTTCTAGAAGATTAAATGAATCTATATTTGTATGTAAACGATCGCAAACAAACGAGTCGCTCGATCGCTTCACGGCATTCAACAGGTTAATGGGATTGGCTTAATCTGTTCTGGAGGAAAGGGTTAGGTAAAAAAAAAAATAATAAAAAAGCCAGATGGAGGGATGAATAATTTAGACGTAGGACGAAAACAGGGTTAGCAAATAGATTTTTAAAAATGGATAAGAATTCATTGTTCACGTTGTGGACGCACGCGTCGGATAAATAGGGCGAACGGAACCGCGAGGGAACTGCTGTATAAAATAAACAAACCGAGCATTAGATACGAAAAGCGAAACATTTTCAACGGAGATTTGTAGCAGGCCACCACTTTTGTTGTTCGTCGTCCGTTTACCCTCGCTTCGACTATTGAACCATTTGCTGCCCTCGGGTCGGCCGGGCCAACAACTCTTTCGCCGTGTCAACACTCGGCTCGGTCAATAAGCGCCTATGATGTATAAATAAGTAAGCCACCCGTGAATAAACACGCATGATATGTATGTACGAACGGTTACCTGAATTTCACCTCTCCCCCCGCCCTCTCTATATACAGTGTCCTTGCGTAGCTCTCGTTTACTCAGCCATCGTTTCTAAACTTGTGACCCATTGGAAAAGGAAAGCAAACAGGAGGCTCATTACGGTTTCTCTTTCTCTCATACACGCACATTAATGATTGGAAAGTTTGTTTTTGAAAAATTTAGGACTCTCCACTCCCTCCCAAAAATTTGCTTCCTAGAAAATAAGAATAAATAATGATGATATATTATAAACTGTCGCTCTTGTTTATTTGGGGGCTTGGTGATAGGATGTTGAGTGTTGGAATTGGTTACGTTTGCATTGGTGCTGTTATTTTAAGTCATTTTGTTCGTTAAAATTTTTAGTCGTCTCCTCGGGCGGTGGTGTTTATGCGCAGACGTCGGTAAATATCGAATAGCTGTTCGATGTGTCTGTCAACTTTTGGGTTTGATGGCGCGTGTCAAAGGGTACGTTTCCATCTCCATAATCTTTTCGAATCATTTCGAATAATGTGAAGCTTTGCAAGACGGATATTGATTGAAATCAGTCTCCTGATGGACGACTAATGGATTTCTCGATGGAAATCAAATTATTGTTTCGGAGAGTAATAGTAACCCGATTGTCGTCGTTCTCGTGTTTATTGAAAAATGTGCGTTTCTTGTGTCTTAAGGTGGGATTTGTTTATTAAATTTATAGATCTGAGAATTACTTTTGTATTGGCTTGTTATAAAGTGTGTCCAAAAAGTATAAAGCGTACACAACAATAAAAAACTGTGTACACAACAAAAAATAAAAAAAACTTTAATCACTAACTTGTGATAAGAAAAAAAAATACATTTCCCAAAAAATTTACACAATAAAAAGTAATTCAACAATTGCAAATCATAAGCAAAATTTCTGTCCAGATATTATAAAGCCAGGTACTTTAGTACCCAGTAAATCCACAATTTTTTCTGAAGTAATTTGAAAACACGATTGGGCATTGAGTCCACCAATTTATTTATTTTTTTAATTTCTTCCCCGGTATCTATTATTGCAGCTTTCAAATCATTAATTATTAAACATGGTGCCTCCTGTGTACACTTCACTTGCAAGGCAACCCTGAACATTCCCCATAGGGTTCAAAATCAGTTGACAGACTGAAAGTAGCCTATAATCAAATAATTCTTTAAATCTTCTCATTTTGATAAACATGATTCTAATACGAGAAGATGTAATCAATTTAGAATTCCTATGTTGGCGACCATCATAGAAAGTGAAAAGATCAAGGAGTTGATTAAAGCATTTACTGATACTGTTCATCCACTTCATGCCTTGACGAAATGGTTGCTTGGGAACCCCTAAATATGATGTTCACGGAAAATATAAAGTCAATATACCCTTTTTACTTTCTCTTTGGATTGAAAACAATTCAAATTCCGCAATTTTTATTTATTTCGTGGACTTGCAAGGACATTGCTATTTTCTAACAGCTGTTTTTGTCATCAGCGTAGAACTACTTTAAGTTCCAAAGAGGTGAAAAACGCTGGTCTCTAAGGAATTTCCTACTCCATCTCGCTAGTTTCTGGAAAATGGAATGGGAAGTGTAATATCTATCCTTGTCTTGCAGAAGAATAACATTCTCGAATAACATATTCGACCTCTTGGAACGGATTGCGGTCCAAAGATATGACAATGTCGTCTTCTAGGCCTCCGCATTGATTGGCTTGATTGGTTGGTTTGTTTGGTATTAACGTCCTTTTCAACTGCTATGGTCATTTCAGGACGGCGTTATAGGGGCCGCAAATTTTGCCTCACAAGGGTTCTTTAACGTGCAGCTGGCAAACGACTACACGGGATCAACGGCTTTACTTCCCTTCCGAAGGAAGTGCGTGATCTCAGGATTTTCCCCCTGAAAAAATCCTCGTCGTCCTCGGCCGTAGTCGAACCCGCGTCCTTAGGCATCAGAGGCGATCACGCAACCACTGAGCCACCGAGGCCGATTTGATTGGATTGACTTTAAGTAGAAAATTATATAGGATGGCACCGTATCTATGTCAGAACTGCTGCCATGTTTTTTTTTTTTGTTTTTTTGCGATACGAGATACAGGGTGATAATTATTGAGCTGCTATATGAAATAAAACATCAAATTTTCAAAAACTACTGAGTTAAAAAGTCTTATTCAAATGTTAAAAGTAATTACAGATAATAGGATTTAGTTCATGACATGTGGCGCGGACAAACAGCAAAATTCTGCAAAACTTCGATGACCTCCTGAATGGCTGTTTTGAGCTCAGCGATAGTTTCGGGGTTATTTGCGTAAAATTTGAATCTAATATTGCCCCACAAAAATGAGTCACAAGGGTGAGATCAGAAGAATATGGCGGCCAAGCGATTCCATTCCTGTGTGCCTCTGGGTACCCCAACGCCAGAATGCGCTCTCCAAAGTGCTCTTCCAGGACTTCAAACACTTTATTGGTCCGATGGGGTGGTGCTCCGCCCTGCATGAACCACAAGTTTTCTTATTTCAATTGTGGCTCATAATGATGGATCTAAACAACCGTCCTCTGTGGTAATCCAGTCCAAGAAAGCGCCATTGTACTCCTGATATCGTAACATATATTACAGGGAGTACGCCAAGAGCTCCAAGTAGTATTGCGACAGTTGCTTTGGAACCCATCGTGCTCGCCATACGTTATAAATACGTTACGCCATGAATTGCATTATCAACGTCAAAATTTTGTCTGGACATGTCGATGTCTGTCCTGAACGGTCCTTGTTAACAGTTGATCACCAGTAATGCAGGGTGTTCGAAACACTTTTAGAAAATCATTAAAAAGTAACAAACATATGGATATGCTCTTACTGTTTTTTTTTTTTTGTATTCAATAAAGAAAGTATCAAAGTTTCGAAGACCGCTATAATTTGATTTTTCAGATCATCAGTGTTAAGAATTCGGGATTGGTAAACATTGTTTTTCCCGTAACCCCACAATAAGGCATGATACTGGAGATATATTCACCATGGTATTGTACCTCCTCTTCCAATCCTATGTCTGGAGATTTTTTTCTCTAGAACATTGCGAATATCCAAATTCCTGTGTGGTGAAGCGCATCATTCTGATGGAAAATGATTTTGAGCAGCAAGTGCATCATCTAGTAGTCATTTCATTTCCAAAAAATCTTTGTATATATCCCTGTTTCTTTCTTATGTTTTCGACCATAAAAATTGATTAAGACGACTTGTTTCTTGCTTGTGTGAAGTTTTCAGTAGGTTTGCTATATTTGTTTTGCATAAGCGTCTTAAGTAAGACTGTCCACGTACGTCGCTCTGCTGTAAAAACTGAATTTTTTATTGCTTTGTAACAAGAACTTTCCGATTCGTCTCCGATAGTTGACAGATTGTGAACAATAAGGTGTACTGTTGTATTTCGCCGGTCTACAAGTTTGCGGATTTGTTAGTCGTATTTTTCTCACTTTTTTAAGAATTAAGGCCATGTTTGTTAAGAGTTTTTCACTTGTTTCAAAAATATGACTGTGTACCAATTGAGCGCCCTTTCTCCCTTTCATCAACCAGTTAACGAAGGCTCTTTCGAGAGTAGCCCTCGGGCTTCGTTTGGCTGAAAAGGAGGATTCACTACTATGACAATGAACGTAATGTACTTCCAGATAAGTGAGGAAGCCGAGTGAATGGTTGTGAACTTGTTACTCAAGTTTTTATCGAAGCTTTGGATTGTAGAACAACACACTCAATAGGATGAATTGTTCTAAGACGGCTATTTGGTTATTGTAATCTAGAAGTTATTAGGATCTTTTGTTAAAATAAGTTGTTTTTTGAAATATTTGAATTTTATTTTTCGCGTAAGTTGCAATATGCTTAATTATGGTGGTTCTTATAATAATATCAACACTTGAAAAATGATATAAAATTTTTATTAATAAGGGTGTAGTCTGCCTTTATCCCTGAAGGTTTACGAGGAGCAATCAAGTTAAAATGATCCATGAGGAATTGTGGACAAAGATAAAAGACTTCCCTGTCAATAGTTCCCCTACTAAAGACTGATTTCTTCCAGCGCATTCTATATTATTCCGATACTAGTGATCTGAAAGTCCGTCGGCTGAGAACGAAACCAATCTAGCAGTCCAAAAAGATAAAAATGGCATGGGGAAAGGACGGGACTGGAAGGTGTCTTTAAAGACCTCTCATATCCAAGGGTATTCATGGTTTTCTTCGCGACGTGTGGCCGTCGTTGTTGAGAAATAGGATGACCACGCGGGAAAGGAAGTTATGAATAACGGTCGTTGCAATGATCCTTCACGCACGTGTCGATGTAGGTGGCAGCACACAGCGTAACGTATGCTACGGCGTTCGTAGTCACGTTCTCGTGCGGCGGTGAGTCATTCGAATGTCAAGTGGGTAAAATAGCAAGCAGGTGTTGTTAGCTGATTGTATTCGTGATGAACAACGGGCTGTAATTCGGTTTCTGTGGCAGCAGGGCAAATCTACTGAGCAGGCGCAAGGGAATGTTATCTGTTTATGGTAACAAATGTTTATTTAGGAAAGCAGTTTCCAAATGATGGCCGAACTAGCATCAGTAATGCCGTTCGTCTAGGTGGTCCTACAGTATTTCGAAGTGACGGTACCATAAGGAAAGTGAAGAACACGAGGGGTTCGTCATACGAAAAATCCCGTACACCGTCCAACAAATCTAACTAATCTGTAAAAAATCTCGAACGATCCGCAAAAAATAAGCAAAAGACTCGGCCGAAAATGAAGTAACAAAACCTCGCAGAAACTGGAAAATCGGGTGTTTATTCAATATGTATCGCTCTCGTTCGCTCTAGTCATCTCGCAAATTCCGATTTCGTTTCAGGTTTTCACTTCTCTGGGGATTCAAAATCTTCTCAGCTGTGTCTTCAAAATCATCTCAATGGACTCACATTGTTGAGATGAGGAAGGCTTGGTTGCAAAAATGTCACTGTATTGTTGCTGAACACTCAGTTGAGAAGTCTCGGCTGAGAAAGTAGATAATGAACTGGCCCTTAGAATCTTAAAATTCAAAATCTGGAGATTATTAAATCTCATACATCATTTCTTTGAATGTCGGACCCCTTGGGAAGACATGATCCGTGCCAATCGACGTGTGACTATCGACGAGGTGATTTTACAGTTGAATTGCTTACATGGAAGAGCTTACAGCATTGTGCATGACAACTGCAGTTTCACAAAATGTGTGCACGATGGGTTCCTTGTAAGCTCACTAACCAACACAAATGCATCAGAATTGGCCTGTCATTACAGCTAATCATGAGGGTACGCGCCCGAGGATTGTGAGTTTCTTAACCGCATCGTCACTGGTGACGAAATCTTTAATTACCAGTTTGAACCAGAAACAAAAGGCGCCAGTATGGAAGGGAAACATCCCTCATCACCCAAAACATTCACCTACTTGTGAAATTTCTGCAGCCACGTATTGCAGAACCCTGACGAAGTTACGGTAAGCAATTCGCAGGTGTTCAGCTGTTTTGCGAGATGGAGTTTTTTCTATTGGATGACAACGCTCGTCCAGCCAATGCCAAGATGACAATGGCTCATATACGGTCCCTAGATTGGGAACAACTGGAGCATCTGCCCTACAGTCTGGATTTGGCACCTCTGAATTACCTGGCTCCAGGATATGCAGGATGTCTGTCTGGAGGTTACCCGGTGGCCAAGAACCCTACCCAAAACCTTCTTCGCCTGCTGGTTTTATTTTTTTAAAATTAAAAAAATTAATTATTTTTTAAAATTGTGTTTTCGAATTTTTTAAAAATTATTTTCAACTTTTAATGGCACTGTGGAAGCAATTAATATTTTTTGTGCTTAATTGTTTTTTAATTATTTGACTTTAATCTTTTTTTTTGAATTAAATTGAATTTTAGGTTTAAAAAATTGCGTCTATATTTGCTAGAAGTGAAAGTGTTATCGTGGCTTATAGTTTGCACGTTTCATCATATCTAGCCAAAAGGAACGGCACTTCCCCGTTGCAATCAGCTGAAAGGAGTGGGGAATCTCCTTCCATTCTCACCTGTGAAAATTTCCACCACTATCCACTCCCAAATGCAATAGACGGTCAAGTTGTATTACAGAAATCATTCACTTAAGTGAAATTTTCTTTTACCCCCGTTCGTCTTTTTTTTTTTGGCTTTGCCTAACGCCGGAAGACGTTCATTGTTGGCATTGCGAATTTCCTCCTATTTACCCAGGCCGACTCATTCTCGCCGCCACCACCGCCTTATCTGCTGGTGGGGACAAAATACGAATGGACGGTTGGAATCTAATGTAAGTGAATGGAGTCGATAAGACACACGAGATTTTCTCCAGAGCAAATGTTTGGGGATGATAATCAATTCGGTTGGAGGATGGGGCTTTCGTGTTTGTCCACTGGAGTCGAGAGGGGGTAGCCAACGGGGTAGGGTTGCTCTTCAAACAAGCCCGCTCTTCTACTTTCAACTTGTATGTTTGTGTATATGGGTGTGTGTGTGTGCCTGTGTAGCTATATATAGTTTCGTCCTTCTCACTTGTTTCTATTGCTATTTCATTTGCATAAGCCTCTCGATTGATTTCCTGCGGCTTTATTGCATCCAATCACACTCAAAGTAAAAAAAGAAATTTTTTTGAAGGAACAAGACGATTGCAGAGAGTCGAGAAATAATAATAATAAAAAAAGTTGTTTTTTTACGTGATGATTAAGAAGACCATTTCATTTGGAGCCCACCAGATGGTGTTTGTCGCACATTAGCGAAAGGAGACAAAAACAACGTCGCCGTCGTCGTCGAGGAATCGTTATTTGGAGGCTGTTAACTGGGGAGTCCAATGAAGATTTTTCAAGGGTCCTTTACGATTCCCTCAAGGGCCTAGAGGTCGGGGAATGGTCGTTGGAATGCAAGTAAATATCTTGTTTGTTATTCCAATGGAAATTAATTAGATTAAGCGCTTGTCCCCTGACAATGCAACTTCTCCATTTTTCGATGCGGGGAGGGGGGGCGGGGCGATGGGAAAAACAAAAGTTTCGATCGACCTGTTGCGGCCAATTGTTTGGTTTCGAAGCAGAGGTTGCTGCTTTTAAGGAGAGATTTTTAATTGGATGGGGAAGGTTCCGTAATATGAACGTGGATTGGTGAAATTATGTGGCTATTTTATAGAAGGTTAATTGCAATTTAAGGTGCATTAAGAAAGTATAGGCACACTTCCCAAATTGCTGGTTTATTTAAATAGTACAGTTTAAACAAAAAAATTAATAGTGACATATAATAACACTACCCAATAAAAAAAAACTTTTTTCCATAACTCCGAAACAAATGTGGGTGTTTTTGATGTAAAATGATGCGCTGATTCCGAAATTTCCCGCATCATTTTTCTGTCACATCTAGATGTAAAGATATAATGGAATCTTTATATTACATAACACTAATCTTACTATACAGGGTGTCCAAAAAGAACCCTTATTTTTAATGGTATATTCAGATTGTACACAATATTCGAGAAATGATTTATTCTTGGTGTTTTTTTCAACCGTTTAGGAAATAGAGGCCTGAAAGTGTGGAATTTTAAAGTTTTGAACCCAATTTTATCGATGACCACAAAGAGATAGAGAGTGGGTCTTGCAAACATTCCCATTCTACTTTTTGATGGTCTTTAAGAATCCGAAGTCAGAATTTCAAAAATACAATATTTTTCAATACACACTCACAGATTCTGCCTCCTTAGGACTGCAGGCCCCAATACTTTGAATTTTTGAGATTCTGACTTCCGAGGTTCCTGGTTCGAACTCATGTCGCAGAATTTTTGCTTCCATTTTTCGATAGAAAAATCTTTAATATCATTCATATTGAAAAGCAATATTCATAAAAAGCAATATTAGCTATTTATGATTGTTAGGAGAAAATAAAGTTGGAATATTTAAAGAAGTTCATAGAAACTATGCCCAATCGCATATTTAACCTTATTTAAACTAATGGAGGCTTTATTGGTTAATAAACAATGTAAAAACAACATCCATTGTAACAATAATGTCCTGTGCCTATAAATGTTTTACATTTTCAATTTATCAGAGTATTTTTATCAGATAATTTGTAATTCTTTTGCATAATTGGTGTTTCTTTTGATTGATTATTATATGTCATTATTAATTTTTTTGTTTAAACTGTGCTATTTAAATAAACCAGCATTTTAGGAAGTGTGTCTATACTTTCTTTACGCACCTTATCTTGGAGATACAAGAATTCCAAGAGAATTTGCATGAAAGATACTCCAGCGAATGATCTTGGTGTGTGTTTCGTTTGTTATGTGCAGAATTGAACGGAGCATTGTAGTTTCGTTTTTCAATGTAAAAAATATCAGAATTAAATTGGGGACTCGCGGAAGAAAGTCGCATGGGGACTATCACTTGGATCTTCTAAGAATTTTCACTTAAACCTGCCAGGGTATCATGATCTTCTACGCGACGTGTGGTAGTGCATTCTCATGGAGCATTGTGCACACATTTTACGGTAATGCAAGCACTGATGCTTCAATACGAGGTGCTACCCAAAATTTCCCGAAATTGTTTTATTCTGACCGAACCGTAAGAGATACGAAGTTTTGCTGATAAATGGTGTTAGGGGAACGTCTCAGCTGTAATTGTGCCAAGCGGTGTCATCCTATGTCCATGTGATTTTGAGTTTGAGCTATTTTTGTTACTCTTTGTGTTGGGCGTGTTGCGATTCTTGGTAATAAAGCTGAAGAAAACTGCGGCTGAAGACTCTTGAAGGAGGCTTTTGGTGAACAAACTTTAGGCCAAACCCAAACATTTGAGTGATTTAAGCATTTCAAAGATGGTCGGGAGTCTGTGGAGGACGACAAGCATTCTGGTCGACCGTCAACAAGCACAACTCTGGAAATGACCACGAAAGTGCGTGACGTGATCTGATGCCGAAGTCAGGCCATCCACGATGTTTGTGATCGCCTTGGGCTGTCATACAGGACGTTTTGAGACGATTGAGCGAACACGTGAGGCGCAAAAGGCCAGAGATGTGGAAAAAGAAAGGCTGGCTGCTCTATAACAACAATGCATCAGCGCACACATCGCTCGCTGTGAGGGACTTCCTCAACAAAAACAACATGACTGCTGTCCCCTGGCACCCTGCGATTTCCACCGCTTCCAAAATTGTGGTTAAAAGGGCGGCGATTTGACTCCATTGAAGTGATCCAAGCAGAATCGCAGCATATGTTTAGCATGCCCCAACCTGGGAACTTCCAGGAGTGCTTCCAGAAGTGGGAATATCTCTGGAAGCGATGTATAAATGCCCAATAAGACTACTTTGAAGGTGACGATGGAAATTAAAAGATCGGATAAGTTCAGTATTTTATACAGATATATTTCGGTAAATTTTGGATAGCACCTCGTGTTGACTCATTTGTCAGAAGAGTGAATTCTTCATGTTGGCTTGAACAAGCTTCGCAATAATCGCCGGAGCGATGCAATACTCAGCTAGAGCGAAATCGTGCAGACCATACTTTAACTATTCGGCGTAAATTTCGAAGCATAATTGCTTTATGGGGCTATTGCACGCTCGAGTGGCGCCACAATAGAACTGCTTTGAAAACGAGGCGTATGTGGCAGGATTTTGCTCCGATGCACACTTATAAAAATTTGTGTTATTTATTCAATTAAATTATCGAGTTGTTAATGCAAATATTCAATTCGAAATTAACAATCTGTATTAATCGATGAATTTTACATCAATCAACTATTAATTTCAATGAATAAATAAGACTCATTTTTATAATTGTGCATCGGAGCAATATTCTGCCACTTACGCCTCGTTTCCAGAGCAGTTTGATTGTGGCGCCACTCGAGCGTGCAGTAGGTCCATTGCAACTATGTGCAGAGTCATAGCCTACACTGATAAGAGAAAGCCTACCCATTTGCCTTTTTCCATTGTTCAAAAGGTGTCTCAAAAATAGGTCGCAAACAGTAAATCACTATATTGTATAAGGAAAATGTGGACAATTCATTATTGCACGCAGCCATTTTGATTCCTATTTCATATGATGATTGCTTCTTGTTTGGCAGTAAATTCAAACTTCAGAGGCACATTCCCCTCTAATTTTTGCCAAAAAGGAAGTGCTCAATCTGCGATTTGAATTAGGAAAGTTTGAATTTGATTGCAAAACAAGAAGCAATCATCATATGAAATAGGAATGAAAAAGGAATCAAAATTGCTGCTTGCAACAATGATTGTCCATACTTTCTTTATATAATGCTTTAGCAAACAGCAGGATTTAGCATCGCCTAGCGACAAAATGTAACATTGTTGGAGTCGTTTATGTTGTCAAGTTATAAAAAATAGTAAAACTAAATAGAGGTTACTTGATTTTTCGTATAGAAAACTGGTTTTCCTTATTCTTTGTCGATGTATGAATGAGCAGGCTTTCCCCAAGGTAAGTAGAGTATAAGATATGCTCTATCACTACCTTCCGGGCTCTGGCTGATGTCATCGATGCTCCTGCCAAATGGTGAGCACCGGGAGTACGGCCTGATCGAACCACTTATTATTATAGTAGGCAGTGGCTCGATCGGGCCGTTTCTCCCGATACTCACTAGAGGCGGGAGCATCGATGACGTCAGCCAGAGCCCGGAAGATAGTGATCGAGCGTAACTTATACTCTACTTATCTTGGGTTTTCCCAGTGCAAGATTATTATGAAGTTTGGCCAAATTTTCCCAGTGAGGTCGGAGTTGTGAGGGCGGCAGTCACTTGGTCTTTAGAACTGTGGCAATATATGTCATGTGATATGTCATTCGATCAGAAATGATGAGAAACGAAAGAAGATAGAGCTCTTTTTCATTTTTCAGACACTACGTTCGAGAAAGTCAATTTATTTAAAAAAATTGGGGGGTAAAAATAGAGGATCTCATGACTTTCGCTACTTTACTATACTTTCCTCTGGGGGATTAATTTCTTGTTATTAAAAACTTTTCACTTAATCAAAAACAAATGTCTGCCTACTATAATTCGTTATTTGACGATCGCTGTTTGTTACAGACTAGGTTACTTGATTACTAGTTTGTTCGCTTCACTCGTTAATCTTCAATGTTTTTTTAAAATGTTAACCATATTTTCGGATAGAGGGAGTATTGTCAGGTAAACGCTTTTAGCAGCGTGCGAATTTTAAAACTAATTTTTGAAAACCAATTTTGTTAATGGTTACTATCTTTTCACTTCATTGAGATGCGTATTGAATGAAGTTAATGAGACAGTCTTTGTCGTTAATGAATTGTTCCGCTCCAAGCAAAATACTGTTTTTCCAGTTTTTATTTATTTCCTAAAATTTATAAGAATATTTTAAAATTAAGGAGCTTGGTTGTTGAAGATAGAGAATTAGGAGTGTTATGTTTTGAAGAGGGGGGCCGTGCTTTGTTTTTGTTTTTCTTTTTCTAAATAGCCTTCGACGAGCGTTTCGCTTGGCCAGAGTGAATATTCATTAATTTTCAGGTCAAATGAAGTTTAAAGAGATTTATGACCACATGAATGAACAGATGTTTACACAGGGGAGAAGTAGGTCAAGTGGAAGCCTTAAATAACGCATTGATTTCAGATTAAAAATTTTCAGATTGGAATCCGCATGTTGTGAGGATGAATTCTTTTCCCCCTCCCCATTTCTCTTTTATCTGGTTCTTCTTTTTTTTTATATATATATTTGAGAAATTTACAAAGCATTAAAGAAGGACGAAATAAAAGATTGGTGAATAAAGCAATATGACGGCGGATGTCATAAAATTCCTTGCGCTCCTCCGTCGTGATTTGCTTTTGCGCGTTGACATCTGTCGTCTTCACAGAGGCTCGTTACTTCCGCCCGATGGTTCCCCGACTCGTTTTCGTTCCTCCTCTTCATCTGTGACGTGTTTCCTCTTTCCCCCCCCCCCCCCCTTACCTTCTATCTTCCTTCCTCTTTTACAAACCTCCTACCTTTCGCCACACGTGAAATCTCTTCTTTTTTTCTGTCTCCTCCAGTCGGTGCTCTTCAATGGGAATCGAACCCGCCACGCCACGGGGAGAGATGTCTTAAGCCTCTCTCCTCCTTAATGCCTCACGGATAAATATAAATGTCGAGACGAGTTCGACTTAAATTTCATCTCCGAACGAAAACATCGCTCTCCCATTGCCGGGGAGGATTGACAGGACAAACTCGATTGTTTACTCGATTTCAGTTATAACGTTTTTTTTTATTTTATTTTTGTTTTGTAAAGCTATACGAACGACGATGAGTTACTACAAGATTTACGCTTAGACTTTTGTTATAGCTCATTGGTTCTCATGTACTATATTGGAGCGTTGGGTAAATAAATAGAGGAGAGGTGAAGAAATGATTTCTTGACAGGATGATTAAAATAATGAGTCCGCCGGAAATGTGTTAACTGACATTTGCATGTTAAAATATCACTGAAAAGCGAGGTTATTTTTTGTAATTACATCCTCAAAATGGATCGTTACTTCCATAACGACCTCCGTCATTGGCTGTGGAATGTTAAATTTGAATTGTTAAATATCTCAGGAACAGGTGATGATTATTTACTGCGTTTACCTAAGTTGATAGTTGGATTCTTTAGAACGCACTTTCTCGGAATCCCAAACTTGAAACACTGTTGTAACGCGAAGTTTTCGTTTTTTTTTTAAATTGAATGTCATTATGTAACCCTCACCTTTTCTTTTAATTTTTTTAGGTGAAATGAACTTTTTTTTTTTTGCAAATAAATACACCAAAAAAAAAATGCTCCGCACCTGCGCACAACTGACAGGATGCTATGAGCTTTGATATTTCCGTGAAGGTCAGCTTTCGCGTTCGATAGGATAAATATGGCATTCCGAGAGATCCGAGCCGACTTTCTCTCCTCCACGCTACTGCTCCTGGTGATTGTTTTAATCTTCTTGCAATTTCCCTTATAGAGTGGCCTTCGCCATTGAGGGCTGTGATTTGCCCTTTTTCGCTATCTGTCACAGGTTTCCCCCTCCCCATTGCTAATATTTGCTACAGTGGCTAGATTGAAATTGCCGCCATTTGTAATTTGAAATTAATGACATCTATTGGCATAAAAACAAAGGTGTTCATATATTTATGGGACAAGGCAAATTTCAAGGATTTAGATTTTTTCACATTTCTCAGCTTTTATTTCTTGGAACAATTGTTTTTTGTGATGATTGCAATCCCATAAGAATAAATAAATTGCTTTAATCCAATTTTTATATCTGCAATAATTCAGTCTAGAAATAAATGATACTTCCTTAGTGTTCATATGTTTTTGGGACGCACCTTAGGAGGAGTAATATGTAAAACGGACTACTTTCTAAAGAGGCACTTTAGTCACGTCTACCGATATAGTGAGACGTACTATAAGCTAATTTTTTAATAATACTGCAGCAATGTTCTCTTCTTATATAACACGATGCCGTTGCGATAGACCGAGATTACTGAACATAAGAGAATTTCTTAAATCTTTTCAAAACCTGGATCGGCTGTCCAACAGTAATTGAGTGGCCCGCACGATCTCCTGGCCTTCGAACTTTTTTGTGGGCTATTGAGAATAAAATGTACTGACGTTCCTTCCACAACCACTGTAAGGTCATTGAAGAATTCAGAAATATTATTCCAGTAGAATTACGTTAAAAATATATAGACGGCATCTAATATTTACCATCACCTTATTGGTCTTAAAAGTATTATTTCCCATCAGAATTTATAACATTACAAATAGCGTCTATTTATCTCTGCTTTATCCTGTTATCTATTGAATTTTCATGGTTTACATGTATAGGAATGACCAACGTTGCTCAAGCAGTAGTCGCCATAATCAGAAGTATCTGAAAGCTTATGGGAATCTTTTAGAGTATTTGTAGTTTGGTGACTTACGTTCATTTCTAGATGTCTGTATAAATTTACTATTACTAAAAAAAAGCTTTTAGTAGTACAGCTTTTACGCATATGCCAAATACGAGAGCAGTTCTTTACTATTAAAAATTTTTGATTAAAAATTGTTTGACCTCGTAGACAAAATCAATAGCGAAATCATCCCTGAGAACCCTGATAAGTTGGTCTCATTTTATGTATCAGCTATTTTTCCCAGTATTCCCTCAGAGGAAAGTTCAGAAATACTGGAGGATTGCTTTCATCAAAATGAATTGCTTTTAATCCATGGTAGAGAAATTTTTGGACAAGACTTTTTTAGCGCAGCATTGCGTTTCAGTTCAATCATCTAGTCTTTACAAAAAATGGAAGAAAGCACTCCCATGGGGAGTTGCTCTGGCCAATCTTTTTCTCAAGAACTCGTACTACTTACTGAAAGATGATTGTATTGCAACTGAAGTGTTGTGTGTTATTATGAAAGTTGGAAATATAAAGATTGCTGGTAATTGACTGCGATTACCGGTATTCAATGCTTTGTAGTGATGGATATTAGAATTTCTGTTTCTTTTACTGGTTTTCACTGGTGTGTTCAGAGAGAAATTTTGTTTTAGGAATTGAATAAATTCGAACTGCCGGCACCTATGATGAATATTTTGAGATCATACCTCAGTGAAAGGAGTGTTTACACTGTAGGGTGCAAGATGTTGCTTCCTATTTAGGTATCACTCAGGGTACTGTTTTAGCTCCTGTTTTATTTGCTGTCTTTGTTTCAACTCTTAATACCCTCAAGTTAAAACATAAGTGTATTACATACGTTAATGACGCTTATTACCTAATCCGTTTGACCCTAATGCAGATAGTAGTCATTTGGAAGAGTGCTGGTCAAGGGATTTCAATAGTATTAAAAATTGATATGCAAGTTATAAACTCAAGATGAATGAAAACAAAACTAAACGACTATTTATAGGTGCTGTACATGGAACAGAGTCAATGCAAATCTTGGTAATTTTATTTGATTCAGAATTTAATTTCGGACCTCATGTTGATCTAAACATAACAAAGCTGCATAGTTTATATTATTTAATGAGAATTCTATCAAAAACGCTTTGTATTCATGAGGCCAAAACTATTTGTAAATCACTTTTGCAATCTGTAAAACAACTTGGGGAAATACAAGAATCATTCAATAAATAACCGGAAAAGTACTATAAAAAATCTCAAATACCACCGTGATAGTTACATGTTTCTTACTTTGTGGAGGCATGCTTAAGCTATTCATAGCTGGGGCTGGTAAGCCCACCTCGCACATAGAATGCTTGGAAATTATACCACAAGATGGCGGCACGCTTACAGGAGACTTGCCTCTGGAGACAGGAACTGCTCCGCTCTGTGATTGGTCAGTAGATCACACGATATTAAGTCACCACAAGGTTGTTATAGAGATCAGTGGAGTGCACACGGGGTTCGTCAAAAACTAAACGCGATGAAATCGAGAACAAAACGCTTAAAACGTTAAATTAGTTGATTTTTTTTTTGTTGTTGTTATGGGTAGAATCCTTGATAAATATGTTTCTTCCCCTTTGAGTTAACTGACGAGCTCACATACTACTAAGGCCAACTCCGGCGACCTAATTGTGATTGGGGCACACACTTGGGTATTGCGAAAACGGAAAATGAAATTTATCTTTCAGGAGAAACATCATGAAACAACTCTGAAATCTACGCTACCCGTTGGCGAACTTTTCTGGGTTTTTTTTAAATTAAAATGTCCAGATTATAAAAAAATTTATGAAATTTTTAAACTAATTTGTTTTAAAATCGTTAAAAAAATTAACGCTATTGATTAAAGGAGATAAATAGACGTGTAAACCACTTAACCTATCAAAAAATTTGGTATATGTGTATTTTAGTATACCAAAGCTCATACTAATTCAGGATTCGTTAATACTTACGGAAAATAAAGATAAAACTTAACGAAATGTTAACACACAAGCAGCATATACTTTACTCCATAGAACTCGGGCTTAAGATGTGAGCTTACAGTGTAGCGGTCCGGAAAACCACCTCTTTAGTGACGGATAACGCGGAATGTGCATAAGAAATTATACCGAAAGTATATGCTGCTAGTGTGTTAACATTTCGTTAAGTTTTATCTTTATTTTCCGCAAGTATTAACGAATCCTGAATTAGTATGAGCTTTGGTATACTAAAATACATATCTACCAAAAATTTTTGGAATTTTTTTTCCAAGCAAATTAATGTTAAAAGGAATTTCATATTTCACGAATAAAGTGAAGTGCACAATAGTCTGAGCCAAATATTTCTTACATTACTTTATATGCAGTAATATATTTCTACGTCATCTACAGTAACAACCAAAAAGTTTCAAATTTTAGTTTTGCTTTTGAAATATAAAATATCGTTTCAAAATCCGCACGTGATTTTTAAATTAGGTTATTTAAAAAATTTTTTTTAAATGATACTACGAGAAAGAGAATAAATGAAGCAACGATATTCTAATAGTTGGGAAAAAGAGTAGAAGAAGAATTGAAGAAGATTATTATTCGTTAGCAATTTTCAAACACCCGATTCCTCCTTTTGTCGCTAAGTTGCATGGTGCCTACCCTTCAAAAAAAAAAAAATATATATTTACTATAAACGCTTTTGAGTGAAATCAGAGAGGAAGGAGGAGAGGTTCATTTTATTATGAAATTCTATTGTTATGATGATAAAATAATTTTTATAATCATTTATAATAATTTTTGAAATAATCATTTTTCATTACTAAATGTATTTTTGAACGAATTTTAATTAAAACAAAAAAAATCCTAAGAATTTTCTTTTTTTTTTTTTTAAATGATTTACACTTTTATTTTTTAAATGATTTTTAGTGTTTGTTTATGCACTTTACTAGTGTGCCTTTGTAAATTATAAAATTTACTAAATAATCGGTTATAGAATATACACACAAATCTCTCTATTTGAGCAGGACGGCTTTCTCTCCTTCCTCGTGGACTCCTCAGACAACTCAGAGCACTTTCAGTTTCAGTTTTCTACAATCAGTGACGTAATAATGTGTGATTACTTGACCAATCACAGAGCGGAGCAGTTCCTGTCTCCAGAGGCAAGTTACAGGAGTGCTCCAAGCTGGAGCAGTAAAGTGTCGCAGATGTTTGTTGAGTGAAGCCGTGCTTTTGCTCTATGACAATGCGAGACCACAAATTGCATGTGTCAAATTGTCTATCATCGAGAACTTGCTGTTTGAATGCTTAAACCATCCTCCATATTCACTCAGTTCATCTTTCAGTGGTCCAAAGGTGTGGTAATCTGAAAGTGCGGGATAGGGTGCTGCCATCTTGTGGTACTATTTGCCAGCATTCTATGTGCGAGGTTGGCTTAACAGTCTTACCAGCTCCAGCTAAGAATAGCTTAAGCATGCCTCCACAAAGTAACAAATATGTAACTATCACGGTCGTATTTTAGATTTTTTAATAGTACTTTTCCGCTTATTTATTGAATGAGCCTTGTACATACAATTATCTTCTAAAGCGAAGTAAAGTTGCTTATAATTTTTTTTCACCTGGTAGATCAAAGGGAAGTCATGGATTTGCAGATAAATGTAGATAACTAGAATCGTTGCTGTTTTTCCAAAATCCACAGAGTGCAAATAATGATGTCTGAAAATCTCTGGTGGATATTAGAAATAACACATTTCCAATATCCATCAATACAAAGCGTGTATTGGCAAATGTGGACGCGAACTCGTCACTTTGCAACGTCTTCTCTTCAAGAAGATGATCAATCATGATTGCCTTTGGCCATGTTAACGTGTGGAGCTTTTACTATGCTTTACGGATAATTTCGTTGAAATTCAACCTTACGATTGTTTAAATACCAATAAACTCTATTTACTACGTAGGAATTGCACTCTGTCAGCACTCATGGCGCCATTTGGCCTTTCACTATCACGTGATTGGAATATCACTTTCGAAATTAGCCAACAAGGCTACGGTCTTATTAAAACGTTAACCACGTCGTTGCTTTAAAAACATTCGTTGATGCGAATTCGTGTGCAATGTCTTCATCTGGAATTAATGCTGTATGCTCTAAAATCGTGCATAATGAACGAGTAATATCCATTTACCGTTCACTGAAGACCGTTAACCTCTCAGTCGAGCTTTCTAATAATAACGCTGTTATATAATCTATTCGTTTCCTAAGTAATTCATTAATGGCGTAACAGTTCAGTGCTCAGTGAATGTTGTAAATTAATTAGAACGGGAGCTCTCTCTCTCTCTCTCTCTCTCTCTCTCTCTCTCTCTCTCTCTCTC
>JAHWFO010012899.1:34334-131627 GCA_023313115.1 Rhysida immarginata | reverse complement strand
CTCTCTCTCTCTCTCTCTCTCTCTCTCTCTCTCTCTCTCTCTCTCTCTGTCTCTCTCTGTCTCTCTCTGTCTATCTATCTATCTAAAGGCGAAAACGTTTTCAAACGGAATACAAAAGAGAGGAGAAGGGACAGGCCGACATGCCCGAAAGCCCTATCGTCGTCCGACCACTTCTCCCCACTTTGTCATGTTGTGTGTGTACGTCTCGTATACGCATGCGCAGACAAACGCTCTCCAATTGTTGACATAGGCTGGAAAGTTCTTTTCCGCCGCTGGGAAAGGTGTTTACTTTCATTTTGCGGAATGGAAGACCAAATACGCTATTGTTTTATTTAAATTAATCCAGAGGCAAAGTAGTGGGTGGGAGGAGGCTGTAATGAAAAATAAAAAAGGAAAAAAAAATTGCTTCGGGCAGGTATGAAAATTCAAATATTAGCGATACAATAATAATTCAGTTTTTTTTTGAGATGGAAATATTTTTTTGAATAGAAAATCGAAGTTTGTAAATTAAATTTTAATGTGGGGTCTGTTTCGATTTTTTTTCGCCTCCTCTATAAATTTTATTTTTAGGCGAGTCGTTTTTTTTTTCGTTTTATCTGACGAGCAAAACAGGTATCAGTCGAATTTCGAGATCTTAAGGACTCGAATCTCTCTTTCTCTCTCGGGTGGTTTAGAGGGAAAAGACGCTAAAAGCAAACCGGATGACATGAAGGGACGATGGCAGACAATCGGAATAAATGGGATTTTCTTTCGTCAACATGATGTCAACAAAGTCTTTTAATGTCTTGGTGTAATACCTTTTAGGGAGGACGAGATGGGTGGTCAACAGGGTTTCCCCCTAGAAACAAGTTAAGCTGTAAACGACGCATTGATCTGAAGGATGCTTTGTTGTTGCTGTTCTTTTGTATTATAAGAATTATATAATAGAAATTATAATTTTTATTGAAGTTGGTATTTATTTATTTTAAAACTAAAATTGACCCACTGTTCAATTATATTGATTATCAGCGGAAAAGATTGCTTAAAGTGACTTACACTAGCTTCCTAAATTTAATAGGAACAGCGTAACTTGCAGATCCTTATTTTGAATACATCGTTGTATGGATTCCTAAAATACGTGTGAAAGCAGATTCCTAACTCCTGTCATTTGACATCCTTCTACAGCTCGTTCTGTTCTACAGCGTTAAATCTTGTGATTGTACAGGTTGTTGCAAATATACAGGGCAGTACTGCTTGGTAGCCTATCCGCTCGGCTGCAGGGGCCCGCTCATAACAATACCACGTATAATAAAAGCCTGGGCACTGAAACGTAATACATTGTTACATCACCTCAGTAGGGCATTTGCCAGCAATAACAAGCCCTAGATTTGCCCTGATATATCGGTATATATCAATTCGTTACGGGCGCAGACCCCCAGTCTTTAAAAATTTTATTTATTTATTTATTTATTTATTTATTTATTTATTTATTTATTTAAGAAAGTACAATTAGGCATCGAGCCCCAAAAGGGACTTGTATGGTTGAAAGACCGACAAATTAGGTCCCTGCGGGCTCCCTTAAGTCAAACTACAATGGTACAGCAATAAAACTAGAGGTTAGCAATAACAGTTAACTCATCATAAGGTTAGGATCAAAGTCTAGATGGCTAGGCGAAAAATTCGTAATAAAAATTCACGATAATTCATAATAATTCATAATACAATGGTAAAACAGGACTCTTCAATAATACAAAACAGTCGACAAAAACAAAATCAATGCAAATAAAACATTTGTAAAAACTATATACACCAAGTAAACATACATAAGTATGAAAAATTCGTACTACAGTAGCTTAATAAAACTCTTTTGTGTTACAGTGCAATCAAGAAATCTGTATTATATGAATCAATAACTAACTGACGTAAAAAATAAATTCAGCTGTACTGACTAAGGGGTAAAATAGTGAGATGATGTTCGATTATCCACGTAATTGATGAAAAACCTGCATATGGGAAATTATACTCTATCCAACGAGAGTTGGAGTGGGCGTGTCCAGTTAAACTTCCTATTTCAATTGTTAGACATTATTGCCAAAGTAGAATCAACAATGACTAACAATTGAAATAGGAAGTTTAACTGGACACGCCCACCCCAATTTTCTTTGGACAAAGTATAGTGATAATAAACAGCCAAAGAATCAACAAAAAGTCAAATCAACAGCTTTCGCATGTCTACAAATACCACGTTCATACTACAATTCATGATCATGATAATTTTACACACATTCAGGGTGAATCAAGCTTTATCGACAAATCCATATTTTCACACAGGAAAATCCTAATTACGATCAGAGTTACAAATTTTACCGCCAGATGGAGATAGTGGCGCTTTTAGCACTTTACTGCCGACCCAATCTTCTCTAATTATCAAAAATAACTTTGTTTCTTTCTTCTTTCAGTTCTATTTTCTTGAACAAATAGTTTCTTCTACACTAAATATTCATGGTATGATGACCCAAATAATTCGTGTAACTATAAATTATTCAGCGAAGCGATGTTTTCCGCCATTACGGCTTTTCATGAGAGAGATGAGAAATGCCACAATGCACATGTTCGCCAAATACGTGCTAGAGAACTAACACGAACACGGACGATAAAAGTCCGTGCTCCGTGCTAGGCGTTTTGCAACACGGGACATGGTTCGTGCAGGAAGTGATGTCAGATTTTAGCAACACGACAAGCTTAACGCCTAGCACGGAGTTTTTGATTGTAGCTAGTGTTATCAATATACAGCATGCTTTCAAAAACTAATTTAATTTGGATCCCCCTACTAACAAACGCGTTTTAAAGTTGCATAATATTTTATGGAGAAATGATGCATCTGTGATCAGAAAAAGGGACATAGCCGATCATCGGTCTCGGTGGGGTAAGAGAAGCCTTTTTGCGCAGCCCCAAGAAGTCGGGAAATGCTAACGAACTAGTTGATTCAGAACTACCTGTGAGGATGATGATTATCTTTTTCAGCAAGATGAGGCACACTCTCACTGGCATCTCGCTTCCGCATATTTCTCAGAGTATCTGCCAAACATGGATTAGCCGCGCTGGATTACCAAAAATGACAGATGTTCTGCAAGTAAACTCTATCACTCCGGCTATGTTGATAAGAATCTGGTCTGAGTTAGATTATCGCATTAGTGTTTGCCGAGTAACAGGAGGGGCACAAATCGTGTGTGTTTCATACCAACCCATTCCCAATACAAGGAACAGAAAACACAATTGCAATTGATTGTCTTTTACACATTAGTTAAATAATTTGTTAACATGGATCTTAACATGGTCCTAATACAGTTTGGTGGTAGACGGTTTAAAATTGTTGCTCTTGTTTCATAGGGAAGGAAGTTCAAATCCTCGATGGTGTTATAAAGAAAGGCCTTCTTTATGTTGAATGGATGATATAGGGTAGTTCCAATTTAAATTTACGAGTAACTCGGTTGTTGGCGATATTATTTATCCATTGAGAAATAAAGTGGGCCGGGTGGTAAGGGTCGCATAAGGCTCTGTATAATTCTTTAAACTTTGCAGGTTGTATTGGGTTTACTTGATGGGGTAACGTAAGCATAGCGAAGAATTGAAAATACCACGCACAGCATTGAGTTGTCGGGATGCAGAAGACCTTAAAATAATTGCGTAGTTAGTTTGGAAATCACCAGACTCTGATTTCTCTCCTATTCAAGGTCTATTTTAGGCGTTTGCCAAGATATCTAAGGCGGCTCAATTGCGTGACAAGATTTTCAATGCAGGGTTTAAAGGATAACTTATCAAGGAATACGCCTACGATTTTCTGGGCGACTAGAGGGATAGTATGCTATTGGTAATTTTAAAGAAACTGGTCTCGGATTCATCGGGCGTCTTTCCATTGTTTAAGCAAGGAAAGACCCTAGTAGATGCCTTTGGTGGCTTCTCCAGGGAGTTTCTTTGGAATCTGCTGTGGAGAGAATATTGCCGTCAACGTAAGCGCAGATGTCACTTTTTAGGTTAGAAAATACACTACTGGTAATACTAGAAGCAGATCCTTGCATTACTCCGCGTTCTATGAGTAGCTTGGGTCTAATCATGGCTCGGTAAGATAGGTTATATTCTTGACAATGAAGGGTTTGAACAGTACAATTTCATGCAGTAAAGACGATTTATTCACTCCTGACCGAATCTAACACAAATGCCTAGTTTCAGGCCGCCCAATTATTGCTGTAGGGATGAGGGAAGACACAAACAATATACTTGGTTTCTTTCATCTTTCTTTCCTCATTAATTAACCTGTTACCGTTTTTATCATTGGTTTAGCATTGTATGAGCTTACGAGGCCTGTCCGGAAAGTATCTGGATTGAAGCTATAATAAAAATACGGTTCGAACTCGCATAAATGTTTAGTCATCTTCAAAATAAGCACCGTCTGCAGCAATGCATTTAGCCCAGCATTGCTGTCATTGGTCAAACCAAGAGCTACCCCGTCACATTTTGTGTCGTCACGTCCACATCCTCAAATCGCCATCCTTTGAGCGCTTTCTTGATCTTCGGAAATGCGAAGAAGTCGCACGGAGCTAGCTCAGATGAGCAGGGAGGCTGCCTGACCTGAGCAATGTGGTGTTTTGTTAAGAATTGCTCAATGTCGTTGCTCAATGTTTTCTGTCATTTTCACCACGCGACGATTAAAGAAAAACGTTTCGTTTTTGGGGTTACAACAATTGCACGTGGCACTCTTAACAGCTACAAGTTTCATTAGGTCATCAGCAGAAATGTCGTCACACGATCCGGATAGGAAAATGTGCAGCGAGTTCTACTATTTTTTTTTGTAGCCTCAATCCGGATACTTTTCGGACAGGCCTCGTATACGAGTTTTACTATAAGTGTTGTGTATTTTGACAATCGCAAACGTTTACGTATTATCTCTTGGTAGAAAGGCTGGAAATGGATCCTCGTAGATGGAATGTCGGCCGTGGACAGCCTGAATGACTTTCCGATTGCATTCCAACGAACTCCTTGATCTATTTATATCCTTCAGGGAGATAAGAAGGGATTTTGTCACCGAAAGCACGGACCTCATATAGAGCATTACCTTTCACCCGCGCTTGCGTGCCTTCTGCGTTTTACTATTCGTCGATGGTTTTTGCTTGTATATTTTATTGCTAAAAGTGTTAAATAAAACGTTTGGATCTGGAGAATGGATGCCTATCCCCTTGACCTGCATTTGTCCATCCCAAGTGTATTTCAGGCTAAAGATGGGCCACTGCTCTTCTGTCGTTTTAAAGGTATTTTGCCTACCCACCCCTAAACTTGCCATTCATTTCGCATCCGATTCGCATTAATGTTTGATGAGTGCGTGACATTTGAAGAGTACTTGAAAAATTGATCCCCCAGCCTTGAAGGTATAAGTTATCTGTGCAGTGGAAGCTTTGGATATGAGATATGGCAAAAGTGGATGACTTTGAAATGAGAAGATAAATAATTTCCATTGCATTTCTATTTGTGCTGACCGCTAATTTATTTAGGCAGCCATTTCACCAATTAAAGATTTCCTAGGGCAAATTTAATTTAGCTCGTTATCTAATAAAAATATTCATCCTGAGCTGAAATTGCGCGCGTTCATTATGTCCTATCTAATTATGCACAAATAGAATGCGAATGCCGTCGAAGTCGCTTTCCATGCATTTTCGAGTGTAGTGTATTATTATTAATGATCTCTCTGTTTAATCTGATGATGGCATCGTGCTTGCGTTTGGATTAGCATAGGATTCAGTTGTGTTTTTATGTTATTGTAACGACATTAGAGCAGCGACATTTGTCTCTTTTGCTTATAATAATCCCCCCCCCCCCATCCTCATAATTCTCTTTTGTCGTTTGATGTCGTTCCCTCTTTACAACGAACCCATTAGGTTTTTATCACTTTTTAGCACCCCCCCCCCCACAACAGGGCTCGTAAACGATGCCGTGTTTCTACTTGTTTATCACGACGTGGCGTTTGCTCGCTCGCTCGCTCGTTCGCTTTCGCCCGCCCGCTCCTTTCCCATTCGGTGTTTGTTTTGCATTAGCTCTTCAAATATTCTCCTGCCGAGATCAAAGACGGAGGAGCACAAAGACGGGGCCTTTGCTTACTTTAATTTTTAATGAAGAGCTCGCGAGATTCCATTAAATGCCACCAGTGTCGCATGACAAAAGATGCATTAAATTGAGTCGCAAAAAAGGATGCTTAAGTTGTATGGCGACCTTTTTTTTTTTTTTTTTTTTTTTTTTTTTTGTCTTTCTTGCTCACGCTTATTATGTGGAATAGAAAGGAATGAAATAATTTATTCGAATTTCTTTTTATTACTTCTTTTCTTCTATTTTATATGAGTTTGCTCCTAATATATTTAAGACTGATAAAAAAATTTAAATTAAAGAAAAAATTCTTCCTCTTTTAGCTAAGAGCGATTAATTAAATGCTTTGCGAGCTTGTTTTCTTGGAAGGGAACTTAAAATAGGGTTAAATTTCTCGTTGTCATTTGAGAAAGGTTGTCGTTTATATATTTTTTTTAAAAATTTGATGTCATTATTAGAGTATCATAATGCCCTCTTAAAAACTTGCACGCGACTTTTTTTTTGTAATTTATTTTTTCTTGTTTTTCTTTAATCATTTGAAGTAATCGATATCCTTTCTAAGAATCTACCTATAATGCTGCATAACAGATTTTAACTTATTTGCTTCCTGACGAAATTGTTAATGAACATGCTGGGTTGATTCTGGTTGTTGAAATATCACAAGTTTTCACTCTAAGATCCCGGCTCGAGTCCGGACCCTGGAATTTTCCAGGAAAAAAAATCCTCGAACCGTTTTCTAATTATACATTGAGTAGCCAGATATTTCCAAATAAATATAGCGTCAAACCCTCTACCCGTCCCTTACTAGCTCCTGGATTCCCATTAATTGTACAGATATGACGTCAACACCGTCCTCTATTAGATCCGCCCTCTGGCTTTCTTTACCAATTTTGTAAGTCCACCAATCAAGTCCCTGATCGGTGGACGCCCTTATTTTGTTGTCTATAAATTCCCATGTCTTTCTCACCTTACTTTCTATGCGGATGACACTGCACCAGCCATCCATCGTTATTACTCGTCTGCAAAATGCCTTGAAAAATTTTGAAAAATGGTGTAATTGCTGGAGACTAAACCTAAACTTAGGAAAAAGCAAAGCAATGTACTTTAACAAAAAATTCAAGCGTTCTCCGGACTCTCTTGTTTTATTCAACATGAAACTCGGATTGGTACCTTGGCGTCGTCATAGACTCAAGGATCTCCTGGAATCGTCACGGGACGATCGTCTTGAACTAAGCGAAAAAGGCTAAATACAGCCTCATAGCCCTCTAGGACGCAACAGCACCCTCAGTATTGACTATAAGCTTCTCCTATACAAGACAATTATTATGACCATCCTGCTGTATATGCCGTACAGAAGTATATGGAAGGAGCTCCAATCATTCCAGTATGTTACTCTGAGGACTATTGCCAAACTGGATAGTAAAATCGCGAAAAATCAGTCCATCCACGAAGACTTCAACATGACTCATATCGGGAAGTTCATATAGGACCTACTGACGAATATCATCCAGAAAATTGAGAATCCTGACAATGAATTCAGTGTGATTCCCGTAGTTACTCTTTGGGCGAGTGTGTTATGGAAGCCCCCGGCTCCCGGACCGCTCATGTCCATTTTACTTCACTGTTCGATTGTCACCTTACTTTGTAACTGTTTTGCCTGTGATAATGATGAAACGCGTCGGCATTAAAAAAATAGTTTACCGTATCACTTTTTCTTGGATCTCTTTCTTTATTTTTTAAATATCTCTAATGTTTCACAATTGTTTCTACAGAGGGTTGACACGCTTTCCAAAGACCCTCCACTGTTCGCGGGCGTCTCTTTCTGAGGGCCCGTTTAAGTAGGCCACAGCCACAAAAATTCATAGGCGATGCGTCCGGCTACTTGACGGGTATGTCTCTGAATGGAATGGAGCGGATTCCGGTATTTTCTTGCATGCGTTCCAGGAACAGGCGAGCTGAAGCAGCCGTGTGATTCGACGTTTTGTCTTGATGCAGCCATACATTGTATACATCTGTACCATATAAACCGGGGATATCACGGGTCAATATAGGGGTTAGAACGTTAGTCTGAGAGTATATGACGTTGACTTTGGTCTTTGACTCAAATCTGTGTAAAGTTAACTTTACGCAACGATTATGAAACTTTATGAAAATGTTTCCTTGTATTTACGGTAATTTTCGGAAGTCCTTAGAACCCTTAGGCGGTAAAAAATGGCTCGGGTCTTGTTACAGTCGCTTAAATAAACATACGAGTCATCTAATGTGAATTTCCACTTTTCATTTACTAGATTCATACAGTTTACGACAGTTGGCCCATGGCTGTTGAATATGGAGCGGCAACAACTTATGAACGTGGGTCTTGTGTTGCTTTTCCAGTTGTAAATCACGGTTGAGCATTTTGTTTATCGTGTATCTTTTGTGCCATGGCTAGTGGATGATGTCCGATCGGCCTGCTTTTACCCTCAGGAATGGCGCCGCTTTTGGTTTTACCAATGTTTGTTTCTTGGAAACTAAATAATTTCGGAATAGCGGAATTTGACGTCGGAAAGGGCTGTTATGTAATCCTCCCAATACTTGTCAATTTTCGGTGGCATAAGTCAATGTTTTAGGCTCGCTGTTCGAATACTAACTATTTTAAATATGCTAATTGTCACCATAGATCCCTAAGAACCCCCTGTATTAGACTTAGTTTTGAAATTACGAGACGTTGTTCTATGCAACAAGAATCCAGAGCGAGTAGCATAAAATACGGGCGTTTTTGATGCGTTTATGGAATTAAACAGTTGATGGTATCAGCAGCTTCCTTTTTTTATGTACCCGTTATCTGCACATTTGAGATAGAATTTCCACCCTCTCTGCCGTCGATCGATGTGATTGGAGGGTTTTGGAAGTGCTCACCTATCGATTTGGAACCTAACATTCTTATTTCTTTTTTCCGCACGACTGCCGAGCCGTTGCCTCCTGCTCCGAGTCACGCTCTTGTTATTACCGGAAAACACTGCGAATGTATTTGTGGGTGAAAATTAATTTTATAAAGCGTTTTTTTTTATTAATAATGTTAAAAGTGGTGCTCGAGTTGTCCAAAAGCTTTGTTTAGGGTAAATGAGGACCTTGAAATATGATAAAAATGCAGTAAAGGGATTCAGTGAATTGCTCTTGCTTAATGGGCGAAACGTTTACTCTTGAAGGAGTTGGATTCGATTAAGGAGAGATTAGGCACCGGGGACTTGTAACCGAGAGGTCAAATAGGTGGCCACATCATTATTGTAATGGGCTAATACAGCCGTTGCGTCTCAAAGTGTCGTTGTTGGCTATTAATTATAAAGCTCTGATTAATTGTTATCAAATTAATTCTGGCTAATCGAATTTCCGAAATTCCTTGTAAATTGGTTTGGTTTCGAGTTTTTTAATCAAATTTTTAAAAATATGTGAACGAGATTAAAATCGCTGCGAGGGTAATGTTTTGCTCGGTGTAATAACATATTAATAACGAAAACACTTTGTGATGGATTTTTCGCTTTATTAATTTTGAGCGGCCTTATAAGGTTGCTCCGCAGGGTCTTGTATTGAGGTATAAATTTCAATAAGTGGAGGTCGTTTTAATTTTAAGGGCCATCATTATTCATTCTTGAATTAATTTTGTTTGTGTAAGGAAAAAAAGTGGGGCTTGCTTATGGAGTTTATTTATTTACTTTTTTTTAGAGATTGTAGTCCTGCTGAGCAGGAAATGAAAGTGAATGCGAATCGATTAATTAGATCCGCTAATTAATAAAGAAATCCGCTGGCTTGTTTTTTTCCCCTACGATAAATATTGATGAGAGAAATAAAACATATTTGTGGGGTTTCTTAAATTGTATTTTTAATTTGTAAGGATTTCCGTATTTCGTTGACAAATTTTCCGCTACCCGGTTTGGGTGCGGTAAGAGTTCTTTCTCGTCCTCGTTCTCTCTTTCTGTTTCTCTCTCTCTCTCTCTCTTTCTCTCTTCCCGGCGGCATTCTCATTGATTTGTCATCGTCTGTCGATTGCAAAAGCGCTCCCATCACTCCCATGGGCCGAAATTTTCACGTAATTGGCTCGTTTGTTTCGTTTAACGGCCACTTGAACCCCAGAAATCGACTCTCGAAAGCGACGATTTTATGATTGAAAGCAAATAGCCCGACAATTGCTTCCCATAGTTGTCCGCCCCTCTCCCGAAAAAAGAAGAAAAATGGGAACCCTTAGTCTTTTTTTTTCTCCTCTTCAACGAATCTTCCGATTTACGTTTATTCTCGTTAATCTTCCGTTCGTTTTTACATAGTTTTTTTCCTTTAAAAATTGCGTTGTTCCTGTCATTTGCACGCTAAGTGGGCAAAATATTAGAGATACGTACGTGCACGTATCTTGTACAATCCTTTTCTTCGTTTCTGTTATTGTGCCAACGGTATCTCACAGACATTCAATTGGGTTTAAAGCTAAGAATCTTGCTGGTCTTGAACTCATGTGCAAACTACAGGGTGGATTAATAAGAATGACAGCCGAGGTTCCTGGCTCGAACCCAGGTCGCAGAATTTTTCCTTCCATTTTTCGATGGAAAAAAATATTATTGGGTGGATACAAAAATGAGCCCGCCCCCCTTTTTTATTTTCGTAACCGAAGCAGATATGTCAATTTTGATGAATCCAGTGAATAGGAAATTCTGGGTGGCCTATCCCATGGTGCACTTTTCATCATCCCAAATATATAAATTAGGACACATTCAAATCCTCTCTTAAAAACCGTAACAGATACATAAAAAATTCCAATTGAAGACTTGTTCAGCATGGAATTCCAAACAAAACAAAAAAAAATTTCCAAAATCCGATAAATGGATCACCAACAATCCTAATTATTTGTAATTTACAAACACCCACAGTGCATAAGTAATTTTACTCCGAAGTTAATCATAAATGTGCTCAAAGTGACGATCATTGATATCATAGCACTTAACTGAAGCCATTACATTGGCGATCAAGGTTGGTGTCACTCCTCGGCATGCTTCTTCAATACATTGTACCAGATCCTGCAGTGAGGTGGGCTATGTGTCATGAACTTTTTCCTTCACGAAGCCCCACAAGAAAAAAGTCAAGTGGCGTTAGATCAGGTGAGCGGGGTGGCCAATGAACTGGTCCTCCTCGGCCAATTCATCCTTATCCGAACATCTCACTTAGACGCTCACGAACGACCAACCCGTAATGTGGTGGAGCTCCGTAATGCTGGAACCCCATGCGCTGATAGGAGGCTAATGGCAAATCATCAATGAAATCTGAGACTACAATGTTGAGAATTTCAACCCTGTAGCGTTATGCTGTCAGTGTTCCATCAAAAAAAGTATGCCCCTACTATGGAACCATTAAACAGCCGACTAACACATTTGTTCTCCAGTTTACTTGATGTGCTTGTTGACAACTCCATCCCTGGAAAACTGTGCCTCGTCTGACCACAACACTTCATCTGTAAAGTGCGGATCATCCAGGCAAGTAAGAAACCAGTTGCAAAAGGTGGACTTAGCAATGTAATCCGATGGCAATAACTCCTGGTGGCAATGAATGTGGTATGGATGGAAATGATGTGCGTGTAGGATGTTGAGTACAGTTTTGTGACGGCATCCAACATCTGCAGCTATTGCTCTGCTGCTTATGTGAGGATTTGCAGCAACTACTGCTAAAATTACTGTTGTTGTTTCCTCGTTGCCTTGTGCCCTCGGTCGACCTTGACGAACATTCGCAATCGTATCTTTGAACAATGCAACGCATTGAACGACGAGATGGATGGCGTTCGTTAAGGTATGTCTTGATGCAATCTAACTGCAGCATGTAGAAGATCGGTCTTGCCTCTCCAAAGCAGAAGATCATGTTGATCATTTCAGAAACATTGTAGCTTGCCATCCTGAAATTGTTTCGTCTTGTATATACTGACATATGCCTTTTATTTGCTGTTCCTCATGAAAGTGAATGTTATTATGGTAATTTTGGTAATTTCTTGATTTGCATGTTGAGTTCAAATGTCTTTGTGAAGTGCATAGGGAGGTAACTAATAAATTCAACATGTGATTGTTAGTGATCCGTTCATGGATTTTGAAAAATTTTATTTTTTGTTTTGTTTGGAATTCCATGCTGAACAAGCGTTCAGTTGGAATTTTTCTGTTACGGTTTTTAAGATAGGATTTGAATGTGTCTTAATTTGCATATTTGGGATGATGAAAAGTGCACCATGGGATAGGTCACCCACAAATTCCTATTCATTGGATTCATCAAAATTGACATATCCGCTTCGGTTACGGAAATAAAAGGGGGGGGGGGGCTCATTTTTGTATCCACCCTGAATAAACGGACTGCGCAGGAAGGAGGAATGCGCATGTATAAATTCATTGCTACTTTCCGGAGTAAACAATGAACGATCTACAATCTGTCATCACCTTTGGATGATAGCAAAGGTAGAATGCCGAAATTCAGGTTTCGGATGCCAAAAGCGTTCCAACACCATATTAAGTAAAATTTCGTTCTTTCACCAGGCATATACAAGGAGGGTTCAAAGGGTATAGCACCACAATTTATTTCTCAGAAAATGTGGAACATATCACTTTGCAACTCGGTCATCGCATTGCTACAACTGTCATTTCTATTATTTTTCAAAAATGTTACTTTCCTTTTCTTTGGCTTTATGCCAGCCTTCCAGTAGAACGTAATTCTTGGTCCTGCTCGTGCAACCATTTTTACAGCAAGCACTACATCGTCATTGGACTCAAATTGATTCCCATGGAGTGCAATTTTTAAAGACGATATTTTAGGCTGGATGAGGCAACATGGTGAAGCTTGTAACGCGCTTCACAGACAACCGTCATTTTTAACACTCTCTATCGCGCTGCCATCTGGCGGTGGAGTTTGCAAATTTACACAAAAGAGACGGAAGGTTCAAACTAGGACTTCCCAAAATTTCAGCCGCAGAGCACTGTTGTAGAAACAAATTATGGTGCGTTACTTTTTTGAGCGCTTCTTGTTTATAAATTAAAAACCTCTTACCATAAACCAAACATTCGCGATATGAAACGCGGGACGCTATTTCGAAAGCTATGCCTTCATTCTCAACGGCAAGAATGAGGCTTTTTGTGGACTCCCTGATTTTAAGAGTAAACATCTCGGAAACGGAGATTGATACAAGAATGAAACAAGTGGTATGTATATTTCGAAAGCCGTAAAAATCTTATAGGGAAGTTTCAAAGTTAGTTACAAATTAGTTGCAAATGTTGCAACTTCCCTATCAGATTTATAAACAACAGTAAAGTAGGACTTTTATTTTTTATAAATTTGAGGTAGGTATTAGTAGATACTTCAAAGATGCTATGGGAAATCTAATTTGAAAAACATATTCCTCAAGCAATCCCATGTTTACTTAATTGGGTCGGTGAAAAGTTGGTCAGTAAGCTATTCTTCGTATCCAATTAGATGGAGTTCTAGGAGAGATGAGATTTGCATAGAGAAACAGTCCAGCGGAGAAGACTCGAAATGACAGTAGTGAGACCAGAGCCAATTTAGCTGACTTGATGTACGTAATGGATGTGTGAGTGTTTGTATCCTTACTCTCTCGTCTTTCTTCCTCGTCCGAATTGGCTTCAGTCGCACAAAAGACGGGGAGGCGGATAAAAAAGCCAAACGCAATCATCGAAAGAAAAGAGCGTCGCTCGTAATTGCCTCTGGAAGTGGCTCTATCTTCTTCTACTTCTTCAGAAAATTAGATTTGCATCTGCCGCAATATACTTTCTCAACTGCATTCGTTTTATTAATTTGAAAAAGAGCTGTGAACTCAAATATTTCTTTTTTTATTTTTGATATTATTAAAAAAAATTAAAAATTCAGCTTAAGCTCGATTAGCCTTGCCGAGAATGAGTCAAGTTTACCTTAGTATTGATCTTTGGTTATCGTTTGCCGTTCCTTTTTCAGGCCTATTTATAATTCATAAGCCATTCTCTTTCCCTATCCTCCAGTCCCTTTGCCCTACTCTCGGTTATCGTTTATGTCTCCCATTGGGCGGCTAAAAGGTTGAAGGTGGGTTACGAGTGAGGTTAGCTTGGAAAATCGAGACTTCTCCATTGCTCTCCCTCCTTCATTTATTATTGCGCACATGTGTTTGCTTCGTTGTTAAAAGTTGAAGATTTCTCCATCGTCGAGGATGAGCGCTGTTGAGCATTTAAGACACTCGTTAAATATTTCAATGCATTTTCGATGAGTGGAATTAAAGAGATGAGTTTTTTAAGGCTTTTTTCCACTCCGTTCTCCTGTACTGCTGCTTTTCCGACATCGATCTCAGGGGCTCTCTGTTGATTTAGCGCTAAACATGAGTGTGTCTGGACGAGTTCCAAAAAATGGAGGGAAAAACGTTCTGATTGTATACGAAGTCGTTATGTACTGAGAAGGAGTTAGGTTTTTTCCTTTTGTTTTTTAATAGTATTCGAGAGGTCATAAGGACTAAGAAGACAGGTTTTAAGAATCATCTCTTTGTATTGAAGTAATAATTGGCTCATAGTTTGAAGTAGATGATGTTGTTCATTGTGGCTAATGGCTATCGATAATCAATGTGTTTTGCCTGAAATTCTTTTTTATTCTTAATGTTTTAGTAAATAAGCGTGTCGTCTAATGCTGGCTTTCAGCTCAGGCACAGTCCGTACGCTTTGTTGATAGACCCGATCTTTCAGATATCCCCAGAGCTAAAAATCGCACGGGTTCAAATCCGGAGATCGTGGAGTTCACGCATCTGGAAAATTCTAGAGATCACACGATCATCTCCAAAGTTAGCACGAAACAGTCCCTTTACTTGTCGACCAATATGAGGAGATGCTCCATCTCGCAAGGCAGGAATCACATGCTGTGCAAGAAGTTCACAATACCGTGCACTTGTCACAGAACATCTTACAGAACCTCGTTGTGTGACTTCCTCAAAGAAAAAGGGACCTAGAATAAAATCAACGGTGAATCCACACCATACAGTCACGTATTCAGAATGCAATGGCTTTTTCATGCGCGATATGGGGGGGCGAGGCACCCCATTTGCGGCAGTTCAGCGTGTTCACCGCTCCTTCTAGGCTGAAATGTGCTTCGTCAACACTCATCCTCGCCAGAAAGCGATAAGCTAAGTCAGCGCGTTGAGTTTTAGCTGATGTGCCAGATGAATCTTGTATGGTCCCGATGCAGAATGGACCGCAAGATTTTTCGCATCGTGGACCTTTCGCGTGCTGTTGCTCGAGCACTTGTTGCAGAATGTTGAGAAGAGGAAGCTCTGTACACTACTGCAACAGCCACGTCCTCAACAACTTCGTCTGCTCTTTTGCGCCATCCTCTTCCTGGTGCGACAACAAAATCGCCAGTCGATTCAAATTTCTTTATCATTTTTCGCAACCCATATCTGATATGGGCCCTTTTCGCAGTCCTTTTAGGCGACGATGTGCTTGCAATGCAGCTGGACTGCTGCTATTATTCTGGTGATACAACTTTACCAACTGTGCACGTTCTTTCTTGCTTAAAACCATGATCTTCCGTGAAAGCTTTTCACTAAACATAATGTAATGAATGGATCAATCCATCCCATTCTATACCCTGTCTCAGCTTCAGTTGAGAGTGACGTCATGGAATGAGGTCCCTTACCAGACATAGTGCACAACATCGTATCCTTTAAAAGAATAAGTTATTCTAAGGCTATGTATGCTACGTTACACCATCCTATAATCGTGTGGCTTCTCGAAAGTAGAATAGTCGAATGGTGTCTATCAGATATCATCTTTCATTTCTGACACATCTCTTTCACGCAGGAACAAGAGACGCCGCCATTTTACAATCAAATAATCTCGACTACAGACTGACTTCATTTTATTTTTATTTATTTTTTTAAATTTCGTTTAAATTTTTTTTCTATCCGCCGATTTTTTTATTATATCGAGGAGAAAAATATGAAATATGATTCCAGAAAGAATTTTGAACTTTTTATACAGAAAATTATTCGAACTATTTCTTCATGAGGGCGAACTGTAACCGCTTCACTCGTGACGTCACTCTCAACTAAAGCTGAGACAAGGTATATGTATGTTGATTTTCTGATTTGAATAAACTGTCTGGTAATAAGGCCGATATTGAGAAGACCATATGCAGTAATCAAACAAAAACCTTGCCTGGTTGTTTAAAACAATAAAACTAGTTTTAAAATCTCCATTTGTCATTCCACAGCGCTACCTTTTCACCTGGTGGTGAAAAGTTGCACTAATTTTTTTCTTTCTGGAATTCTCTCCCCCATGGTCTGAGTAGCCTACATTTCAATTTGCATCACAATCGGTTCATTAGATTGGGCTCTAGAGGGCTCCGAATAGGCGAACTTATTTTATAACCACCCTGTATATGAATCTCCTTTTTTAATGTTAATGAAATGATATAAATAAAATTAAATAAATAAATTAATAGTCACAAATATAAGTTCTGATGAAAGTAGACTTGTTGAGGGATGGAAGAAATTGCTGAACAAATCTTGTAGAAGGACAGAGGAAATACAGTTGGTAGTCAGGCGAAACACAGATGGACGTTAACAAGACGTTCAGGACGTTCTGTTAACAGGACGTTCAGGTGGAAAACAGAAGAAATCCTGATTGGAGGTACAGCTGGGTGATAGAAATGTTGAACAGGGCACTAATATGGAGTTAGAAAGGTGTAGAATACGATGTCTTGATAGTGTAAAAGAACAGCTCAAAATTGGTGATGTAAATAATGTAAATAATAAAAATATTTCATTTTTCTTGATGTTTGTTTGGAAAATTAAGGAAATGGACGATCTTTCAGTTTATCAGAAAATGCAAGTTTAAGTATATAACGAATTAAACTTTCGTAAGAAATCATATTGAAAATGTGCAAGTGTAACCATGCTATTCGCTAGCACCGCGAATCGATCTGCCGCCTGGCGATCAATTTTTAAATCATTCAAAGTAGGTAGTAGATCACATATTTCTATACAGAAATGAGATAATGACGACATCGTATTATACACAATTACGAACTGCTTCTGTAATTTTTTTATTTGATTTAAAGTGAAGCAGAAACATATGTAAATTGGAAATGTTGAGGATTATATGCAGAGAGGCCTCACGAGGCATTATTAAAACGAATCCCTGAAAAATAAAGATTATGATGGTAATGACTATTTCGGGATGAGGTAAGATGTACCCTCGAGTCAGTAAGTTCCTCTCTCGTTCCAGCGAGAGTTAGTTGCGTGCCTACCGAGTAAACAGAATGCGTGCTGCGGAACTCCAGAATGTCGCTGTTTGGGAAACGGGCAAGCATGGATTTCTGCCAAAAATTAGGCAAATCAGTCAATTCGTCTTAAATATTCTATAATCACCTGATCTCGCACCATACGACTTCTTTCCCTTTATTCACATGAAAGAAAAGCTACGTAAGCGTATATTTCATTCGGCTGAGGAGATCGTCACTGCCAGAGGAGCAGTCATACAGGGATATTCCTGCCAATACCATACCAGAGGTTCATTTAAATTTAATACCGTTGGGGAACAAAATATTACAATTCATTAATTTAATTTTTATCCCAAACCCAAAACCAAAATATAAATATCGAGGACAGTTTATTATAAATCAAAAATAAATATAAATTATAAATCAAAACCCCTTATGTACATTAAAAATTTCGTAAAACATCCTATATACAAAAAATCCATAGTTCGCCTAAAATACTTAATTTTAAAAGACATGCTCCACTAGTCTTTGTAATCGAAGAAAATCGAAGAACCAAGCTTCCAGCGGACGTCAAGCAGCTATCTCAATAGCCCGAAAACACATTACCATCGTGGAACTAGTTATTAAAAATCCCAAAAACAGCCGAAGCAGGGATAAAACTGATGATACTTCATAAAAATTTACATCCAACGTTATAACTGAAAATCTCCGCTTAAGTCGATCTTAGACTGATGCGCATGCGCAGTGTATCTCCAGCCACTCCAGCCAAAGAAAAACATCATGGAGGATGATCTGCAATCTCTTCGTACTTTAGCCATGGTTAGGTCACCAATAACTGAAGTCGACCCAACGACGTTTGGCTTACGCTACGGCTAAAACGGTAAATTATTGGATGTGAAAATAACAGCTTTTCTGTCAAATTCAGATGTGGCGTCATTATCTTGGCATTTTAATGGAAAACCTATAATTATTAATGAGTAAATAAAATATTTATGAATGAATTGGATAAAAATAGATTAATATAAACAAAATAAGAATACATTTTAAATCTAATATGAAACGCGCGCTATACAGGCCAAGTCAAAATGATGGAGCCGATTTCAAAAGTTTACTCTGTGAAATCTAATGAACATATAGTATTGTGAGACATGTGCTACGAAAGATAAACGTTCAAAGTTTATTTCAAACACATCATATCACTAATGCCATTGAACACTAATCACAGAGTTGTTTACATGATAGTCAAGCGCACAGAATGATATTTGTTTTCTAGTTAACGCCATTTTCTTTAACCACTCGCTGCTGATCCTTAGCGATAGAAAGTGGAAACTAAACTGTGAAAGTTAACCTTTCGAAGCACATTGCGGTATGTTCATTAGACATCACAGAATAAATGTCTGAAATCGGGTCCATCATTTTGACTTGCCCTGTATTTAAGGACACTAAATGAAGTCATGCTTAAAAAAACAAACATTAGCAAAAGGTTTCTATGGGAAATGTCATATTAAACAACAGCGTCGTCTCCATGTGAATTGAAGCGCCGCCCTGAGGAAAACTTGATCCTAAGTCCTTTGATTATTCATTGAACTTCCTCCTATTGTATATATATATCTCTATGGCCAAGCTCCGCCTTGTTATGTTGGCGAACAACTACCAGATTCAAAGGAAGTTGAACTTTCAAGCTTGACTTACCTACTTCACTATTTAATTTAGTTTTGATTGGCCCACTGGGGTCGGAGTTACGGGAGTTGAAGTTAGAGGGGGACCTTCTGCTCTATATTGTTTATAGGGATGTAAAGGAGTAAAATTCGGTATGTATATTCCTCAGGACAAGATCTACATTACTAAGAAGCTTGGGCCCAATTGTCCCAGTGCGGTCGGAGTTGTGGGTGTAGAAGTCACGTGGACTTTAAAACTATTAACGTTTTCAAATGGCAACATACTGCATGGTAAATGGAAATGACGAGAAAGGTAAGAAGATAAAGTTCTTTTTCTTTTTTTCTAACCAATACCTTACAGAGATATTTCCAGTAGCTATACCAATCTTGGTAGGCGTGCAGAGAGGCTAATAGCAACTATTTTGAGGGAGGATGTGGTTATGTGTAAGCGTGCGTGAAGATATTGTTATATGGTACGACAAAAAAAAACAGTCCTTGAACTTAGTGACTGTAGGACTATTTGTGGTACCTCTCTACTAACATTTAAGGCCCTTTTGTTAAGGTGATCGGGATTCTTATGGTTGAAATTACATAATCTAAGCTGGTGTTATTGTCCTCTTAGTAGTCGTTGTTAATATTCCTTAAAAGCTGTCGTAATGTTTTAAAGTTGAGGTATTTTTCAGAGTTAGGATTTTAAATATTTTAAATTTAGGGGCTTCCGTCGCTCTTTCTTTTTTTCTTTCTTGAATGTTAATTAATTTATAGTTCAAAGCCAAACCTTAATTCTCTTGTCATTCTCCTCCCTCTCTCATTGCTTAAGCATTGGCTGGCTGTAAGGCGCGTGCTTTTGAGGGCCCCATTAGTCGTTCGTTCTTGTTCCTCGTCGTCGTGCGTCGTTTTTTTTTTTCTTTCACCCCTCTCGAACAAGGAGTGTTGAGGTGAGAGGGGGTAGGTGGAACGAGAGGAATTGCCGAGGGGGTAGTGAAGGACTGGATGAACCCGGTGCCTTTCTATTGAGTGTAGAAATTTTTCCCTTCTCCCGTCACTTCCTCTCTTTTCGTTGTGATGCACTGGCTCTGCGCCTGACTCGGCCCATTATGAGTCGCCGTCACCTAAAAGAAGAGAGGGACTGGGGTAAAGGGAGTGGGGTACGAGGAAGAGGAGGAGGAGGTTGTGTCTTTTGCACTTGCACCTGTCTCTTCAATCAGTCGCTCTCTCGCGATCGCAGATGCTCCTGATGGCTTCAGAGCCGACGACATGCCATTGACTGACGAAAGCGTTGGGAAAAATAAAGAGGAGAGAGTGGGAAAAAATTGTCAGATCAAGAGGAGAGGCCTAAAGGAGTGCGAATGGACGAAGGAGTGGGAGAAAGGGTTCGAGATCATGGGAGGAATGGGTTGGAAATGAGGAAAGTTGTGAATGTAGGTGAGTTGGAACTGGATGTCGTGTTCGATTTCATGTTACAGTCGACGAGTGCCTCTAAGAGCCATGCGAGGAATTTGTATTAAAAAATGTGTGAAATGTCTGGTGATATTTAGAATAACCTTTTTCATGGATGTTAAATGCAAATTTAAACCTTTCCTCCCTCCCTTTTCATTTTTTCTCCCGTACTTCCATTTGCGTTTTCCATTTATATTTGCTTTGCAAGAGTAAACATGAATATAAAAGCGGCTTTTGCTTTATTTGTACAAAGAGGAACTCTGGAAACAGGCAGAGGAAAAGTGAGAGATAGAAGCTTTTAATCTTCACTTAGTTTTCATTTTATTTAAAAATAAAATCATTCACTTTATTAAAAAAAATCTCTGAATATTTTTCTAACTCGCTTACCGGTTAATGATGATATAACTTCAGGATAAGTGCTCTACCCACTCAGATCAACTGCTCCGCGCAAAATTTTCTGGGGCTCTTTTTCGCCTATTTGTATCATTTTCTTCAGTTGATAACACAGTTAAATCGTCTTAACTTTCTTATTAAAAATTACCTCACTTTCGATCGTAATAATAAGATCTATCATTATACCCAAAATAACTTACGTTACCACACTTTGGTCTTCCCTCACTTTTAACTGGACCAAAAGTCCCAATATCACCTTTTATTTTCAAAATCGATATCAGAAAACAATAACGTCAAATGGCTATTTTTGTGTACATGACATTTTGTCATATCTCGGAAAGGAAAGCGACTTATCCTTTTGATCTCCACCAGCGACATGTTAACAGAATAGCGGTTAACAGTTGGTTGCCGGATTAACTATCGGCTTACAAATGTTCAACGTGCCGTCCATCATTCAGCAACACACCGTCTGAAAATGTGCATAAACTGATGTCTGTAACCTGACAACACTATCTATTGGCCAAAAACGAACAGTTCTAGCATTAACTTTATTTCAATCGTTTCTATGCAAACAGAATATTTTTATATGCATTTGTGTGCGAATTATTGAGTTTTAAAGTTTTAATAACAAACATGACTAGTATCACGTGAAATGGATGCCATCTCCACTGTAGGTGAACGTGGCGTAGTTCACGGGTTTGGCGCGCTGATCCGGATTGGTATTCGTTACTCTTCGTCTGGCCTCCCTAAATATGGCATTAGTGATCCTTCTGGGGAATCGGCTTTCTTTTGCCAGCTCGAAAAAGGTAGCGATTTCGGAGCGGCGGGCATTGTCACTAATAGGGTAAGTCAATGCCCTTCTAAATCCATGGTTTATGGCGGCGGTCCTGTGTCTCATGGGTCCTGTTTAAAGTTTTTCCTGACTTGTATAAAAAATTGCCAACATCATAATCAACATCAAGTTAAAATATTCAAGCTCAGCGGTGAAGTTGACATAGTGTACTATGGGATACCGACATTTCGTTACAAGACAATTCTCGATAGAGACAGCTCGTTCCGAAGAATTTGCGAGGCTAACAGTTTAAAAGTAAAAGAATATACCACAAATTTTTATCATAAAATTTTGGATAGTTTAACATAAAAATGCAAATGTTAGTTAATTTTAATCTATTCATTAGACTATTTAAAAAACGGCGTTCATTATTAATAAAAAGGAAATCCTAAAATCATCCTTTTTTTAGTCGAAAAATGAAAATATTATTTTTTCCAACTTCAAGTATACAGTCAAAAAAGCATATTTTAAATGATTTAAACAATTTAGAATCTTAAAACTTCCCACTTCGATTGCTAATTGAAATTTGATTTATCATATGAGTCTTAAATCAAGCGAAAACTATACCCCCCCCCCCCCGACAAAAATAGGGAAACGAGTTTGGAATTTAACCTTTTGCGCGTAAAAGTGTAGCTGGTGGGCTTATGAATAAAATTCGTCTGCAGCTTCTCAAGACGTGCTGTGGTGATCTCCACAACGAAGTATCAGCTCTACACGTTGTTCCGGTGTCAGCATTATTCCTCTACTTCACTATTTCACCTACAAAATCAAAGCAACCAATTAATCCATTTGGCACGCGACTTTTGAAACACACGGTATTTTGACGGAATAATAATAACTGATAGGGGTGCTGATCATAACAGACCAGACGTAGATAAACATAAGGTGATGTTTCCATTCAAAAGACATAAAGACTATCCAGACAAAATTATTAAACACATAGACTTCGGGAAGCCAATAAAGTACACAATGTTCTTACCATTCTGGCACTGGAGTTATTCCACACACACTATCCAAAAGCTTGGTAACGTTGAATATTATCCCACACGTTTACAAAACCTACATCCAAACATTAACACTTTCAATAACAAGAAACTATTCCGTTTTTTGAGACCCTTAGACTGTTATGGGTCCACGTTTGGAGATTGCTTCCGGACTTGTTCCGACTTTGGTATTTCCAAATCGACTATGATACGCTATAGGCGAAGGGAATGTGCTAATGAATTTTAAAGTCGAAATGGGTGCGTCGAAATCTCATACCGTTTAGCGATTGTTATAATACTCGTTTTTTTCCCCTTTAAAACGATATTTTCGTTTATACAAATTTATTTGAGTCCGACTCAATTTGGAATTGTTTCCGCGATTGTGCCTCAGAGGCAGGCTTGTTGGGGATTCTCTATGGCGTATCGAGTTGTTGGGTAATCAATGAGCGACTATTTTGGCCGCCGTACTACTCGAATGGAAAGAAGAGAAAGAGAGGGAGGGAGGAAGGGACGTGTCTGTGCCCCGAAGAGTGTCTGAGGAGAAATCTCGAGGGAAATCTCGCGAAAGTAAACGGGAATGAAGCGTGACCTGTCGGAAGAGTCGGGCAAGGAAATCCAAAGGTTCCGTCGTTGTAGCCTGAGATTGAACGAGCTCTCCTTCGAGACGCACTCAACGGGAAACCAATCTCAAGCAAGGCAATTTTTTTTCTCTCTCTCTCTCTCTCTTCTCTTTCTCTGTGTTCAGCGAATAAACAAACTAACTAATAAGAATCATTTTCAGTATGTAATTGTGACAAGCTGTCAGAGTGACACTGAAATTGCTTTCCGGAATAATCGGGTATTGTGTCACCGAAGTATATAGGAAGACTACAGGCTAATGAAAAGTTTTTAGAAGAAATAAATTCTGGATGAGAAGAAATTAATATTCAAAAATAAAAATATTAAATTATTTTAATAATAATAATAATAATAATAATAATAATAATAATAGATTATCATCCTGAAATCGCTTTAAACTCTTGTTCGTAATAATTAAAATTTCATGGTAATAGTAATTGACTGACTATATGGCTGTATGAGCATAAATAACGTCCTCTGCGTATCCCCAAGATGCGTTCAGAATCCACTTTGGACTAATGAAGAATTTAAGAAAATAAATTGCTAGGCGATGGCAATTTGTCATTGTTGAAGAGCCAAATTTAATTGTGGCTTTATGCATTTTTTAAAACTTTTCTTTTGAATTAATGATGTCTGAGCAGAATTAAGAATCGAGATTGCAGTTCATTAAACACAGGACGATTCTAAAGTCGTGCATCCCATATTCCTGTTACATCTCTTGAGCAAAGAAAGACAGTAAAGTAGATTGGCGCGTTGTATATTTTATTGTATGCATTTCCTCGTGATTTGCAAATTGCAATAAATGCTGAAACTGAGAACTATGCACAAAACAACACGTTTCACAACAACACGTTTCAATATAAGACCAGAGAAAGAAATCTGGTGACCTTAGATCAGGTGATTTAGGTGGTCATGTTCACGAGAGATCACCCAATTATCAAATAGTGAACTAAATGGGTATTCAATATTTTCAGTGGTCCATTTTTATGTCCGATATCAAGTTAAAACAAAACATGAGATGGGAGATACCAGACTTGAGACATTGATAATATTGGAGTTGGTGGTCAAACTGATGAACAGTTATAAGAAACTTTGATGCGTATGGGGCTCCGAAGCTGATAAAGATGCATCGGCAGAAACAGCTACAATTAGACGGGTTGTAAACTTATAAGAAACGCCGTCCTTATTATAACCCAACTTAACCACGAGTATACCAACGAACTCTGCGAGCAAAAGTTTATTAACTAGGATTCACGCACCAGAGGGTAACATTCAGCCTCAATGTTGGAAATCATTTTTAAGAATCTTAAGAATATTCTACGAAACTTTAATTTCACCATTCTGTTTCATGCACAAAACCAGGAGTGAAATTAAAAATAGAAAATCCTGATCTGCGAGTTAGATCCGAGAACATCAAATGTTCCTGTGCAAAGTGGTGCATATGAACGAATATCACAATATATTCACTTGTACGAGGGGAGTTCAATAAGTAATGCAATACATTTTTTTTCTCGGCCAATTTTGGTTGAAAAAACTGGACATTTCTTGTGGAACATTTTCAAACATTTCCGCTTCGTCTCGTAAAGTTTCATTGACGTCCGATATGTGACAGCGCTATAGTGAGCTGTTAAAGTGGCGTCTACAATGGAGATGCGTTCTAAACAACGGGCAGTGATTGAGTTTCTTTTGGCGGAAAACCAGGGCGCTTGCAGAATATCTATGGTGATCTGGTAGTGGACAAAAGCACGGTGAGTCGTTGGGCAAAGCGTGTGTCATCATCGCCGCAACGTCAAGCAAAACTGTCTGATCTCCCGCGAGCTGGCCGGCCGTGCACAGCTCTGACTCCTGCAATGTCGGAACATGCGAACACTCTCATTCGAGCAGATCGACGGATTTCCATCTGTTTGGCCCAATGAAGAACGCAATCCGTGGGACGCACTACGCGGATGATGAAGCAGTTATTGATGCAGCACGACGTTGGCTCCGACATCAACCAGTGGAATGGTACCGTGCAGGTATACAGGCCCTCACTTCAAGGTGGCGTAAAGCCGTAGCATTGAATGGAGATTACGTTGAAAAAATAGTGTTGTGTAGCTAAAAGATTGGGGAAATAACATTGTGTATTTGAATGCTGAATAAAACAACCCCCTTTTTCAGAAAAAAATGTGTTGCATTACTTATTGAACTCCCCCCGTATATTGGTCGTATAGTCAAAGGAGTCCCTTTTTGAGTGTACCAACAAACTTCGGTCGAGTTGACGATAGATTGAGAGGATGTGTCGTAGAAGGTTTTAAGGAGGTTTTGGTTCTATTATTGCTTGTTAAGATCCTTTAGCGGAGAACCGTTAGAGAAGAAAGCTTGTACAGAAAGTTGAAAGTCCGTATCTTTGGATAAAATATCTACCCCGCACTCATTGTCATATCAGGATGTTAATCTTTAGAGTGGATGAGAAGTAATTTCTTATTGAAATCGTTATTTATTGAATAGGAAAAAAACCCCAAAGCGTTCTTTTGATCATAGAATAGTAGTACGTGTGTCCAGTTTTACACTTCTATGTATATTTCCTCGTATACGAAGTGCTACCCAAAATTTCCCGAAATTGTTTTATTCTAACTGAACCGTAAGAGGTACGAAGTTTTGCCGATAGATGGTATTAGGGGTACGTCTCAGCTGTAATTGTCTCGAGCGGTGTCATCCTATGTCCACGTGATTTTGAGTTTGAGCTGTTTTTGTCACTCTTAGTGTTGGTCGTGTTGCGATGCTTGGTATTAAAGCTGAAGAAAACTGCGGCTGAAACCCACAGACTGTTGGAGGAGGCTTTTGGTGAACAAGTTTTAGGCAAAACCCAAACATTTGTGGAAGACGACAAGCATTCTGATCGACCGTCAACAAGTACAACTCTGGAAATGATCATGAAAGTGCGTGACGTGATCCGAGAGGACTGAAGTCAGACCATTCACTTGTGATCGCCTTGTACGGGACATTTTGAGACAATTGAGGGAAAACGTGAGGCGCAAAAGGCCAGAGATGTGGAAGAAAAGAGACGGCAATGCTCTGGCGCACACATCGCTTGCTGTGAGGGATTGCTCAACAAAAACAACATGACCGCTGTCCCCTGGCACCCTGCGATTTCTACTGCTTCCGAAAATTGAAATTGCGGTTAAAAAGGCGGCGATTTGACTCCATTGAAGTGATCCAAGCGGAATCGCAGCAGGTGTTAAACATCCTCCAACCTGGGAACTTCCAGAAGACTACCTTGAAGGTGACGGTGGAAATTAAAAGATCGGATAAGTCCCGTATTTTATAGAGGTATTTCGGGAAATTTTAGATAGCACCTCGTATTTGCTTGCAGTGTTACACTCGTATTTGTTCCTCGAGTGTCCTTGTTATAGTCGTATATTTGCTTGCTTGCATAATGTCCAGGAATTTCTGCAAGCTCCTGGGAATAATGTCACAAAAATCTGTGGCTTGTTTGTCAGAAAATGCTGAACGTGCTGTTCCAGTGGATTCATATGTTGTGATTGACCTCTGCCCATTCGTGCAGGAAGAATATAACCAGTAATTCAGTAGATCTGGATATATCATTGCTACCAGTGTCAGAAAATTGCTCTCGTCAGTGAAACCTAAGGTTATATATAAGAAGTTTAATTATACCACTGTAAAGATTATCATACACCTTGCTTCATGCAACTAAAATAATATTTAAAATCTTATTATTTTCTTCCAGTGCGGAGTTCTCAGAAACCACGTAATTTGTTGTGTTATTAAAGTTTTCCGATGGGTCCGTCGTTTGTTTGTCTTCTGAGGCAATATTGGACGAACTTTAGGTGTGCTATCACGAATCAGACACGAAAGGAATGAGCAGACACTTCAGAAGATAAGAAAATTCAGGCGGAAAATTTATTTCAAACCCAAAGTTCTGACTTCTGCAATGACGGTACCAGACAGGTCTTTGTCGCTGCAGAAAATGTTGTCTTCCAGCGAGCATGGATAGAGAAAGGCATAATACATGTGCAAAATTTCCATCTTGTAACTCTTTGCTTTAGGCCTAAAGATATGAACTTTATAAACATTCATCATAGAATCTCAATACTAAGCTGATGTTAATAGTATTTGCTTCACAAAAATTGTTATTGGAAGTATTTAGGGGTTCATTAGAGCGAAGGTAATATTGGGTATCTTTAATTTGAATATTTATGGCGTTAAAAATGCTTTAAAATATCTTTTCTTTTCTAATTTTTTTTATAAATATTTGCTAAATTTATTTTTTGTCTCTGAATATTTTAAAATCCATGCCCCTATCTCTGTGTCGTCGGTTGCCTTAGGCTTGGAGCATCGGCTGGACGGTCTGTTTGTCGTTGCTTCTCTGGCTCAATCTCTCCTTCCCTTCCCAGTATTCTCCCCTTCAAGTAATGAGATACTGTTAAAGCAAGCCCTCTGCCCAAAATTTTGTTGCTTTAGTAAATATTACGCAACTTTGGTGGAAGAGGAATAGGGACACTCGATGACATTTTCATGCATATTTAAAGTTGTCCCTTTGTACCCTTTGAGCTCTCTTTTGCTTTCCCCTCTTTCCCTTGAAATATCGATTTTCATTTTTGTTGTACGAGAAGAATTATTTATGTATGACGCTTAAAAGCTATTTATAGATCTTAAAAGTGACATGGTGTTTCGACTTTTGATGTCGCCTTGTCAAGCTTAGCTCGAAGTTGCTGTAGAGAGAACCGTGGCTCAAGTTAAAACTTAGAAAATTGTTTTATGAAATTGCGCTCTTGGAGTGTGGTACGAGCAAATCAGTTTCGATAAAAGATTCGTTACGCCAGCTGGGTCTCTGTTTGTGTCAGTCGCTTTGAGTTGCATTGTAACGATCTTTATTGATGATACGCTTTAATGTCTTATAGACATGGAGATCGACTTGCCATTCAAGCAGCATTATTTGGTCGGAGTCTTGTGGTATTCTGAAATGAAATGATGAAGTATAATAGATACACGGGGATGTAATGCGGGTGGGGTATATGTGAAGAGAAAATTGGTGAGTTTATTAAATAATAACACGACATGGCAATAGAAGGCGACGCTAGCAGTAGAAAGATGTATAGTACGAGTAAAATAATCGTTATTAATTATTCGTTCAGATCGTTATTAATCCGGCACTTTTTTTACGGAGAGGTTCTTTAAATGACAAGACTTGCTAAAATACACTGTACTATACAGGTTCGTCTTGGTTCTTTATTAAGTAGCTCCAAAGAATGGAGCTACTTGTTGTTCTTACCATGTCTGACCCCTTCATATTTTCAACATCTTTTGACATAGAAAATTGAAATTTGGTACGAGGAGAACACACTATTCCACAATAAGACTTCTATTTTGGGTATGTACATTTCGGAGGCAACGCCACCTTCATCAGCATGATACAGAACGTCTGATCACACAGAAAATTCTGATATGATAAAGAATCAGGACTCAGGCCCGCTTTTATAATAATAAATTATACAAAGATCCAATCGGGTAATTTTTTACGGTGACCATTATGGTTAAATTTACACATTATAAACTGCAAAAATAATTTTATAATCGTCTCTGCATCTGCCCGTAATACGCATGATTTTGGGTATAAATTATCACAAATGACACATGGCCATAATTATTTCACAATGCCACGAGGAAGGCAACCCTCCGAGCGAGAAAAGGGGCAAATTAAAGCTTTGTCACAGGAGTTGCACGGTAACTTATATATTCCAAGTCTATCTTCTTCTGGGATTAGGTCCTTTGGTCCACCCAAGAGATTTTTAAGGGAATTCTCACTTTTGTAGGCTACCAGGAAACCAAAATCTTTTGCGAGCTTTTCAATACCTCTATTTAACTGTAAATTAAAAGGCAACACCAGGATCCGCTTATTGTCCTTTTTATCCGGAGCGTGGTAGTATTTTCGATGTTCAGGTGTTTCCTATTTTATGGGACAACCTATCAGTTAATTTTTCAATGTATCCATTTAAGCAGGCGAACCTTTTGATTGTATCCAGTTCCTTCCTACGGTTTTCTTCACTTAATGGCAGCTTTAGGGCTCTCTGAATCATGTGGTGGAACGATGCTATCTTCTGTGAGTGGCAATGATTTAGGTCTTCCTTGATGAAATTAGGTACAAAATTATTTTTCCTGTAGATATTAAAGCTCACTTGATTGCTGGTGCGGTAAATCAAAATGTCCAAGAACGACAGCTTATGGTTTTCTTCTTTTTCACTAGTGAACTTAATGCTAGGACACAGACTGTTGATATCATTTAAGAAATCTTGAACCTCATATTCTTTTTTGTTAAAGAGAGCTATGTCGTCGTCAACGTACCGGTACCAAAGTTTGGGAAAGTGCCTAAATTCTGTTAACGCGCGGTTTTCCAAGTTTCTAATATACATATTAGCTAAAAAAGAGCTGTTGCTGCTCCCCACAGGAATATCATTGGTCATGTGGTAGAATTGTTCCTTAAAAGTGAATATATTATTATATATTATCAGTTTCATTACTAACATCACCTCCTGAACTATGCCTAACGGAAAGTCATTTTCTTGCATACAGCCCTCTAATAAGCAAATAGAATCTTTTAAACAATGATATGATATCAAACGTAATAGTACTGTTTTTAATTGAGAGGTCAACTCCATTTAAGTTTAATTTTAATATGAAGTTTTTAAGAATAAATTTTGTTAATACATGTAAATAGGTTGGCGAATCAGTGTTGTCAGTCTCCATTTATTTCCTGGCTTGTTTTAGGTAAACAGTATATGCGTGGTAAGATTGGGTTAATCGGGACAAGTTGGTGAATATGTACGTGTTTAAATATAATTTTGCAAGATTTTATGCATTCTTTCGTTTTGGCGATTGAGTTGTTTAAAGGTTTTTTCTTTAATTTTTCATACGGTCCCTCATCTAATAGTTTTTGAACACTATCTACGTAGTCCGTTTTATCAACCATCACCACGTGGTTTGATTTTTAATCCTTTAGATAAAACATGTCATTTCTTTTAGTTTTTAGCCAATTTTCTGCAATTTTTAATTGGTTTTTTTAAGGGAATAACTGCCTGCATTTTTCCTCAATTGATTTTTACACAAGTTTTTAAACTCTTTAAGTCTTTTTGTCCATCTAAGTTTGGGTGGTATTGAAGGATCGACGCAATGGATAAACTAAGGTAATGTTTGAACTCTTCAACAGTAAATTTTAGGCCTTCTTCAAGCAATCTGGTTTCCTCACTGTTTAAAGTTACACTGGGTCTATTAATGACTATGTTATTTTCTGCTGTAGGGATATTAGGGTTCCTTGGGATCACTTTTGGGAAATTAACTTATTTAATTTAGCGCTGAATTGGTTGTATTTGTGCAATTTGCGATTTTAAAACTACCCCTTTTATTGGCCCTTTAAGTTGGAAAAAAACCTCGTCTGATAGTCGAGTAATTACGGTAATTTGCAAATGGGAATATGTATTACATCAAGGAAGGTGTTAAGGTGTGACAACGAGATTTTTGTAAAAACTGCAGATGAAATCTGAATATCAGGAACAGTAAATGAATACGATTTTGTTATAAGGCGTTATTATGATCTCCTTAATTTTGCAGTAGTCACGTTAAATTGGTTTATGCGTTAATATTTATGTCTTTCCTTTTACTCACGTTACTACTCTTAACCAACTTAAACATTGAACGTTACTTGAAAACGCCTTCTTCTTAATGAAATATAATGCGTATCTCTCATGCATCTTTTACCTTCATTTACTCTTTATAATGCATTTGCGATGAAATATTAACGCCCTTTTCTCGAGAATATTTAAAAATCCCCCGCAAAATGGAGCTCTCAGAATACGAGGGGCATATTTTATGCATGCACCTCCATTTGCCTCTTCTTTTTACCCCTTTTTGATCTCGGCAACTTCCGTTAGGTGTCGCCGAAAACATTCCTGTTGTCCGTCCATCCTCGTCTGCCTGTGTTTACTCTTCAGTCGGGTATGGTATTGAATTTTAATTAAGCTCTTGCATAGGGGGGGGGGGGTAGGAGTAGCACTTGGAGACGTAATTAGGTAGAGAGAGAACCCTCGCAGGGAAGTGGGAAGGGGGTAACGGAGAACTTTATAATCAGTGATTAAAGACCATTGAAGGGTATCGATAAAAGTAGACGGTGAGGAAAGGGGACGAGAGAGAGAAGAATGCTTCGGTTGATTTAGTAGAATCTTCAGCTTGTTTACGCATCCCCGTTGCCAGGACAATGAATGTTGAACTGAAGAGCGAGAGAATTAACCCCCTTGGGACGAACCGTGACACGACAACAACTTCCATCTTCTATACCCCCCCCCCCCCCGCCATCACCACCACCACCGCCGCTAACAACTCCATCCTCCAATCTTTTGTGTGTTGACTGTGTTTTTAAAAAACTCTTGGAATTTTTATTTTTATTTTTACAAATTATTATTTAATGATGACTTGGAGGTTTGTATTTATGAATGTTATCGCAGGCCCCGTGTTGAGTTCATAATTGAGCATGGTTTCTGTTATTTTTAATTAAAGCGTTTAGATATTACCGGGATTCGTGAAAATCTCGGATTTCATTTATCATTAATGAGTTTTGTATTACAGGACAAGTGATTCGATAAACATGGATGTTTACATGAATAGTGCTGTTTGAAAACTAAAACGTCACGTTCAATTAAGCGAGTTTTGCATGTCGGAATGTTATATCATACCATTTCTCTTACATTATTAGACTAATTTTCATAAAACTCTATATCGTTAAAATCGATTGCGTTCAAGCGTCGATGTGTACACACTCTGCTTCGTATTATTAAGATATACGTCGTTCAAACGAGCTCAGCGACACTCAACGTGGAACCATCATAGGATTGCCACTTGTGCAACAAGTCAGTTCGTGAGGTTTTCACCAATCTACAAATACCCCATTGTACAACTACAGAGTGTCTCAAATTGATGTATACACTCTTTGAAACGTTATAGCTCAGCAACGAAATCAGATAGAAATTTAAGGTTTGTTGTGTATGATCTAGATGACGCTGGAAAAGCAAAGCAACACGTTCATTGTTGTTCATTTGTTTATAAACCAAAATGGCGGTGAGATTTTCATTCGATGAACGTAAGTGGATACTGAAGTGTTATTGAAAAGTAGAAAATGGTGTTGAGGTTCAACGACGTTGAAGGGTTGAATTTGATACACCACCGCCAACAAGGGTAACAATAACAAAACTCCGAGACAAGTTTGAAGCCGAAGGAACGGTGAAAGATTTGTTGAAAGGTCGGTGTGTAAGAATTCCCGCCTCGATCTCCCTATTTAACCCCTCTCGACTTCTACCTTTGGGGAACTTTAAAGAACACGGTGTACGCCACAAACCCACAAATGCTGACGGAATTAAGAGATCAGATTGAACATTCCATCAATGATATTCCATTAGCTACAGTCCAGTTGGTATGTCGCTCTGTTCGATGTCGGTGTTGGGAGTGTACTGTGACAGAAGGTGGACATCTTGAACATTTACGGGCTTAAGGAAGTTTAAGGAATAAAGTGGAAGACCTAGGGACCAATAACAGTTCAACCACAAACTGGCAGACCCAAGAAATTGACAGATAGTGAATGCGTGCACGTGTGATCCGGTGCAATCGAAAGTCTTCTGCTGAAATAATTGCTGCAAAGTTCAGAAATTCTGCTTTCTGTGTTGCTAGCACAATCACCATTCGTCGGGAACTCCATTTCTACGGTCGTGCTGCTGCTCATAAGCCCTTCGTCGCAGAAAGTGGAACATGGAACAGTGGAAATGTGTCCTATGGACTGATGAATCACGGCACATACTCTGGCAATCAGATGGACGACATTGGTTTGGCGGATGCCTGAGCGTGTCGTGTTCATCATGGTATGGCCATTTTAAGAGTTGATTTTAAGACAGTTTCTATAGCTTCTTCTAATGTCTCCCGAGTTTCTTCTCGAATGTTTTCCTTAGGTTAGATTGATGGCTCGACTCTTATTAATATATATTTGCTCTTTTAAGGATCCCCATAAGAAACGTCGGGAACTGTGAGATTCGGAGATCGCTCACCTAATATTCGTTCAGTAACATTTATTTTATCCTCCGTCCAAGAAGATTGATTTATTGCAAAGACCTATGACCCTGTGATTATGTAGCAATTGAAAGCTGCATAATCTTTGTCAATCATTTCTTTCATTTCTGTGGACTCCTTCAATCTTTATTATGAGCTATTGCTTTTTTAATCTGTTATTCCTATTGAGTTCCTGATTTCTTAAAGTCAGACTCTGTCATATTTATTTTTGCCAATTTGGTCTTGTTTTTCTCTCCCGTCCAGGCTTGTTTACGACTCGGGCAGCGGTTTCGTTCGCATTTTATTTCGTTCTGCTGGCTCGCCGTTTCATTTCTCCTCCCTTCTTCTCTTCGTGACCGTCTTCATTCAACGCACCGATCTCTGTTGAAAAGAAAGACTTCGCCCCAACCTCAGGATCCTCTCGAGCGAACCCTTTCTTCGTTTTCCCCACCAACTAACTCGACATAAAAGCGGCCGAGATTGAGCGCGACCCCGATCCATTGGCCCTGTCATTGGTCAGTCCGCTTGGGGTGGGGGTTTGCCCTCCGAAGGGGGCATTCGAACTGAAGGGTCCCTGTTGCCACAGCAACCTCGGAAGCTTTGGTTTGAAAGAAAAAGTGACAACTCCCTTCCCGTTTTCTTTCTTGTGTCATTATATGTCGAAAGCATTGTTTGATGGCCAGTCATATAGAGAACGCCAAAATAAAATGGGAGGAGAGAAGAAGATAGGTTCGTCGACACAAGTAGCCAAAATAATTTCTCCTTTCATGCTTCTTTTCTTTGAAGAATTGTGCTAAAAGAAGTTATTTTCATTCTTTTTTTTCTCCTCTAAGAAACCTAATAACAGCTTTGACCCAAAGGTAATAATGCCGACAACTCGAGAAAACGTTCGACGTTGAACAATACTCGGGGAAGAAGAAAAAGAAAATTTTCGTTTCACTTGTTCTGAATATGAGTAAGCAGAGAAAAAGAAGGAAACAAATTAAATTGCTTTTTCGTCAAATTTAAGGGTTTCCGTTTTCATTTGAAAAGTAATTTCAGCGGCAATATTAGTGGATAGATTCCTTTGAAGTAATTAGTTTCTACGCCCGAGCTCCAGGAAAGGGTTTTTGGTGACCTAATCGCTGCAGATGGATTGTACTTGAAAATCTTTATTAAAGGGAAAGAAAGTAGGCTTGAAAGAGTAAAATCGGTTTTAGAGCTTTTCGCATTGTTTTTCGAACGTAATAAAATATTAATTTATTTCAAACTATCATCAGTAGCGACAGAAAAGCACGTGAAAAACAGAAATGATGTAACATACAGATGCCTAAAGAAAGAAAACCGTGTTGCAAAATAATTAAAGCCAACAATCAATAACAATGTCAACATTGTAAACAGGAGCATTAGGAATCTTTAAAGACATTAAAAGATTAAAATATTAATAATTACATTTATTGACTTAACTAAATTATTCTTGCATAATCTAATTGTTACGCATTTCGGTTCCTTAGATCATACGGATGACATTACAATATTAAATAAAAGTATCAATAAATTTATCTGAGTGGAAGTCATGATTGTTATAATTAATAATTCAGATATACGTAAATAGGATCAATCAGATAACTATCAGAATTATAAGTGTTCCTGGTTGACTGTGGTTGAAAATGTTGAACTGCAGTTTTATTCATTAACAAGGATTTTATTGTTATTTAAATTTTTTTTTTCATTTATTTAATTTAAATACAAGATAAACCCCCAGGAGGCCTGTATGCTCAAGCTGACCGACGAGGAGACTCCCAAAGGGTCTTAACCAACAAATAAATTTACCAAATTAAAAAACATATTAAACATAAAATCTAAAACTACAATACAACTAAACAAAACTATCTACTAACAACTTACAACAGTTACAAATCAATAATAAATTTCATAGATTCAGCCACCAACCGATGGTAGCAACAAATATAAGACAAAGCCGTTAATAAGGAAATCTCTAATAAGTTATAAAAAAAATCAGAATTGGCATTAAACCACGAGAGGTGTTTTATTCAAAATATGAGCAAAATAGGATTAGTTAGGACACCTCCGGATAAATCACGGTAAACAGGCGGAGGCGAACCACCTGGAGTACACAACTTATTAATCCACCAAGAAAATACAATATAGATGAACCACGGGTATATCGGGTAGTGAACAGAGGACATAGGCAAAAGAGACCAACATCTTATGCCTATATAAGAAAGACACCGTCGACGATAGATATGCTTAATTAGCGGCAGGCTTAATTGGCAGGAGGAGCTTGTTGGATATCGATGATTTTCAGTATTGTATACTAGTGTTATAGGAGTTGAAACCAGCAGGATTGAGTTCGAGACTTTTAAATGCAAACGCGCAAACTCGAGTAAAGAATAACTGATTGACTGTAAGTATACGCAATTTACTAAACTAAGATGACACTGAGGAAAATTTGGGCAGTTCAAATGGATCTAAGAATTAAAATCAAGAGTTTTTAAGACAACGTCTAAGGATAACAAAAAATTATCTCTAAATACAGTATCATTCTGAACAATCTTGAGAAACAAAATTTAATAAAGTAATCATGGTTAGCTGCAATTTTCAACTAATAGCTTTCAAACCAGAGATTTTACATAATAAATAATAATTTTAGAAATTATAGGAGGTTCTATATATGTAATATAGGTCTTTAAACATATAAAAGTTTTAAGTAATTTCTAATAATAGACATTTATAATGATGTTTGAGTGAACCAGTAGAGTTTAAAAAAATATTTTGTATAATGAACAAATTTTAGTGAACGAGACTTGTAGAGATCTAAATGGACTAGTTTTTTTAGTGATCATTCTAGACTTATCTGCGCTCAGTTGGAGATCAACCAACATCACTTTCTTTAAAATTTAGTACGTTTCATTTACTTCTGACTTTCAAAAGTTGAATAACAAAATCAATATACATACGCATTGGCTAGTGGGAAAAAAAACAGTTATACTTCAAAATAAACCAGTTTTAGCAAGACCCTGTTGAATCTCAGTGTTTGAATCCCGAAGATTTCAGGGCATGATTTAAGCTGCTAATTCTGGAATAAATCTTCAAATAATCAGCTTAGAGTCAGTGCTTCCCAAACTTTTTCGACTCTCGAATCCCTTTCACAAAGTCTGAGTAGCGCGACCCACTAACTTTTAAATATACAAACATACATACACACAACACAATATTTCGCCATTACAGAAAAAGTTTGGCAAACCCCCTGAAAGATTTTGCGAACCCCTGTTTGGGACACACTGGCTTAGAGCAATCTTCATTTCATAAAAAAAGAATGAGCTCGATCATGTAAAAATTGAACAAAAGTGATCCAAGAAGAATCCATAAAATAATATGATTCTTCTCCAAATGATTCTACATTTGCATAAAATAATATGAGAAGAAGAATCCATGGTAACAGCGATGTTCAAATAGTGAAGATTACTGATTAATTATAAATTTAGTTGACAGGTGGCACTGCACGCTGCAGTCGCATGCAGCATACCGATGGCTCAAATCATCCACTTCTTTCTTCAGAATGTCCCAATTTGTTGTGTACACTCTTTGAAACGTTATAGCTCAGCAACGAAATGAGATAGAAATATAAGGTTTGTTGTGTATTGAGAGTAATCTCGTGACGTCGCCGTGAGGTCACACTGCCCAAGCCGCCATATTTCAGGGCAAACCATATGGCTGAGAATGCAGGGATTGCTTGCATTGAGATGCAAATTTTAGGGACATCAACCAATAAATTTGCGTTGTCTAATTACGCGAAACAATTAGATTTTCCTTCAAAAAGAAGATATTTTAAAAAACTTAAACTTGGCGAAGGATTTTATATAAAAGACCCTTACTCAATGAAGGAAGATGAGTGGATTAACGATCCTTCTCTTTGGCCCTATGAAGAGTACGGAGACGTTTACAATTGCCTCATTGAAACTGCGGGAATTTTCAATATTCATGCATACTCAACAATTTCCATATTTTCTGAACTACTAGGTTTATTATTGTCTTTGGATTAGATTAGAATTTCCATGGTTTCATCAATTTTGCTAAACTTTCGACCTGTGTGAAGGATATGATTAGCAAATTTTGATTATTATTTGTATATTTTATGGAATTAATATTCTCTATATGTTAAATTGTCTACCCGTTCTTCGTATGTAAAATTTGTCACATCTGTTGCAGGTTAATTTGTAAATTCCACTATCAATTGGTGTTAATTGGTGGTTTGAAAATAAATCATGCATGTTAAATATTCAAATAGACTTAGAATCTGGCACCTTATTACAACAACTTAAAGACATCTCAAAATAAATTTCACAACAATGTAACTTTAACAATAGCTTTACATCATCACAATTTATTATTGAATATAATGAACAATTCTGAAAAACTTAAAACATCATTTGATTCTTGAAAATGATGAAAAATCGAAACAATTGTCGGATCTTTATATTTTATTTAACGAACTTAATATTACAAATATTTGTTAAAATATATTACATAACAGTACAAGAAATCTCCTGAAGAAATTCTTGAATTTACCCTTAACAAAATGCTGTCCACACAGCATTTTGGGTTGGTTTCCAGTCTTTTGGCTCGATTGGAACAATGCACCGCTACGCACGCTCTCACCATTATTAAATTGGTGTAATTAATAAACCGAAACCAGGTTTAAAACGTAAAATTTTATTAAAACCCTTAGAAATATTAGCACATTTTAATGCTATCAAGATGACTTTTTGCCCTGCACACACTCTGTTCACGGTTTTCAGAAATAGGCCTTTGTTATTGTTTACTGATTACTCTCATATGACCCAGAAGGCGCTGGAAAAGCATGGCAACATGTTCGTTATTGTTCATTTGTTTATCAACCAAAATGGCGGTGAGACTTTCATTCGACGAACGTAAGTGGATACTGAAGTGTTATTGGAAATTGGAGAATGTTGTTCAGGTTCAACGACGTTGGAGGGTTGAATTTGGTACACCACCGCCAACAAGGGTAACAATAACAAGAATCCGAGACAAGTTTGAAGCCGAAGGAACGGTGAAAAATGTGTTGAAAGGTCAATGCGGAAGAAAGAGAAGTTCCACTGATAACGAGAGTGTTGATGCTGTCGTGGAGGTTTTTGCACGATCCCTGAAGAAGTCAGTGATGCAATGCTCTCGTGAAATTGGTATCGCCAAATCCAGTTTTCATCGAATTTTGATATTCCGTTAGCTACAATCCAGCGGGTATGTCGCTCTGTTCAACGTCGGTGTTGGGAGTGTACTTTGGCAGAAGATGGACATCTTGAACATGTACGGGCCTAAGGAAGTTTAAGAAATAAAATACAACAAACCTTATATATCTATCCCATTTCGTTGCTGAGTTATAACGTTTCAAAGAGTGTATACATCAATTTGGAATACCCTGTATACATACAGCATCATCTGTCGGGAACATTTGCAACTAATCCGTTCGAAATAAACATACCACTTATTTCATTCTATTATCGATCTCCGTTTAAGAGATAATTACTCTTAAATTCAGGGAGTCCTTAGTGGGGCGCTCAGGATACACTCTATACGAGTTATTCATATAAGTTATTCTGTATATGAAGGGAAAACCTATTACCATAAAAAACATTCGAATTTTAAAACGTCGGATACGTATTTCGAAGATTCGAAAGATCTTTCATTCTTAAAGATAAAATTCGAAATACGTATCTAGCGTTTCATATCGCGGATTTTTTTTTTTTGTTGTAAGAGGTTTTTTGCTTCATGTATAGGGAGTTTCACACATCAATTCCTTCTTATTTTTTCAACAGTAAGCTACTGTTCTTTTATTTCGTCTTTAATTTCATTAATATAAAATAATTAATTCGTAATTATATCATTCATAATAATTAATTCGTGATTATTTCATCCATAATGTACTTCAAATCGTTATTGCCTGATACATTGAATCTGAATTATTTCGTAGTCTTGAATCAACTAATTAATTTGTTGAAAATAAACAGTAACTTTGTTTACGCATTTTGATTAACATTTAATTAATCATATAAATCGGCAACCGTCCCTATTTCTTTCCTTAAGCTTATTTATTAGAAGTTTCTAATCTGAAGACAAAACTACTCAATGGATGATGCTGAGGAATATAATCCCTTACAGAAAAAAACGAGGAAGAAATTATATTTTCGTGGATCTCAATAAAGAGCAAATCCCACTTGAGCGAGCAAATCTTCTCGTCATTGGACAACAATGATTTCGATTCCAGATTTTTTGAGGTTGGATAAAAAAAAAAAAAAAAAAAAAAAACGAAAAGCGAAGCAGAAAAAAAAAAGAAAGAAAGAAAGACGAACAAGCAAAGACAAAATCAGCAGATGGGGGAAACTGGATGAAAAAAGGAATGACGAAGATTGGGAATTCATTAATTCGTAAACATGGATGCCGTATACTTTCTCTCATAAATGTGAAATTGAACTTGACTTTTGATGAGCGAGGAATTCAGAGTCGCTATAGAGACTTTTTGATAGTTAAGATGACTGGATATTATATTAATGTATGTTACGTGTTTTTTAGGCCATTGTTATTCCTTTTAAAGGTTACGCAATATAAAGATGGGATCCTTTGACATGGTGCGAAAATAATATTTTTTTTGTAAAGTCATCAATATTGCTCTGAATTTTTTTACAAGACCTACGGAATAGATTTGTCTTTGAACTTTTTTATTTTGTACTTAAAAAATTAAATAAAGACTTCAGTATTAAGTAAATGGGATGCTTCGTTTCATTTTTTTTCGTAAGTTTGAAATTTAAAGAGTCTGGCAGTGAACATTGTTTTCATGTAATCATCTATTATATATTTTTATCTTTTCAATGACGAAGTGCTTACATGATGGATGATATCTTGAGTTGGTTGAAGCATTTCTGACATTTTCCCCCAGATTACCAATTAGTTGAAGGTATCCCAGGCTGCGGAATTTTCTTTCCTATTTTATTTATTTATTTATTTATTTATTTATTTACAGAATAAATAAATAAGCGAGATGAACCCCACAGGTGCCTGTGTGGTCACAATTGACCGATTCTGGCCACTGGGGGACATCATGTAAAACAAACACAATAAGTAATGAACAGAAAACCAAACAATATGAACCAGTAGCAGAAAACATAATTAAACAATAAACAATAAACCGTCTATTGTGGCCAGATCCAAAAACCACTTTGGTTAAATCAAAAGATCCGTAAGGTATCCACCAATAGATATAACTTGATTTAAAAAAGAACCACTTTGGTTCAATCAATAGATTCACAAGGTATACATCAAAAATAGTAAATTGGCTATAGCAAATATTATATGCGGAAGTCCGGCGTAAGATTCAGTGTAAATAGGGCCAACACTTAATTCCTACCTAGGATAAACAACGACGTCGGTAATTGCGCACAGTTAAAGGGGGAATTGGTTTACCACTTGATCTAGTAGCATATCGATGATTAATTGTCGGTAGGGTTAGATTGCTGGTTAGATTAATAGTCGGTAGAGCCAATAACCATAGAGTTGATGTTTTTGAAAACAAATGTACATACACGTGAAAAATAGTAGATAGTCGGTATACCGATTTCAGAGAAACGTGCCGTTACAGAAGAACTTTTGGGTAATCTAAAATATGTTCTCAGAAACCACTTCTGTCATTTCAGAACTCTAGATAGATTGCGTGAAGTGGATGAACCCCAAAACACTACACTAAAACAAAGATATGAATGCATCCAAGCGTAATATAATTGGAGTATAATCTTACGCGGTAGGTATCGCAATCGTGAAATAATCTGGATGAATAATTTTCAATAAATAATAAATAATGAATAATAATTTTCATGAATAATTTAAACATCTGGATGAAACCCTTTAGACTATTCTTGAGTTATTCTTTAATAAAGTTTAGTATAGTGCAGGAAACAAATTTTTTGAAATTTTTTAACCTTTTTGTTTTTTGACTTATTTATAAGAATGCGCTTTGAAATTATTTGGTAGTGCTTGCTCATCGAATGTAAACACCTCATTCGATAAGTTACTACACGAGATAGTTTCAAAAATTTTCCCGAACAAACTTTAAAAAAGCAGTTCATAATAAAATTAGTTGAGAATGCATGATATTGCCAGTTAAAAACATCATTACTGTGTTTGCGAAATCAGTCGTTCCGTTGCCAATTTTTTTCGAATTTTTTGATTTTGATTTCAGATTCGGATAGCGTATCAAAAAGTAAGTAAAAGTTATTTTAGGCACACACATTCGGTAACATGGCTAAAATGGCAGTTAAAGTTTGGTCAAAATTTTAAGTCTATGATATGTATTGATCAATCAAATGGTATTTCACACTATTCCATCTAATGCCTATTCCGATCAATGAAATGATATTTCCGGACCATCTGATGTAAGTCAAGGCGGAAGTGTCATTTCATTGACCGGAATAGGTTTTAGATGACCTCGTGTAAAATACCATTTGATTGATCAGCATATATCACAGACTTAAAAGTTTGACCAAACTTTGATCGCCATTTCTGTCTTGTTTCCGAATTGACAAGATATGTGTATCTTCTTATTACTTTGACTGACTTTTTGATGCTCTATCCGAATCTGAAGTCAAAATAAAAAAAATTGATAAGAAATTGGCAACAGAACGACTGACTTCGCAAATTCTGTCACAATGCAGTATGGTCTGAAAAATCGGGATTTGCAAAGGAATTATATAATATTTAGAAACATAATAAATGAAACGCAAAAAACTTTTATACTTAATAAAATTGTAAAATGATGAATAAATAAAGTTATTATATTGTTCACCAATTGTGTCTCTTGATGAACTTCTGATTGTCCGAAGTTCTTATTGATCTTTTTCTGATTGTCCGGAACTGTCCTTGATGGTTCTTCCGCTGTCATGAGATGTTATGATTTTTATTTTCCTCCTTCTCCTTATTTAATGTTCCGGAATTTATTATTTTCCCTCGATCCATCTTCAGAATTTTCTGTTTTTTTAAGACTACACATGAGCAAAACTATCAGAAATTTATTATGTTCTTAGCTGCAGTGTTCGCGGTTAAGTTGTAATAAGCGTATTCGGGAATATTGTTCTCACGTTTAGGTTAAGATCATGTTTTCCAATTCCTGAAGCTCACGACGAGACGGAATCTTCTTGTTCTGCACTGACAAGAGCGGCATTCGATGTGGTCAGCCTGATGGCGTGATTGCGCGACCTCCGGGCCGACCGCGCGACAGGTGTTCAGTGTTTGTCGCACTGTCGGCGTTTGGGAGATGCTGCCGCACTTTGTCACATGAGTTGATTAGTCACGCTTCTTGCTTATTCGGTAAGCATAAGTCGCATCTCTCGTGACGTGTCAATGAGATTAGTCCTGAAATTTTCTAAATTATCTATTTTAACTAGGGTATCCAGCCAACCCGTTGTGTTGGAAACGGAAAGCTGAACCGACATGAAATAGCAGCTCTTTTCCTCTTCACTATTCTTAGGGGTTGCAGTAGGGCATGAAACATATCTAGCTTTTGTAAGTAAACTGAAAGGAATGAACACGCGAAATTTTTAGCTTCCCACCTATATGGAAAATGGGAGAAAACCTTATGTTCTATGCGTTTCAACCTTTCAGAAGTTTGAAAATATGATAGAGCCTATAATAGAACCCATCCTAGTAGCCCATAATATGCACGTCTCATCGACATGTTTACAACGCAATTTGCCCAAGCCCATGGTCGATAAACACCAAAGTTAATCGCGTGACATGAACTTTTCGTACTTTACACGGCATTAACTACGTCTTTTGGTTCATCCATATCACATTTAAGTTTTCTAGAATAAGTTTCATATAACAAAAACTTTGGACCTACCTTTTTCTTTTTTCAGTGTTTTCTTGTAGCGTAACTCGCCTCGTAGTTACAGACTTGAATTTTCACACAACCACGTAAGTTTTTCCAACTCCTCCAGTTGTGGATAGATGGGAGCACCAGATTGACGAAAAAATGGCGTAGCTCATATTAGGAACTAGCCCATATTAGCCTATACTTGCATTCACAAAAATAGTTTTGAAAGTATAAAGGTGCCGCCATGCTTTTACATTTTTCTTTTTTTAATTTTATGAATTCCTGTCTAAATTAGAGGTGCCAAAAATTATTTTTTACTTTTTTAGTGCGCTTTTTAAAGTAAAAGTGTATGCTTAAAAAAAAGTTCGGTTTTTTTTTTTTGGTATATTTTTATTTTAAATTTTTACTTAACATTAATGTAAACTTTAATAAAAGCCTATTAATGTGGGAAAAGAATTATTTTATTACCATCTTCAATTAAGCAAGTGAACACATTACAACCAGGTAGTTCACTCGTATCCTACTGTTGTCGACTGACCCTTCTCCATATTTTTCTTTACTCTTGATCTTTACTGCTTGGACAATTTGAAACCTGTATAATGAAGTTTTTGTTATTTTTAATAAGGTTTTCATCCTTTGTGCCTAAGAAAAGAGCAAACATCTTTCAATAACAAAACAATAGAGAAACAGGAGAGCGATATGAACAGGAAAGTTTCGCCAAGGTTTCGTTATTGATTTTGCTGCCGTCTTTAAACTCCGTACAAAGTTTAAAGATGAGGGAGCCGTCAGAGAAGGGTAGAAGGGGGGGGGGGGGGGGAATTGGAAGAAAGGAAAGCAGGGAAAAATGAAAATTGGATGCATATAGACGGAACTTCAAAGGAAAGCGTTGTAATTATGCGAACTCTTGACTTCGTTTCACGGAGAAACGCTGTGTTTTCGCGGAGAAAATGATTGGAAAAGAAAACCTGATTCATTGGAGAATTTGATGAGACGAAAGAAAAGGAAAAAAAATACAAAAATGAAGACGGAAGGAAGGTTAAGGAGGGAAAAAAGAATAGAAATGAACGAACAATTTAAAATTTCAATGACTTTTCGCCGGATTGAAAACTTTGAACCGCCGGCTTGATCGAAATTTAATTGTAATTTTATACTGACCTCTCGAAGGCAAAAGAAGATCGGGTTTCATGGGGTAGAAAGAGGGGGGTACCATTCCCCAACCCGTCTACCTTCCAAGATCCCATACACCAACAGTCCTCTCTCTCCCTCCAAATGAGGCTGTTGCATCGGGCGGAATCAAAAGTTAATTAGGTTCGGCGATTCCCCTGAAATTTTACCTGGACAGGTGAGCAACACTTGCGGGAAGAGAATTGCCGAATGGACGGGGTGCGCCTTTCTCTCCCTCTGTACCTCCGAACCCTTTAATCACGAATCCACGGCGGGTTTTCGTTCTTTCCGAGGGGAGGAAATTATAATTGGGAATTGTTGAAGTCTCTTTTCGAGGAAATATTAAAACATTGTCGGGCATCAACTGTTTGTTGGATTCCTAGCCATTGGCGTCCTTCTTAATTAAGTCAGACTTTCTTATGGAAAAAGTTTTGCGTTTGTTTGTATTGTATTGCTCTGTCGGAATAGAAGGGAAGGGGCTAACGAGTCTGCGGAAGGATGTTTTATGTAAATGTTGCGTTATAAATAATTTTTACAACGGCCTGCAGCGTAATTGTCATTTCCACGATTTTAATTTATTAAGTCGGTTGCTTGAGCAGTTTGTTTTATTGCGTTCGTGGCTAACCAACAGCGGGATGAATATTTTAACATGTCATCGCTTTCATTCCTGAAGCTTATGAAACGGTCTCTGTTTAGACATTGCAGCTCTTGAATAATGACTTGAGAGGAAGTTTTCTCATTTTACTGTCGCTTTATGTGTATATGTGTTAATTTAATTCCAAAGTCTTTTTACCAGAATTATCAAGTACGAGAACTGTTCAATAAAAGCTGAGATTGATATTATTTTTTCACCTTTGTAAGTTGTAGTTACAAAGTTGAACTGCATCATTTCCGTTCCAGCCTTAAAGCCAGAAGAACGCAAACACGTTCTTGGAAAAGAGTCGCGAGTCAAATGAGGCAACAATGTCGAAGCAACACGCTGCTTTGACTTGACACGCGACGTCAGTGGAAACATTTTCGTTGTTTGTTTTGAGGCAACAGATAGTGCAAACCATTTCGTTCAACAGAGCGGCAACGGCTAGTAAGCAGCAACCAATCAAAGTATGGTTTGGGAATGACGTAATTGTTACGACAGGCGCACATCAAATTGGATGCCGGCGAAAACATCGAAGAAAGTACAAGATATTTTTGGAGCTACTGTGTCCGTGATCCACGTCGTGCTATCCATCATTACTCGATCGGCTATGCTGTTTAAACACGCGAAATGTAGCAGATGGTGCTCATTGGCTTTTGTCAAGCACATGATAGAATGGTGGAGGCAGTCTTATTTGCCTAGATCAAACCTGGCTTAATCGAGGCGACGGCATCCTATTGCTAGCATGTCGCCAGTAGGATGCAGGCAATCATTTTCTTTCCACAAGCGACCATTCCATTCGACCAATTCAGCCGCCGTCGTCTGCTTATTGCCTCATACTAAAAATGGCACGATGATCTTTACGCACCATCGCCGTCGCTGTACTGAAGTTAAACAAGGGTCATTAAAAAATGATTGACATTTTCGAAATATAGCTGCTTGAAACGTACACCCATTTTGTATGTGATGGTAGGCTATTGTCCCGCCTATTGCTACCAGATGTCGTTGCTACATCGCACAGTCATAGATAGGATGGAAGACCATATGTGAAAATGCCACGGGAAATGATGGCGCGACTATACTATATGGAGTATACCGTGCTCGCCAGATCTTGGCCTAGCGCCTATGCTATGTGAGCAGTTCTCTTCCGACAATTATTTTCAGACGGTTTTTCAGAATTGGTGCTGAGGAAACTCAAAGAATGCAGAAGTTTGGAAGCTGCTGGAACGATGGGAAAGTGCAGAGAGATAGCGGAGAAAATCTATTGTAATTGCACTCACTTCCCTCTAATAAATGGTTAGAGTGAAAGTAGCAAATGTAGCGCTATTACTGTATGTTACAATCGGAATACGGCACCTTCATTAGACCTTAGATTGTCATCTTCCGTAAAGTTCTTACACATGGAAATGCTTTAACCGCCTACGCCTGTTGCAAAACTGCCCCTGTAGATCTTTGAAAGTGTTTTCTGAATGGCGGGAATAAATTTTTGTCTCAGTGTTTATTGAACGGCCTACGTAACTCGCTAAAATGAGATTTTAGTGTGATATTTAATGAATACATTCACGTGAACATAGACTGAGGATTATTAAAAAATAATAATTTATTGATTTTGTTCCTTTCTTTCAGGTGAAGGTATCGCTGCTGAGTTTGGAGACGGACAAGAAGTTGTTCATCGTAACTTTTGTGGTGTGCGGCTGTTTTGCGGGCATCCTCATTGCTGTCGCTGTCATCTACATTGTCCGACGTCACGCTCGATCCAGGGAGAAATTGCAAAGTCTTAGCCAACCGGAAACGGAACCCAGCCATGACTATCAAGTAAAAGTCAAACCTCATTTTATCTTTTAAAGTTGAGCATTTTCTTTTAATTTTGAAACTTTTCGTTTCGTGTTATAAATTCTGCGCTCTCAAAACAACCCTTCAAGCCTTTGTTTGTAAATAGGAAAGCCAAAACGAATGTAACTTTGTGAGCTTAATAGGGAATGTAATCTGACAATTAAATAGATTTGCATCTCGAGCGGTAAAATGTTGATTATTAAATAATGGATCAGCCTGGAACGATCAAATTCCATTTGTCCTTTGAGAGCGCAGTTGCTGTAGGCTTTTAGGGGGGAGATGGTTGAAATGCATATGATGGCAAACATTCGATCCCATACATTTTAAACCCGATGATCTCACATTGCCAGCAGTGAAGGAAAATTGAAATACTAAGACTTTAGCTATGAACATTTGGATCTTATACGATGGGAAGTTAGGAAATAGGCTTTCCTATACACTTACTAATCAAGTATCTCATGTACAATCCTGAGAACAAAGTACAATCCTTGATATGAAGCATTCAGAGGTGGTTGTAGTTAAAATTCTGAAGACAATGATATGGGTGATGTGCTTTTGGTGGATTTACAGATTTCCTGACTCCAGAGAGAATAAATAAATTTGGTTACGCCTCAGACGTATACAGAAAAAAATGATCCTTATTCTTCATAAACTTTGCTTTTGTGTGTTCAGGACAGTGATATTTTGAAATTTGCCTATTTCCAGTGAGAAAAAGGACCAGTTTGCTTCTTTTTGTTAGCACAAGTTCTATGGATCGAAATTAACATATATTTTTACGCTCTATCTACGGATATGGTTACATATCGGTTAGGTCGATAGATGAAGGAAGATCCAGCGAACTTTTTCGATGTTTTTTTTTTCTTTTTTGTGCCATCATACGAGGATTGTTCAATAGAAACACATTTGGACTGCGCAGCCGCGTAGATATCGCTAGACCATGGAAAGCAGTTGTTTATATGCAGTTAATATTACTGAGGCGTCTGTCGCACATATTAGCTGTTTGCTTCTTTCTAAGAGTTGTAAGTAAGTTGGAAGATGGTGTTCATGGTAGACAAACCGTCCAAATATAATCTGCGTGCCATTATTCAATTTTACGAGACTGAAAATGATATACAGCGACTATAGTTATTCTCGTACGGTAGTGGTTGAATGGTGCAAGAAGTTTCGGCAAGGGACCACGAAAGATTTGGCCCGTCCTGCTAATGCTCGAGATCGGCTCGCTCGCATACATAGGGACCTACCTTACAGTCCCGATTTGTCCCCGTGCGATGTCCATGTCTGTGGCCATCTAAAGCAATCACAAAAGACGGCGGTTCAATTCCCATGTTGACCAAGTATTTTGCCTGATGGGAATCTACAGATTAGTTCACCAATTTGGGAACTCGTGCCTTAATTTCATGGAGTTTTCTTTTAGATTCGTTGAATAAAAACTGCTTCCTAGCCTCTTAATGTATTTGTGTTGAATAATCTTCGTATAAATGGCATAATAACATTGTTAAATTGACTATCGATATAATGGAATTCGTCTGCTGGAAGCTTGCAACTTATTGATTCAGAACAGATGCAACTTCTTAGGGCCGGTTCTACCAACCTCGGATAAATCATCAGATAGCTATCGAAGGTTTAAACTTATCGCCGGCATACCGCTTCAGTTGCGTTCTACCAACATTTTTTATTTCTCGGAACACTTTATCGACGGTATAGCGTACAAGCTGTGTAAAGTACACTGTGATTAATTAGTTTGATATTTAGTGCTTCCCTCTACCGTGATATTTAGTGTTTCCCTCTATCAAAACACTTTGATATTCATTCCAGTCAGTGTTAGTGTTGAAACGCGGCACGGCAGAAAAAACAAACGCGAAAAATAAATGCAGCTCGAGAACTCCGGCCTCAGAGACGCAAAACTTCCGTTTCGTTTCTCCTTTTGGGGGCTGTGTTGTCGATCATTGAAAATGAAATAGACAGGTAAACTAGATCTAATCTGCTGTTCACTTGCACTCTAAACTTATTACTACCGTCGTAGTTTAAAATGGTAATTACATAACACGAAATAATATTGTTTTGAAGGCATTTTCAAATCGAAGCGGACCGGAAGTACCGCCATTTACGCTCGTAAATTTGAGCAAAAGGCTCAGTATCCCAGGTATAAGTGTCTGTCCGATCTCTCTAGGACCGTATAACTTTATCCGGACATCTGTGGTTTCTTCTGCTGTTTATCTGAGGATGGTAGAACACCGTTTTTACTTATCTGAGCATTATTCCAATACTTATTCTATCTGAGGATTTATCCGAGATTGGTAGAATCGGCCCTTAGTCAACTGGAAGTAAGCTGAATTGGTGGACCTATGATAAAACGCATCATCCTTTTAAATTAAAACCTATCATCCTTTTGATATGGTTTGTTAATCAATTTAATTAATAATTTAGCCAATTGAAATAAATGGAGTAAAAAATGAAAGACTGTAAGAATCAATGTAATGGTAATTGTTCTGGTATGTTGTAATTTTAGCTGTTTCTCGCTAAAGACGTCGGGTTTCACTTTGCCCCATATTCGAAATATTGTCCCGCACATGGGGTACAAGGTGAATTTTTTAAAAATGTTTCTGTTATTGAGATGCACTTCAAAGTACATGTATTAAGAGTAAGTATCCATGAGTTCAAAACATGTTGTAGACAACCTGGCATTATGTAAATTCACTTAGTATGACTCTTTGAATCCACATGATGCGCGATGTTTTTCTTTTTTTTTTCAAGTTAACTATAGGTGAGGACTAGAAAACACTTATTTCTGAAGTTAGAACAATAATAACCTGGACTTCCGGATCAAACTTCTCTGTGATGGGCTCACTTTTCCTATTATCAGAAACATATCTTCAATTTTTCTTCCTTTGATCAAATGTACTTTTGCTATAGAATACATTATCTACATGATATGTATTAGGAATCTTTTCCTGATTTATAAAAATTTACCTGATTTAACGAACTGATAGCTTTCGAGAGATCGATATGCTTTCAAAGCATTTCTGCCGAAGCCATAGATATCAATGTAGGTAATTTTTGGCAAATTGTTGATGTTTAAGGGAAATAAATGTAAATCATCCAGAAATGAATCAGGTATGTGCAGGCTGCATATGCAAATATAAATATGTATATATAAAATAATTATTTAAATATAATAAACCATTTAAATTTTAATTCTTAAATTTCTGTTTCTTACTTTTTAACTCTGATTTTTATATATCCCTCGCTTGGAATATTTTCCTAATCTTGTGTCTCCATCGATGTGTCGCGTTGTTTTAGATCAACAGCTAGATGAAATCGACGTTTAAAATATATTTTTGATACACTAAAGTAAAAATGTGCACAAAAAACAATCCCTTAAAAATATAAGATATTGTTTGTTTTGTGTCACAGGTGATTTGTAAAATTTTAAATCGATAATTAGCGAGCTAAGATCTTATGGATAAGGTTAAAAGCAGCAAACATAAGCACTGGGACAAAGCACTGGGCAAGCTGAATTTGATCCGGAAGTAAAGCAGTAGAACGACAAAAGCGGAAGTGACACTCACCTGTTCCACTCGGCTTCATGTTCCCCTACATATACAAAATAAATAAAATTTCCGTGTGTCTTCTGCTAAAGAGATGAGGTAGATCACCCTGTCTGTCTTCAACCTCAGATTTCACCAGTTTGGAATTAATTCTTACATATTAAGAATCACACTTGCTTTATGGTGTTTTATCATGCACAAACGGGACATCAAACTGCAAATTTTTTGGCGTTTTGCTGTTTTTCGAGGCTTATTCATGTTTAAAAAATGTTTACATTGCCACTCCAAAAAATTGCTCTTCCTATTAGGATTCAGTTAGGTAGAAAGCAATTGAGTTTAAACTGCAAAGGCTTTAAGAGTAAAGCTTGATGAATTTAATTTGGTAAGGCGAGGATTGGGTGTACTTAAAAGGGTTAATTTAAGCAAATTAAGTGATTTCATTTCGGCCTCACACTCTGATGAAGAGTGGCAGTTTGCTTCTCGACACCGCTAATCTCGTCTGTCGTGTTGTCGTTTATCGAGTCCATTGGTAAATTGAAGAATTAAGAAAAGATGAGTCTTCTATGATGATGATGATGATGATAGGTTTGAAATTTTTGAGATTTAAATTTAAGCCCTTCGTCTTTAAAGAAAATGTTTCGTCTTTAGTTATTATTGTTTGACATGCTGCATCATAGTTTATTGAGTGGAAAATCTATTATTGCTCTGTGTAGCTTTTGTCTTTTAATAATAAACGACATCGATCGAGTCCATGCAAAATTCCTTTTCGACTGCAATGCTATTAAATTTTTTATTATTGTTATTATTTTTCTTCTCTTCTTCGTCAATTTCCATTGTTTATTTTTAAAGCCAAAGATTTGTCTACATTTAGGGAACGAGATAAAAGCAAAAAAGAATCCGCAGTTTAATTTTAATTAATTCCAAATATTGACATTGATTCGTCTGTTTTCACGAGGGGAATTAATATGGAAATATCATTTGCTCGTGGGAAGAAAATGCAGGCGAGTAAATTGTGTAAATGGGGAAAACGAAAAGAATAAAAAGGAAAAATTAGAAGTTTTAAAAAAAAGAAAAAACGGGAACCACGTTAACCCTTCAGGTTAATCTCTAATGAAATGTGATCGTTTTTTAATGGAGTTTTCGTTATAAAGGAAGTTCGCCGCCATATTAAAGTAAACAGGAAACTCATTCTGATACTTAATTTCGGAAAATGAAATCTTTTTTCTTTTTTTTTTTTCCTAAAAGACTTGTAGAAATTACTTTACCGGCACTGCGTATTTCTATATTTTTTGTCTAATTAAAAATTCATGTTTGAATATTCAAGAGCACTCGAAGCCAAATTAATTACTGTATATGAATTGTATTACGATATAGGTTGGTGATTGCATAATAAATTAAAGTTTTATAATTTGCAATTATCATTTGGATTGCCGAGGTCGTGGATTGGGACTCAACCATGAATAAATGGGGAGACTCAGATTGGTTATAACACTTCAAGGATTCATTACGTGAAAATAATTGAAATTTTTCGCTATCTAAGGAAAACCTTTATACTAATAGTGTTTTATCCTAACATTCAACACAGATTCTTTTCCCATAAGAATATAAGCAAATGAATCCTGGACGAAAGTTTTATATCATTGGTCATATACACAGTCCAGTCACACTAATGTCATATACATAATGTGACCACCCCCTATGTTCAACATCAGCGAAAAAAGGTTACGTCCAGAAAGTACGCACCAGTATCAGAGACGGGGGGGGGGGGGGTACAGGAAGGGTGTCGGAGGGAAGCAGAAAACATTGCAGTTGTGGGTGTCATGACGAAACGTAGCGAATTATCCGATTTCCGAAAGGGCATGATCATCGGCTTCCGAGCAAAGGGCGACGTATTTCCGAAACTGCTAGTTTTGTGAACTGTTCGCGTGCCACCGTCGTGAAACTGTGCCATGCATGGCAGAATGACAATGCCCAAAATCAGCGACATGCCAAGTGTGGGGCTTCACCGGCCTTAGATGACAGAGATGAACGACGGCTACGGAGATGCGTGCAAGCGAACAGACGTGCAACCGTGGACCAACTGACCTCCCAGATGAACCAGGGGGCTACCAAACGTGTATCCTCAACGACAGTTCAGCGAACGTTGCTGCACATGGGGCTCCGCAGCAGACGGCTGGTCCGTGCACCAATGCTGACGGCTGTTCACCGGCGACAAAGACTGACATTTGTACGCCAGTACTGCAACTGGACAGCAACAGAGTGGCGGTTTATGCTCCATCGGACAGATGGGCGATGGTGTGTACGGCGTTCAGCGTCAGAAAACAAACGCCCTGCAACACGTGCCGCAAGGGTCCAGGCTGAAGGAGGCAGCGTTATGGTCTGGGGAATGTTTTCATGGCATTCCATGGGTGCACTCATTATTGTGGAAGGCACCATGGATCAATGGAAGTACGCATCTGTCCTTTCGGACCATGTCCACCTCTGCATGCAGATTGTGTTTTCTCAGCACGATGGCATCTCCCTGCAGGAAAATGCTACGTGCTGTACAGCGCACTGTGTCCGTGCGTGGTTCGAAGAGCACGAGGATGCGTTTACAGTACTCCCCTGGCCCCCAAACTCCCCGGATTTAAACCCCATAAAGCATCTATGGGATCACCTCGAACGGATTGTTCGTGCCATGGATCCTCCACCGCGCAACCTACGGCAGCTCGCCACAGAACTGGAGTTGGCATGGCTTCACATCCCTGTCAATACCTTCCAGAACCTTATTGACTCTTCCTGGCCGTCTCGCAGCTGTCCGCGCCGCGAAAGTTGGTTATTCTGGCTACTGATAGGTGGTCACATTAATGTGACTGGACTGTGTATAAGATGTTGATGCAGAAGGAAGGCATTGACTTTTCCAAAACGGATCTCAGTAGCCTAAACATATTGAAGTTTAATTAGATTAGGCTAATAGTTAGATTAGCTTAGTTAGATTGGGTTGTTTGGGTTATCTGAGGGCAAACAATATCTAAGTTGATTTGGTCACTCAAAATTAGTTCAGTCCTTGCCAGTAATCCTACTTTTTGAGGAGATAATTGGCTGCAGATTTAGAAAACTGCATGTTACCTTTTTTTTTTAAGCGGTCTGTATGTTTTAGCTTCCTCGTTTGCCCATGTTTGCTTTTATGTGCTCTCTGCTCATTTCCGATTTTTTATTCTTAATCTCTGTCGTTGAGTATCATCCCACGAGGATTTTTTTTTTGTTTTTGTTTGTTTGGTTTGTTGTCTTTGGAAGAGGGACCTTAGGAGGAGGTTCATGCGGAATTTGAGAGAGTCTCATGAGGTAGGGTTTGGGTATTTGTTGACGATAATAAAAAGAACCGGGATCAAATTCTTAAAAGTATCGATAGATTGAGCAAGAGACCAACATCAGTGGATTCGGGATCTGTACTGTACTGATGCGAACAGTTGAGAACAGTTAAGACAGCTTATAATGATGTTATTAGAACTGCCCTAAATATATCGAGGGCATCCTCCATTACTGAGATATGCATATTTAATGATATTCCAACATTTGAGTATATTAAGGACTATGCTAGATTGAGAGAGTTTTCTTCGGCGTTAATGAACGATCAACATCCGATGCATTATTTAAGATCTTGGATGCATGATCATGATAGGATCCGTATAACTCAAAAGTACAAAGTGCATTCTCCAATTGGTTGGAAAACTGTTTTCCTTATAACACTGTATTGACGTGTAACTCGTTGAAGTATGTTGAACGTTTCTAAATATTATTTTGTAAAGCTGATAAATGTTCTAACCATAGAAAGCCTATCTGTAAGATACTGTCTTGTGCTCTTCCTACTAGTCGACACGGCTGATGAAGTGCTGTTTTATATAATGCTGGTGGGGGGGGGGGTATCTCTCCATTAAAAAAAAAATGAAGTTGACTTCCAAATAACCTTGAAAACCTCCACCATATAATAAATACAAAAAATACCATCGTATAGCCCTGTTTATATGGTACATTTTCAAAAATTTCTTTTCGATAACGCTTTGTTTTCGAGATAACAATTCGTAACGCTTTATTTGACCCTCGTTATAAGAAAGTTTATTATTTAAAATTTTCATCGATATAACTGAAGAAATTGCTTCGATTTTAGTTTCTAAGTTATCGGTTAGAAGCTTCTTTTTAAATTTTCTCTGTTTGAGCCTGTTTTGCGATTAGGTAGGAACTTTTTTATATATGTCCTTTGAGTTCAGTTTACTTTTCAATATTTAGTAGATATTACTTAAAGAAGAAGTCCTATAACTAATTTTAATGTTTTTAATGGGCTAATTTTAAAAAATGGATCTTGTAATGCTTATAAGACAGTGGACCATCTGTATGTTCAGACCTGTTTATCTCATAACTTAAAGTTTTAACAATACTAAATAGAGGAGCATAAACTAGAAATAAAGTAGAAAGTTGAAAATAGGTGGAAAGACACCTCTCAGTTTTTATATTCGCTTTTGGTATAATTATTACAATTGTATTAAAAGTTTACGTGGTCTTTAGGGTAGCTTTTCTTACTCATTAATGATTTAAGATAGCTTTCTCTGATGCGATTAGCTTCGGTATTATGGAGCAGTTCGTCTCACTTTATAGCAAATAACTCGTCCTGTGATCCTTTATACGTATGAGCAGAGATTAAAAAATAATTAAGCCTTTTTTTTCATGTTGCTTCTTATCAGTTTATTTCGAACAATTTTGGATGACTTTTTTTCCGCCCATGTAATAAGACTAGTTGTAATTGGAGACGAGTTGTTGTATGTGAATAAAGTTACTCTGGTGGATAATTAGAAATCGGATCTTCTCCTGTCTCTTCATCGATCTCTTATCCCCTTCTTTTCATCCTCTACCCCATACAAAACCTCCTTATTCGGCTTTGATTCCCCAAATGAAAGATTAAGAAACGAAGCTCGTCTTTCCCGAACGGTGGTGTCCTTTTGCTTTCTGATTTTTTAAAAAACTTTTTTCTTTTTCTTTCAAGTTATTTTTTCCCTTTATTTCATCTAGCTTTCGAAGAATTTCCTTTATGAAATATTTTCCTCCCCATCAAGAGGATGGGTGCTTTTTTATTACTGTTTTTATAACCGTCTAAATTTAATGAATATAGATTTTTCCTTTTCCTTTTATTATGTTCACCTCAAGTGTTTGTCTGTTTTTTGTTTTTTTTAAGAGGAAAACGCGTTCTTGTTATTGAACGCGGAATTAAATTTTTAACAAAAAAAAATTTAAGAAAATTCCCCTTAAGCTATAATTTTTGATTAAAAATTTAAAATTGCTGCTTTTGTTTATGGAAAAAAGTTTTTGAGAGCTTTTTCTTTTATTTTAAAGCTTTAGAAACAATTTTTCGCCTTGTTTTCTAGCCAATAATCTCCGTTCGCTCAATTTGACGGACTGAGTACAGCCTTGTCCATCGACGTTGAAACGAAACGCTGATATTGGCCTGTCAAACTCGAGGATTTGTCGAACAACCGAGGTCTTAGGACTTCGTCTTTGTCAAATTTCACAGTTCATAAATCTCCTAATGGCATTTGGCCCCGCGAAAAGCGAACTCTGTCATTTTCTCTCCTCATTACTATTTTTTTTTTAATATTACGTATAACCGATAGATTTTTCCTAATTAGTTGTATTGGAAAAATTCTAAAAGCCAAGAGATATTATTTCTTTCTTAACGGTTACAGATGACATCATTTTTAGCAGAGAAAAAAGCTTTCTTCCAACATTTGCTCTAGAAATTTTTCATCAGGTTTGAATTTTAATATCTGTTGAGATTTAGACATATTTAAATTTTTTTGGAAAAAAGGAATAAAGTTGAAAGAATTGTATCGCTTATTGTTTCGGCTCGATTTGAACCATTTTGTTAAGAATTGGAGGAAATGCGCTCCTAACGATGTAAATTTTGTTTCTTTTGGTGTATTATCTTCTTTCCTACAATACAGGGTGTTTCATAATTGGTGTCTCGTCTTTAGGTCCAAATAACGGCTCAAGGGGAATTAATTTTCAAATGTACTGTTTTCTAATAAGTAATAAAGTTCTAATAAGTTTCTAATGAGTTTTTCTGTTTTTGTCTACATTAGCTAGCCATACCTTTCACTTTACCCACTCGATAAAGGGCAGGGGATGAGATTTTTTCACCGGGTTTTTTGCTAAACCCACATTTTACATGATGCTCTACAACTTTCTAAATTACATATGGGGTCTAACCCCTACCCCTACAAAATTAAAATTTTCAAAATTTACCCCTTCACCCCCAGGGACGCGAAATGTTTTTATTCTGAATTAGGGGACATTAAAACCAAATAATCAATATTCATTTCCCCCCAATCTGTTCCCCTTGAGTCGTTATTTGGACCTAAAGACGGGACACCAATTATGAAACACCCTGTATACTATCACTTGTACAGTAAAAAACTAAGACTAAATTTCTTAACTTTGTCTCAGCATCATACAGCTACCTGTTTACTTTTCTCGCATAAGACACGCTTCTGCTTTGCGTACGCAAGCAAGGCCATAGTAGGAATGAAATATATGTATTTTAAAATAATTTGTTTTGGAAAAGCCTCAGGCATTTCATTTCTTTCTTCCTTTTAATTTTTGAAAAAACAATTATCGAAACATGAATATTATCAGCTTTAACCGTTAAATGTGCAGTAAAAAGAATTTTTTTGAAACCTTAGTAAGTTTCTTCTTCTACGAATTTTATTTTCTCTGAAAGCAATTACAAATTATATAGTGGTCGGATGTTCTCTATGGAGAATTTTTCCTATAGAATTGATGCTATTCTCTACAATATTGACCTCATTCAGTCCAAAATTAGCCAAATCTATTAATTTTGAATATATGGCAAAAACGGCCTTTTCTAACAGAAATGATATTGTTATTCTAGTAAAAATAAAATTAACACGGACCGATTATAAAATTTTGCGAATGAAGCCGATTTCCTGGTCTCCTTACTTCAAAGATGATGATTTCCATATCCAGTAAGAAAAACTAAATCGAAGTTTAGTTACTAGGAGCGAAAGTTATATTAAAAAAGCTAGCATACCCGCCGCCTATATGTTGCTATCATTACTGAAACCATTTTTTTTTTAATATTTTTAAATTTTCCATAATTCCTTCCGGCTTGAAATCTATTTAAGAATCGGTCAATATATCCCAGGCAAAGGCAACAAATTATTTAAATGAATAATATTGTTATCGTCTAGAGAAGTTGGTTATATCAAATCGGGGAATTTTTAAAACTTTTAAATAGAATACATATTACATGCGGACAGCTTAAACTCTTTTTATTTCTTAGTTTTATATTTTCATCGCTATTTTTCTAGCGGATACTTCATTAATTTAACACAACAGGTGTGGAAAGGCTATATTAACGGTTTATTAGTTCTTGCTCATTTTTATTGGCTTCTTTAGATAGAAAAATGTTTCTATGTTAAATTTTAAAAAAAATTTGCCATCAAATTACAATTCGTGCTGTGCTCAACTTTATAGAATTGATGGAACCATTGAGTTGTCGTACGTAATGAGGCTAACTCAGAAAAACAATTAGAAATTTTTAATGAGTATAATCATTATCTAATTACACAGGCCAACGCTGAAAAAGCTTTTTGAATGAATTTGCCTCATTCTTGTGGTTTTAGTGTGTTGAATCCGAATTGATTTTAGATTTTTTTATCACGTCACGTTTCCAAGTTAAAGTAATGGGTGTGAGAGAAGTGGCTGCAATGTTAAAGTATTCTTATTTTTGGCCACAATGAAGTCTGTCGAGCTCAAACTCTGACTAATTTATAATGTTTCATTGAAAAACAAGAAATCTGTGGATGATAGAAAAAATCTTAGGTGAGATACGGATTCAGCGCAAAAAAAAAAGCCTAAGAATCAGCTCTTGACGATAAAAAAGTTTTTAACAAGTTATTTTTCGTTGGCTTGTGTTACCTACGATTATAATTATCACAAAATTTTTATAGTTAGGGCCTAATATCAGCAACTCAATTCACTTTTGAGCTTTTCTCTTTTTCCATGTAAGTCGTTTTTCTTGACATAGCAGAAAAGCCTAAAAATAAGGGTTATAATGTTGTTTCTTCTGATGTTTTATTCATTCGAAGAAGGAAAATCTCTTTTCTGGAATGTAATTGTGAAAACCCTCTACAGTAAACGTCGTGAGTTAAAACGTTTTGTCTGCCTGGCAAACGCTATTGCCCCAAATAGTTTCTGGTAGTTAACCTATCTTATGTTGTTTCTGACGACTTTGTGTGTTCACACTTTTCCTGATTCTAGTTTATAAGAGGGGCAGTTTTCTATATTCGATTTTCTTGTTAATATTTTAATTTTAATTTCTCTGTTCTCATTTTACTAATTTAGCTTTTGTTAACATTTAAGTATTAACATAATATTTACTACCAACCAATATTTACTTGTATTTTGTTATATTGTCGCACCCGCTGGGACCTAACTCGGCGGTCAGTGACCATATTGGTCCCAGCTGGGCGTAGATTTATCTTAACTTTATCAAATAAAATAAATAAATAAATAAACAAGGACTTTATTTATTATCGCTCCTCAGATTTTAGATTACCTCGTTTCTGTTTTATCTTGGTTGCGTTGGTAACTTATTTTTCCAGTATTATTCGAAGATAAAGAATTATTATGCTTAGCTGTTGTTTTGTCAGTGGAGCTAATTTAATAATGATATTCAGTTTCTTTGTAAGTGTATTTTGATTCGAGCCCCGGGGTTCCTACTTGTCGGTTTGAACCAAACCGGACTCCCGTGGCTCCATTTATATGTAAATAAATAAATAACTCGAAAAATAAATAAAATACAAGGTGACCCCCAAAAAACGTACTCACTTTGAAAGCTGATTTCGGTTTTATTAATGATCAGATTATAATGATACTTTTAACATCTTCGTATTGGCATAATGCGGTAATGTTTCCAATCATTAAATATGCAAATTTGTGTAAATAGTTTTTTTGTACACTTGCCGAAGATACGAGGGTCACTTCAAAAGTAATGCGAAATGGTTTTTTTTTAGAATTTAATTTTTAATTTTTATTCTACACCCTTACAACTCATGGAGGTCGTAGATACATCCTTTAGGAACAAGAAGTTATTTTCCCACAAAATCCCCGTCCCTTTCAACTGCCTTACGCCACCTGGGAACGAGGGCGTGTATACCTGCACGGTAGAAATCTCGACCAGCAGTTTGAGCCACTGTTTAGCAATGTTTTTGACCATCTCTTTGGTAAATTGAAGGAATCCCTTCGTGCTCGCTGCTCAAAAACATTGCTAAACAGTGGCTCAGACATGCTGGTCGAGACTTTTACCATGCAGGTATACAGTACACGACCTCGTTCCAAGGTGGCGTAAGGCAGTTAAAGGGACGGCCATTATGTGGAAAAATGACATGTTGTTCCTAAAGGATGTGTCTATGACCTCCATAAGTTCTAAGGGTGTAGAATAAAAAAAATTAAATAAAAAATTTTATTACTTTTGGAGTGACCCTCGTAACTATCTCGTGTGGCTTCACTGCAAACTTCATATTGGGAATTTCTAAAAGGCAGGGTTTATCTTACCTACAACTCTGTATGACCTGAAAGACTCCCTCAGAAGAGAGAGAGCTCAAATCTCACAGCCAAAGTTGCACTCTGCGGTCTTCAATATCGTTAACCGCTTACATTTGGTGATAGAAGAGAAAGACAGACTTATCCAACAGGTTATCCAATGGAAAATGTAAAACCCTTATTTGCATATTTTATGATTGAAAACATTTCGCATTATTCCAATATGAACATGTTTAAATATCATTATAATCTGATATTAGATAATTATATTTAGAAAATTCTGATTCAAAAGCGTATTTTTCCTATTATATGTACGTGTTTTACATTCATGAAAATTGGAGTACAGGTCGATTGTTTTTTAATGTTATTTTAATAATAAAAGAAAACCACTCCAATATCAGTTACCGAATAATTTGTTTCAGGCTTTTTATCCTAAATGATGTTTACTGTACATGTCCTGATGCTATTTTTTTTTCTTTGTGATGAGTTGCAGCTGGAGGAAGGCAATTAATAAGGCTTAAGGTTGAGTGCAAATGGACCCGTGTGTTTCCTTGTTTTCTACAGATTCGGAAACGAATTTTTTTTTAATGGAAAACAGGAAAAAATAAAATAATTCTTTTTTTCTTTTTATTATTATGTTATTAGAAAAACACAATCATTAAATGCCTTGAGGATCCGATTTCTTAGATGTTATTGATGAAAATGTAATAAAGTTTTATTGCGTTGTCTCAAAATTGTCTTAAAAAATTTTCGTAACGTCGTCAACTCTCCTCCTCCTCCTACTCTTTCGTTTTGCCTTTGTACTTTCCATCTCTCTTTCTCTCTCTTTTCTGTCTATATCTTGGGGGACTTCATTAAATTCAGCAGATGAACTGTCTCGCTTGGGGGACGGCGTGGGTTTTAACCGAGACAGGTTTGATGGGTCGGGGTAGGGAAAGGGGAAAATAGGGAAACAGTAGCGGCTGATTTAAACTTCCACCCACCCCCGCCTAGTCTATCAATCAGATTCATTAAGAAGAAGGAACGAAAGGGAAAAAAGATGACATTGTTGATTTAATTCAAGGCATATTTATATAATACGAGGGAGGGAGAGGGAAAGATAGAGACGGGCGGGAAAAACGATGACGACATTCCCTTGGGAATTTTTAATTAAAAATAAAATTTAGATGTTGTAAAATTAAGTATGGGTTTTCTATTTCCTCCTCCCCCCCTCTCTTTCTTGATACTGCTTCGAGTGATTTGTTATTTATGAATTACGTTCTGTTTAATTAGTATTGAGCAACTCTTGGGTAAGAGTTCAATTAAAGAGTGCGATTAAGGGCATGTTAATTTTTTTTTCTATTGCCTGTTTGTTTATCTCACGCGCTAAAACATTAGCACTCCAATACATTGATACATTTAAAATTATATTTTTCTAATGTATTCGACTTGTCGATTTTGTGAAAAAAAACCAAAAAAACTGAATTTTGTTACCCAAGACATAGAAATATTTTGTTGTCATTAAGTGAAGATATTCTCTACTAAATTCTGTAATTTCTTTCTTTCGTGTCTGTCCTTCACTTTTTTAATTGCATATGATGGCCTAATTTTTGACGATGTAAAATGGATGGTAATATATTATCACGCGGATGAAGTGTCATTCGAGGTAGAAATCCAATATTTCCTCTGTGTATCGCTTTCTGCTTCTATTAAATATAGGTAAAAAGATTCCTTATAACGCACCTCTTTATAACGAATTTTTTTTAAATTCCATAGTACGAAACTCTCTCTATAATAAAAAAAATTTCTATTTGCACTGCCTATTTTCTAACACCTTTATATAACGAACTGAAATTGATAATTTTAAAATACGGTACAGTACTCTATAGCTTTAGATGTATTTTCGATTTTTCTGCACCGGAAATCTTGTTTTCGTGCGTGCATTTGGCGCGAATTTACATGTCGCTTTCCAAACGTGATTTCGACATGTCCGATGTAACCAAGCACTGTCCATTATTTATAGTTTTTATTAAATTAACCGAAATTAACATAGAGTATTAATAATGTCGAATTACTAAACAAATAATGGTGAGACATTAATGATAAACTAACTGTAGTAATTCAAGAAGTAAAGGGTGGATTTTCGTAAGGTGAAACGATACGTAATGTCACACGGTTTGTGTAAAAGCATTCCATCAACCTAAAATAACCAATTTTATTTTGTTGATAATTTTGTATTTTCTTCAAAAATTTTTTCACCTCCTTATTACAAATTCTTTTTATAACGAACTGAATTCTGACGGCTCCCTCGTGCACGCTGCTAAACTCCCTTCGAGTTCGTTATAAGGAGTTTTTACCAGTATTGTTTAAATGGCTTGTATTCGATTGTGTTTCATTCAGAGATTACTATTTGGAGCATGATTGGGGTCGATTGGAGAAAATCGATGGACTCGAATTCCATTTAGATTTAATGATTTTAGATATTCAGTCGGTATAGTTGGTGTTAACGATATTTTTATCGGGCTTTGTTTTTTTTGTTTTTTTTTACATCAAATTTAGAAGAAATTGAGCAGATAGATTGACGTATTTGCAATTTGAATTTTTCTATATTTCTAATGGCACTTGCACTTAATTATTCGTTTGCTTTATTCTTGCCGATACACGCAGAAAGGATCAATACAGTTTGGGTCACTTAATATAGAATCCTATTAAATTCTTAAATGCAAAAAAGCAGAGATATCACGTAATTCATTTATGCTAAAGACATGATATTATTTTCAAAGTCTCCGATGACTTTTTTCATGATCTCACATAGCGAAATTGATTTTGTGAACTGTAAAAGAACTGTTTTCTCCAGTGCAAGCTTCATCTACGTCACTTAGCTCAGCGGTTCGCAACTTTATTTTAACGCTTCTAGATATGGCACATGTTTTTGTAACCCCTATTTATTTTTATTAACATGTTAATATGGATTAATTTTGCTTTTAGCTTTAGACCAGCTTTAGACTCTAAATTACGAGTGTGGAACATTTTCCTTCTCTCAAGACTTTGCAATTTCATGTGCATGCTATAGAACAATCACCGCGTACCCTTCAGCAGCTATCGGATGCTTTACAGTCCGCAAGACAACAGCTACCAGTAGAAACCTACCAGAATCTTATTGACTCACTCCCACGCCGTCTACCTGCTGTCCGTGTTGCTAAAGGCGGTTATTCGGGATATTAGGCTGGTGGTCATAATAATGCGATTCGACTCTGTAGTTCCAAAACTAACAATATCTTTAGTCATTTTTTATCGTACGGATCTGGGGTTAAAAGGATCTTAGATTTAAAAACTCTTTCCTGTAATAGGGATAGTGAGGATTTTCTTCTACTGAAAATTAAACAAAGACCCACTATGTGTCAATACAAGAAAATAAATTCAGAAGGGGTTAGTGGCCATCTCGAAACTATCTTTAGATTTTCTACTCTGTTTTTACCCATTTTGGTTATGCTCCTGAATAGATAGGACATGTGTGCCTATTACAATTTTTATTTACTTTTAGATGCTCTATCTGAATCTGAAATCAAAAAATTCGAAAAAAAATTAGCGACCGAACGAGTGACTTCGTAAGTACCGTAATGATGTTTTCAAACATGATTTTGACTTCAGCGGAAGTGGCATTAGATAGACAAGAAGTGGCCTTAAATGAAGCAGAAATGGCATATGGTTAACTGAAATTACGGTAGATATAATTAAGCCGAGGATAAACTAACTTAACTACCCTGTGTTTTTAACAACGTTCTCGCAATGCAGTAACACGCATTCTCAACTAGTTTAATATTGAAACATGAGAGCAAAATTTTCTGAAATTGTCGAAAGAAGGCAGCATTTGGTGATGTCACATTCAGTAACCGACCACATATAGTAACAGAACATAGATTGGAAAGTTAGTTACAATATACGGTAATTTTACTCTAGCCTTTATTTATTACTATATAATCCATGGACCATATAGTCGTTATCCATGTAATCCAATATAACCAAATCGGAATTTAGATAATGTTAAAGGGCATTCGAAAAAATTTCAATTTGCATGAATTAAAATTTCTGACTTTGTTTATGTAAATTAAAATCCTCATGACATAAGATGCTCATTGAAACCAATAAAATCGTATTTTGTATAAAAATATGACTAATTGGAATCTATTGCGGTTTAAGAGGTTAGTCGAAGTTCCTTCCATTTCGCTGCATATCTGCATTGAATTCATCATTTTTGAAACCTGGGATTAGGGGGTTGGCTTGCATATCGTTATTCATTTATGTTCCAGAAATAACAGGATTAAGGGATTTTATATAAAGGGGAAAAGGAATGAGCTTGCAAAGTCTTGAGAGATTCAAATACGATTTAATAAGTTAACAACCTACAGCAAGGTTCGCCGCCTTCTTTTTGCTACCTACAATGGAGTTTATACTTTTTCTTTCTTTAAATAAATCGATTTTTGATTTTATGATTAATTTTTAATTTTCCCGGATTCTGATACTTTCCAGTTAAGCTCCTAAGCTGCTTTTAATTGCCCAATTAGCATGGCTTCTTTTTATATACTCAGTGGAAAAGCATGATTGATGATTATATAACAAAATTAAGTATATATGTTAATGATTTTATTATTTTTTTTATTTTAATATACTATGGATGTCCGGTTGTGTTGTCTTTAATGAAATCCTAACTAGGCGCTAGTTAAGCCACAGTGACCACGACAACCAATTCGCTCATCTCCATTAAATCCAATGCGGATGTATGAGGAAAAGTAATTACGATATGTGATGAATGTGCCGTATATTTAGGCCTTCAGGGTTTATTTGCTTGTCTGCAATTGTTCTGGCATAATAATTTACGCAGGAACGGTTTACTAGAAATTGTTGGTCGGAATAGTTAATTTAGCGCTGCAAACCCTGATTCCCCTTTTCCGTGTATTGTTTACTTAGCCGAAGGGGTCTAAATAATTTAGCAGGCCTCTTATCAATTAGAAGGGTTGGCAAATATGAATTTTTTTTAATTGCAGTGCAACTATTTAAAATTTTAAATGGTTGAAATATTAAAAATTAACGTTCAATTTTCTGCCAAGCGTATAATGAAAAGCAAATGGTTTCGGCGAATATATAATGGATGAAGGGGGAAATTTTGTTGTTTCGAAAGGAAACTGTGAATTTTCAGCGTTATTATTAATTATTATTCTTTAGGACCTGAAAGTGAAGAAACGCGATTTTTATCCTACATCTAGTTTTGCGATAAATCCATTTTGTACCGCCAGAAATCAAAGTAGACATTTCTTGAAACTGTCAGAAACAGAGCTGAGGGAAGTTGATTGTCGTTCTGCGAAACTTTCCTACGAAGGATTTTTGGTATTTTTTAAATGAACTCCAAAAATAAGGTAAAAAGGAAAAGACACAAGAAAAAAAATCTTTGGAAGTATTGAATATCGATCCGGAATGTCTGAAAAGTTTTTCCTCTTGTCGAAATATTTTATCTGATGGATGCAAAAATGAAAATCGGAAAGATTCTTCGTACGTACTGGCTTGTAGTCTTTTTTGTGGTGGCTGCTCTGTTTGTTAATTAAGGATCGATTTATTTTGAATTTTAATGCATAATCTTATGTTTTATTGTTTTACATTTCTGCAAGAAACGTCAAAATTGACTTTTAATTAAGTCAGGATTATTACATGCATAAAACGTAGAAATGTGGGAAGTATGTCTTCGCGCTCGTCAAGTGGACTCTATAGTCTTTAACATGGAAAGACGATTTTATCGTAGGCGTATTTCGACAAGTGTATTTACAGCAGGTAACAAATGAAAACTTAGCAGTATTTTGCTTTTCTGTCTCCAACGATGCAACTTACATACTTGTATGATTAAGTTTCTAATTTAGTTCTCTTCAACAAAATTCAGCGCCAAAAATGTAGGCAGTCACACATTGTAGATTACACTTTAATGGGGAAAAAAATTGTCACTTGACAGATTTGAAATTGGTTTATGCCTGAATTTTCAGTACAAGGAACTGGATTTAGCAAGGATTGACTCTCCTTTTTAAATTTACAAGATTTAAACACTTTAAATTAAAATTAATTTGTATTCATTCTTGACGGTACTCGAGGCAGTTGAGGACTCTGGTGATCGTTTCATTAACTAATTGCATCGGTGCCATTTTTTTCTAGACACGAATCACAATTTTTCTAATAACTTGAAACGTATATCTTGAATTAGAGTGAGGGTTTTATCCCAAGTCAAATTGGATATTAAGCTCACAAATACTTTAATGTTTATCCTCCCATTACTTTATCATGCTTTAATCTAATCTTTGCTCTTATACGGGATTCAATTTTGGGGTTCTTCGTCCAAATTTAATCTTTTACGTCTTTACCGCCTCCAAGGGTTCTTACGGAAATTGTTAAAACTCCATTCGGTATAGCAATTTTTTAATTCCGTTGGAATAACACCTATTTACCAACTCTATACCTTTAACCTGGCTATTTTTATTTTCAAAGCTCTTAATAACCATCTGCTCACTTCTGTCTTCCATTCTTTTTATACGCTTTTATTTAGCTTGCTTTTCTGTAGGTCTGTATGTCCGGGTCAAATCTTGTAACCAATATTAAATCAACTTCCCGACAAGGTAGAGAGCTGAAATTTGATACACATACGCAGGACCAATGACAATGCATGTTTAAAAAAAATGGTCAAATCGGTTCACTGGTTCGTGTTCTGATAGTACTAATTCATTACTACGAATTGTCCAATTGCCACAACAAACAATTCGTTATGACGAGGGTTAAATGTATCCGTTGTTTATTGTTGCAAAATTAAGCTTTATTAATTTTACTAATTGTTGACGACGACTTGAAGAGATAGTATAATAAAACATAATAAAAGAGTGTTTTGAAAAGAAAAAAAACCCTTTTTCTTTTCCTCTTCTTTCACTCCAGCTGCCTCTCCTCTCCACCATAATTCCATTATTCTACCCCGGGCGCAAAGTCTTTTGTGATGTGCGCATTTCTACTGCCGTGCATACTTTTGTTTGCCAAATTTCGCTATTTCCCACCCAAAAATCACCGAAATGTGCGGTTTTTAACCGGCATGCACACTTTTTTGCAAAATTTCGTTGTTTAGCTCTCCTCTATCATTTCAGGAGTGTTACCACCTCGTGTCTTAAACTCTGGTCAACCTTAACTCCAGAAATACGTTAATACTTCTCCGTCTATAGGAATTTTTAAATCAAGATTATTGAATTTTTTAAGAAAGGTTCCTTGACTCTTTGCTCACTCTTAGGCTCTCATTCTTCTTTTCTTTTTCTTTTCCTCGTTTCTGATTAACCCTTAAATTTTGTATTCATTTATTGTTTATACCATCCACCCAGAGACCTATCTTGTCGGCTTCGGCCATAGTGGCCTTAGGTGATTGCTCTGTATTATTTTCGAAATAATAAATAAATAAATAAATAAATAAATAAATAAATAAATAAAATTTTGTATTAGAAATGTATAATGACATGAAGAATCATGAAGAGATTGATAGACATGAAGAGCATTTACGACTACTCCTAAATTTACTCAGAATTACATATGCAAATGAGAATGTCATTCTAGGTGAATATGTCACTTCTTGGTGTGTCGTGGTTTTTTTTAACCAACCCTGTCTCTGTTCATTCTAAGAGATACTGAACATATTTAAGTTTTAATGAGCTTCAACGGAATTCAATTTAATGTCATGAGCTATTCATTTCGTTCTCTGAAATTCATCCCTTAATTTGATTAGATTTATGAAATGAATCCTTTCAATCTTTAATGCATTTTTATTATATTTTGTACCTAGTATACAGAAAATCGGTATGCTATAGAGACTGGTGTATCTTCTTATGGGAAAAGTTATTTCATAAACAACTGATGATAAACATATCCAATAATTGAGTTGATGATTCTTATCGTTGCTGCTACGCTCATTAATAACCGTAACCGTTCATTTTAGCAATATAGTCCTATTAGTATCAATCCTTCAGCTAACACAAATGGAAGTGTATAAATAAATTCAGTATAATAACGAAACATGGCCACTGACAAGGATCTACATACAGACAACCAAAAAGGGAAACATGTAATTCATAAAGAGAATTGAAATATCGGATAAGTATTTCGGGTACCAGATATCCATCTTCGGCGGAGAAAGACAACCTTAAAGCAGAACCTAAAAGCAGAAGACCTCACACAGTTCATATTTCAAACACACTCTCATAATGGGGTCTGACGTGAAGCCATCTAGCGGCTACCTTCGAAAACAGCGAAAAAGAAATTTGTCTATTACGTGATAGTCGAAGATTTAGAAGTTTTGTTGAGAAGTTTGTTGACAAGGTGGAAGTTTAGATGTTAAGTTTTGTGTTAAGAAATACTTGCTAAACCTTCTTTTGATGCATGAATACAGTATTTCATAATTACTTGAGGAAGATTTAACTGAAGAATTGAGAGCATATCGAAAAGTTTAAAATGGGATCCAAAAAAGAAAACCACATTTTAGTTTTCAAAGCAAACAATTTTTTCCTTAATATTTTTTATAAATTATTCATTCTTACTGCATATCGGGTGCCCTGGTGTATAGTTATAAAAGTTTTGTAAGAAAATTTTAACAAAGGCCCGTAAGTTTTATAGTAAATTGAACGATGTAAATCATTATAACCATTGCTTGTTATAATCTAGCTAATTTAAAAACCTAGTTTTAAAGGTTAAAAATGAGAATTTTCAAAGATGTTACTGTATTTTTAATAGTTTTTGGAATAAACGAACCTTTAATATCTTGAGCAAACAAAACCAAATTAGCCAGGCTTTTGTAAGAGCAGTAAAGTGAGTTGAAGTACGTATTGCAAAACGGCGGTAAGCATTTGGATCGTGGTTGTATCTTGAGTGAAAATATTGTACTTTTAATGGATTCAAACTTCTTTACTTGAAAGGACATAAAAAAAATGATGATGATGATGATGATGGGGGAGGATAAAACTGTGCTTCTCTCCCTTAGATAAACAGAGAGCGTTCGTCGTCGTTCGAATGGCGTCCTCCTCCTTCTCGGCTCCCGAAGGCAATTTTGTTGCGTTACAACAACGAAAGAAGAGCGGCTTCGCTTTTGCTTGCATCCATTTCCTCTCTGAATTGAAAATGAAAGTCAATATTTTAAAGAATACCTGGAAAGAAAATTATTTTCACTCAACTCAAAAGTCAATTTACTCATATTTTTTCCTCCTATGGACATTTGATAAGCGCTAAGTTTTAGCGAGGTAGTAGCCTTGACTTGGTGGTAGTGTTTGGCAATTTCAGCTTAATTTTCTGTTTTTCTTTTTGTAACAAGCGAAATGAATGAAATTTTATTCCAAGTCAAATGATGTTAATCAAGAACAAGGTAATTATTTAGTCATGAGCTCGTGCTGGGGGAAGGGGTGGGTGTTTGCTAAAACATACAATGAACTCGAGCAGCAGCCTATAGAAGGTAAATAATCGACGACTTTGTGCCTCCGTCCAATTTCTCTCTTCGCTTCCCGTCTTTAAGATTGCCCCGAGCCATTTGTTGGATGGAATGAGAGTTTTCGAGGGGTAGGTTAGTGTAAGGGGGATAGGGAGGGGTTTGTCAACGGATAGTTGGGGTAGCACTCTGGGTGGATGAAGGCAAAAAACAGAGTTGGAAAGACGAGAAGATGAGCCCTTGTTTTTATTGAATACACCGAAGTGGACCAGAAAAGAAAGTATCATAAGAAATGTACACAGAAAAGAGGGGGCGTGGAGTTAGAAATGTTGAGCGTAATGAAAACGAGCGCTCCTCTTATTAAGTGCATTTGCTTATATAAAAATGTAATGGTCTTGCTCAGTTAAATTTAATTCAAATAGAGCGCTTTCTGTTTGTAATTCTCTAATTTTTGATCGAATATTTAATCCTATATGCTCATGTCCACCAGAAATTACGATATTATTGCAATACCTGCCAAAGACCTGTTCAGATTCTCTCATTTAGCAGTTTCTTTCGTAACGGATAGGTTCCCAAGTATCAATCAGGACTCAGTACAAATTAATTTTTATTTAATATATTTGAATATCATAAATCATTTCGCTTTCCTTGCATATCAGACTTGAGATCTGGATAAGGAGAGCTAAGCGTATCCAAATGAAACTTCCAATGTCAGATACCAATTTTTTTCCTTGTTAAAAATAATAAAGCCCTTCCTTACAAAGTCTATAGTTCATGACTGCTTATGTCTTTTGGCGATGAGTTTTCGTTGAAGAGAAAGAAATTCCTTTTGATGATAGTGTAGAGTTGTTTCCCTTTGACAATACTGCTAAACTATAAAACGCGCGAAAAATATTCAAATTTTTAAGCTAATAGGTACAGGACGTCCGTAAAGTCTCTCCACAGTGGAAATTGACGATCCCCATCGAAAGTCAGTCTGAGATGGAAACCGGAAAAACAGAAGGCACTTTCAACCCTCATCACTTAATATACAGGATGAAAATTAATTCCACTGCCAAACTTGGAGAGGTAATAGGGATAGTCGAAACAAACAATTTTTCTTTATACCAGTTTTGCGAGAAAAATTTATTTACCAACACAGAAACGGTTACAGCAGTTGTTCAAAGTGTTTGTGTCGTTCCACACATGGCGGTTGTGGCAATTGAAGAGGCCATCCTTGGTGAACTGTGCTTCATCAGAAAACAAAACAAGTTCACCAAACGCGGGATTGACGGCAACATTCCGAAGATTCCAGTCGGAAAAGCGCACACGTAGTTGGCAGTCGTTGGGTCGCAAAGCCTGCACAGTCTGTTCGTGTTATGGATTTTGCCCATTGTTATGCATGACGTTCCAGACAGTTGTTTGACTGGTCCTTACATTATGTGCGACTGCACGGGTGCCTGTTGCAGTATCTCCTCTTCCACACGTCCTCTTTCTCACATGTCTTGGAGTTCTGCTGTAACTGTTCTGCGTTGGTAAATAAATTTTTCTCGCAAAACTGGTATAAAGAAAAGTTGTTTGTTTCAACTATCCCTACTACCTCTTCAAGTTTGGCAGTGGAATTAATTTTCACCCTGTAGTTCGTTCCTAACATAAATAAAGGGCTATATTTTCCGGTTTATTGGATTATTTTTTTGGTTTTTCACTGCGGAGAGACTTTACGGACAACCTGTATAAAACTATATTCCAAAAATTTTAATACAATTGCAAGACGGATATTAGATTTGACTACATATAATTTGGCGTTGCCCGGGATAATTACAGTTTTAGGTAAGCAGAACAACCTCAAGAGGTTAAATAATAACTCAAATTGGTTTTCAGTAATTCTACAATTTCCTGTTGTAGACGAAGCTCCCGTTGTTCAGATGTTTTCGACGCCCGGATAACCTTTTTTTTTCCTTCTCTGACCAATACTCATTCATTTCTTAAAGGGTTATTTCGACAGATATGAATTACATGTATCCTTCGAACTGTTATTTTAGAGCATAATACCTTATGGTTATTGATTTGAAGAGTCGAGTTGAAGTATGCTTTGTTATCGGTTATGTCGTCAACTCTCGTCCGAGCGAAGGGACTGCTTCCTCTGTCGCCTTTCCACTCTTTCTCAATTATCTCCAGTTACTGCTCATTTTTTTAAGATTTTCAAGAAATGGTTAAGTTCTAATAATTATCAGTTCTAAGTAAAGTCCAAAAGACAGGAATTCTATGTATTGTTACAAATTCAATTTTGTTTTATAATTCTCAGAAGTGGAATGAATCTATATTACATGCTTAATGAACCTTATTTATATTTATAATATATCTATTTTATTATGAGGTTTGAGAAAAAAAATTGTTTTGTTTTACAGAAGTAAATTTTTGTTTATCCTTACATTACACATCTTTGATAAGTATACTGATTTTTTCTATTGGTAAGAATTGTGTTAGGTTAGGATAATGTTGGATAATATTGTTCGCCATGGCGAATCCAATAATGATGATTCAACAGTTATTACTAATCTTCTATTCTGTGATTAAATTATTCCTAATTTCAAAAGGTTTCATTAAAATTGTATCTAAGCTTATGTCAGCGCTGTATATTAAAGAGGAGATGACTGCGAGAGTTATAGCACGAAGTTTAAATTGTATAAAACAAATCTTTGACGTCCGAAATCATACATAACCCTTACAAAGTGTACACAAAAGAATGTCGTCGTTTGAATAGGTTTTTAGCAATGGGGGTATGAGTAGAAATTTTACAATGGATGCAATTTAAACTTGTTCAAATACTGAATGTGCGATATCCTGGTGACACGTTCTAGAATCGTGGTACCAACTTCTCCTACTGTGATACGTTCTCCCGACCTCTACTCATGTGATTTCCTCCTTTGGGGAGTTGCCAAAGATACGTTTAATGTAGACCTTGAATTATATTAAGACCTATTAACATAGTCTAATTAAGTCGCTGGGTTCACATCCCATTTAAAGGTTGCTTTTTTGCTGAAAAATATGTAAGCTTATACAGGCGTCCCTCATTTTATGCGATTAATTGGTTCGATGAAATAATCGCATAACACGAAATCACGTAAAGTGGGTTCATTACAGATAAAACAAAGTGAAAATTGATCTGAGGAGCTGTGGATGCTTAACGAATAGAAGGTAGGAGGCAATACTTGTACACAAAACATATATATTCTGCATAGTATAAATGTACATTTTGAGCACTTAAGTATTTTGAAAACTTAAATTATCTCGTATTTTCATACTATTTGCTTTGCAAAAGAATCCAACATTACAAATTCTAACTAGTTCGTCACCTTCTGTTGCGATTATTATACAACTAATGTATTAACTTTTTAAAAACGCGTTATAGCGAAAAGGCGTTTTTAAAATGAGATGGCGTATAACTAGGGATACCTGTATTAATTTTTTGTTTTTTGCTATGAATTCATCTATATCGGATTGGAATAAAATTTTGTATGACCGTAATTCCAAACTTAGCTTTCAATTTTTGCCTACAGTCTCTTGAAAAAAAGCAAAAAAGAATGTCGGTGATGACGTAGTGTGACTTTATTTAAGTTTCTAATTAAAAATTGAAATCCAGAAATGAAGAAGTTTTCAGAGCATTTGGAAAACTAAGATTATTTCTTAAGGAACTGGAATTTATTCGAATCAGATTTCTTCATGTCTTTTTGGAAATTTCATTTTATAAATTCCTTATATCAGACTGCCTTGAATTTTTAATTCTAATTTGTTTAGAGGAACCTTTCGCTGTCGTGTCCTCTTTTGAAAAACAGAAACAAAATTGAATCCAACTTGAACAAAGAGTAACCATAAGGATGACGGAACAACGAAGAGAACCCTTGTATGATTTAATTTGACGAGTAATCTCATAAAACAGCTCTCCCGACACAACACAGGAGAGCAACAATGTATGAAGAAATAATTTAGCCCGAGCGCCAAAACTCACCTGTCCGTGTGATTTAAGCACGAAAGGAATGAGACAATGTAGGGGTAGGGGTTCGAGGGGGGTTCTTTTGTTGCGGTCCATGTTTTCTGGCTGAGCGCCTTCCCCTTCAGTCTGTAACCCTCAGGTGGGGATAATTGCGCTCCGTCGGTGGTGGAACCCTTCAACAAGGTGTTTATGTGGAATCACTGAAGGATAAAAACGAAGCGGCGGAAGGATTAAACGAAAAGTTGGGGAAAAAATGGGAGATTTTTAACGAAGTGGCTTCTTGCCTTTACAAGCGATACTGTGTAAACAGTTGCCCTTGCGCAGCAGGAAACGCTTTCGTGGGTTGAGTCAAACTGAAAAATTTCAAAACAAATGATAGTTAAACTGAATCATGAATTGGTTAAAAACAATTGAAACTGTAGCAGTATCACCGTTGAATAGTTCCTTCAGCCGTAACTGAAAAAGTCGTGCTCAGAAAGTCAGAGTTAACTTAGTTTCTGTATAACTTGCCTCATTTCCGCAACTTAATCTGAATATTTTAATTTCTCCTGAGGCTTGTAGGATATGGACAAAGATTTGTTATTAATAATGAAGCTTATTAAATATATGAACTGGCTGATCATACTCTTAATTAAAGACCTCGACGAAATTTTAAATTCCTGCGCGGAAGTGAGACTGTTGCAAGTGAAGGTGAAGGGATGGTTAGGGTTACTGTATATAACAGAAAAGAGAGCTTCTACGAGGGGCGTCCAGTAAATATCCAGATTGGTTTTAATTTTTAGATAACTATAAGATAAATTTAAGTTACCTGCAATATTTTTCGACGTCATGTAATGTCACTGCAAAACATTTTTCTATTTGCTTACGAGCTTCTACAGGGTGATTCAAAAGTTACTGTGCAGTAGTGCATGGAAGCGTGCCTGAGCTGAAGGAGGAAATCGCTGAAGTTCAGCAAATCTCACCAGCCATTTTGTGCAGAGTGGTTCACAACATGCAACTGCGTGCTAAGCGACGTATGAGGCCGGTGGCGGGCATTTCCAGCATCTGTTATGAGTGTATGCCACCTCTGATCACCTCCAGTCATTACACAGTAACTTTTGAATCACCCTGTATATTCCTGCAGAGTAGAATTCTGTTAGCTGGTGCCTGAACTAACGGAGAACTGCCTGAATCACTTCGTCATTCTTGTAAAATTTTTGTCCTCCGAGATGCTCCTTCAAAGGTCTAGAAAGAGGAAACATCCTCCTAGTGAAGTCCAGGTTTTAGGGTAGATGTGTTACAAACTCCCAATGCAATTGCCCTAAAATGCCACAGTATTTTGGTCTAGCGTTGTTGTGGCTATACTTGGACAATTTTGAAATAACTAGAACAGGTCTTAGAGTAGCAAAATGGTAGCGTTTAATAAGAAACCTATGCGTTTCTAAGTACAACTTCATCCTCAGGGTAGGGAACGACTACAGTATGTTCCTTGTGAAATTTATCAGAAAATATCGTGGAGTGTATTCAGTATTTACAGTTTCCCTTTTTCAAGAAATCCATCCGGCCTCCGCAATGAAACCTAATACATTGTTACATCCTAATAGATAGGGCATTGTTATTCCTATTTCTACCAATAATAAGTCCTAAATTTGCCTTGTCTATGATGATGTAACAATATTATTTTTCCATTGCGGAGGCCTTCTCTCTCGGTGGTTACGATCCAGCCCACTTTTCGGCCGATCTTTACGAAAGCGTTTACACCATTCAAACACTAATGAATGTTGGTTGGTTTGGTTTGTATTAACGTCCCTTTCAACTACTATCGTCATATCTGTTTGCCTCGCAAGGGTTCTTTAACGTGCAGCCGACAAACGTCTACACGGGAACAACGGCTTTACTTTCTTTCCGAAGGAAGTGCGTGATTTCCCCCTAAAAAATCCTCGTCGACCTAGGCCGGGATAGAACCCGCGACCTCGGACATCAGAGGCGATCACGCAACCACTGAGCCACCGAGGCCGATCTAATGAATGTTCCTCAGTCTGTTCTACAAGCGCATATGACAGCCGAAGATGGTTACGATGATTTTCAGCAGGTTTTGAACCTTCTTTCATCAGAAATTCCATGATTAAACGCTATTCCAGTGCTGGAGTTAACTGGTAAGACACAGCGCAGTAAATAGCTGATATTTGCAACTTCCACCACAAAATGCCAGAACTTTTTTTTTTTTGTTCGTGTTGTCCGGACAAAATTTGATATTAACTGGACATCCCTCGTAAATATTGAATACAATAGTCTAATAAATATGTTCTCATGTGTTTTGAAAATAAATTCATTAATATCAACGATCCTGTTTTGTTTTTCGCTCTAAGCTCTGGCGTAATATTTTGAGCTTAATTCCCTGTAGAAAAAGAGGTTTATTTGTTTTCCCTGTAGAAAATTTGAGATAAACGCGAGCAAAAGGTTTCCTGACGCTAACCAGGTCGTATTTACTTGTTTACATTAAGCTTGTTCTTCGTATTCAACATAACCTGGCAAATATCAAAGTGCATATGCATATTTTATAATAGGAGCTTTAACGAGTGCTTCAGTCTGAAATAATTTTTCGAAATTTCCTCCTCCATTAGTAATACCTTTCGACGTGAGTCGCAATGTATTTAGATATAAAAGAAGAAAGCATTCTAACCTCGCTGTCATCGATTTGTACAACAATATGATCGGCTGAAAGTCTATTAAAGAGGAGTTTTTGAATGTAAAATCGAATTCCCTCGGCGTTGTTTCACATAAAAGTTCGATTCGTTGCTTGTGTGTGTCTGTCCCTTCTGGGCTTGGCAGCTTTTAATTAAAAGTTGGGTTTTTTCTTTTCTGGTTTTCTTTGAAAGGTCATCGTCATTTTCATTACATCCCAGATGCTGGGGATTTTTAAAAAATTTTGTTTAACTTCCCGGAATGATGATTCTGATCTTCGTTTATCCCCTCTTGCCGTGTTTAATTTTTATAGGGCGAATCGGGTTTGGTTATCTGTTAGGTTTTTTTAATTTTTCTTCATTGATATGGTAATTGATTTCTTTCTAGTTTAAATCTGTATGATAAATTGTTCGAATATGCTGATGATTAAATTATTAATTAATTATTGGATAGGAATTAATATTCTCATATTTGATGGAATGTTCCGATTTAAACCTCTTGACATCGAAGTGAGTCATCTGCAATCTGGTAATTTGTAATAAGAGGATTTTGCTATTAATTCATTGTTGGGTTTACCTTTATGCAATTCCCCTTTACAAGAAAGTTTATTTAATCGTAGATATTTCACCAGTGTAATAGCGAGCACCCCGAATTAGCGAAATTTGTCAATTTTAAGATTATGCATTTATTTTAAAAAATTTCACGTAAGTATACATAAAATGTCTTTGGTTTCTGGGGATCATGTTCGTGATATCGATCCATAGAATTCTAAACAAAATATATTTCTAGAATTTACCAAGAGTGACGAAACAAACAGAAAATGGCGATATTATGTCGAAGATCTTTGAGCATTGCTTAAGATTTTATGCATGCTTTTAGGAGCACATAGGATCCATTCTACGAGCAGTGTAGGCGGTTATATGTATAGGATGGATACCAAAATCCGATGAACGAATCACCAACAATGATGTGTTGAATTTATTAGTTACCTCCCTATGCACTTCACAAAGGCATTTGAATGTTCCTCGTGCAAATCAGAAATTACCAAAAATTACCATAATAACATTCACTTTTATGAGGAAAAGCAAATAAAAGGAAAAATGATTAACTTTTGAGTAAAATTATTTATGCACTGTGGCTGTTTGTAAATTATAAATAATTGTGATTGTTGGTGATCTGTTCATCGGATTTTGGAAATTTGTTTTTGTTTTGTTCGGAATTCCATGCTGAACAAGGCTTCAATTGAAATTTTTCGTGTATCTGTCAAGATAGGATTTGAATGTGTCCTAATTTGCATATTGCGACCATGATGAAAAGGACCAAGTTGTGTCACCCACAACTTCCTATTCATTAGATTCCCAAGACAAGGATTTATTACATTGCATTACAAACCCTATGACATATTGATCTCCAATCGAGTCACATTAAATGTTTGAAATCTTCCCCAAACGTCGCATCATGGACTGATGAATATCCGATAAGTGTAACAGGCGGTATGCTAACGTTGTTCGAAACATTGAAGGCAGGCATCGTCGCTTTCGTACATGATGCGAACCGGCCTGAAAGGTCTCACATTGAAGCCGTAGAAATCTGATTCGACAAATGAAATAGCCTCAGAAATGTCAAGAGTAATGGTTCTGAGTCTATAATAATTCAAGAAAGCGCTGCACGAGGAAAATCTTGAGCAATATCATCTGAAGAAGCTCATAGATTGAACGGCAAATGTTATACTCATTTAAGACACAATGTTATAATAAACAACCTTTAATCCTGCTGGAATTAGGGGTGGTATTACCGGTGATATCGTTATCGATAATACCGGTTCATACACAATATATCTGAAATTATATCTTATGATCAAAAATGGAACGAAAATTATTTTATTAGTAGTAATAATTCCACAAATTTAAATATGTTTTCTTGAAATGTTCGTACTCTTGAAATTTTCGGTGTTACTGGTAATGCAGGTAAGGAGATTTATCTTATCGGTATTACCGGTAAAACGAAATCCGGTAGTATTGACAACTCTAGCTGTAATGCAGGCATTTCAGGCAGGTGGCGCATTGAGAAGGGCGGAGACTTCATTGAGAAATGATCTTATCATTTTCATTAAGGCTCATTCCATTTTATAATAAATTCCTTTTTCTAACTTTAGCTTAACTTTCCGTCCTAGTTGATCTTGGAAGGCACAGTTTCACTAATACTTGAGTTAACTGAAATTCTTGAGTGAAGTTTTGAATACAGCCACAACGACATGGATCATACCTTCATACTGAAAATTAGATAAAAGCTTTTTTATTAAAAAACTATTTTTGAATGTTTCTGAAAATTATGTTAAAATTAAAGCTTTTTTAAAAAAATTAAAGAAATATTTACTCCAGAATTTGATTTTGAAAGAGTTTATATCTTTGTGGTTCTATCTAGATTTAAACGTCGTTGACTTTATACACTTAACTTACTCAAGTGTGAATCTTCAAGAACCCTTTGTTTTCTTTGCATTTATGAGTTGGAAGGGTTCTTTTTTTTTTTACTTTCCATCAAGCTGAAGATCAATATAAACTTCAATCGAGTTCTTGATGGCTAAAATCTGCAAAAGAGGAGCTTTTGTTTGTTAAATGGGTTACAAAGGGACAAATACGGGCGAAGAGGCCGCCTAATCATTGCGCAATCTTCTTAATCGGACGCATTCTTGAGCGCCATGTTTGCTTTCTAGTAATCCATTCCTAGCGCAAACTTTACGTGAATTTAGTTTTGCAGAAAATACGAGAGAAATTTTCCTCCGCTCGTCTCGCTTTTATTTGCTTCTTTTAATCCTTTCCAGTTTCTTCGCCAATTCGTCCTTTTCCTCTCTCGGTCTCTCTTTCTCTTTGGAATGTTTCCGAGTGTGTTTCTTTAATGTTATGAATTTATTAATGCGAAAGTTTGTCGGCATTAATCCTCACGTGACGTGGATGAAAAATATCCTCAGTGAGCATGCGCAGTAAGTTTTCGGTTTGTCTCGGAGCAAATCTCTGATGACAAATATTAGCTCAGCATCTGCTTACTTAAGAGGTTAATAGCGAAGAGAGGAGAGAAAGAGTAGAAGAGAGACGACGACGGTGGTGGTGGTGGAGGGAAGCATACAGAGGAGGAAAGGAAAAGATCAAAAGAGAAAGAGAGAGAGAGAGAGAGAGAGACTGGAGAAGGAGGAGGGAAACCAGAAGCGGCGATGCAAAGAGGAGAAGAAATTAAATAAGAAAAAACATAACGAGATAAGAGAGGCGGAAGCCAAAATCGAATGTCCAATATCATCGTCTGAGGGATATTTTTTCTTCCTCCTTCTACACGACTATGGGAAAAAAAAACATTTTAAGGAAGGAAAAGAAATTGCTTACAATGAAATGAGAAACGGTTACACTGTTATATTTATTTTGATGATTGTAGCCAATTTTAAAAGATTTTCGAATTCAAAACGCGTCTGTGCTGTAGGCGTGAAATTTTGAAATTGACTTTCGGATTTAAGCCCTGCACTTCCTCTTTAAGGAATATAAAATTTATTTCCCTTGTGAATCTCTTAGTTTTAATTCTCTAATAATAGAAATGAGATGCAATATTGGCTATGCTGATAGTACACTAAATGAACATTTGAAATCAGACGCACATCTTTTATGGTAATGACAGCAGGCGTATTCTCCAATATCTGAGCTGCTGGGTTCTAAGCCTCGTCGAGCTCTAATTCATGGGACGTGTAGCTGCCCGATTGATTGCTTGTGTTATAATATCTTAAACCCAGACGGTAACTACTCGATCTTTAAGACGAGATGCATTATTCTGCTGATTAGTAAACGGCTCTGCACTTAACTCAAGAGAGTAACCAAACTGTGGATACTTACAGTTAAGAAAAGATAGCGGTCGATCGACGTTGCCACAAGATAGTTTATTGATCCATAGATGTACATTTCGATTGCTATGCAATCACCGTTCAGTATGGCTCTACACTTAACAGATACATTCAGGAGGTAAAGCTAGCACTGAGTGTACATGGTTCCGTCAATCCCAATCAGTGGATGAGGAGCTAGGCCTATTTAGGACAACACATTCCGGTACAGTACAGTCGCGTTAATCCGAACCTCTTTTAATACGAGCTGCCTCTCTTAACGGAGTCTCACCTACAGTATATTTTTATTCTTTCGAGTTCCATAGGAGCCAGAAAACTTTATGCTGTGATGTGTTGTACATCTTGATTTAGATGGTGGCAATCCTTTAGACATGTAAAAGTCATGTAAATTTACCAGCATTCAAACAAGTACAGTAATATTTGTAAAAAATGAAGAAAATGAACTCAAAATAGTGATATTGTATGCTAAGTTTATTAAGGCTACTATTTAAGAAAATAAATGAAAAAGCTTTACTGTTGCACACACTGAGCAAGACTCGAAAGAAAATTACATTGTGTAGTTGCAATGATAATTTATTTTTAAAACCGTTTATCAACTTTTCTTTTTATGGAACGCTGCTGTATTTCCTTTATAAGAAACTTTTTTTTAACGTTTGTGCAGTACAGTATGCAGACCCGCAAATCTGCACACCCTCTTGCATCAATTATAGTTCGGATTACTGCGATATTATTGTATATATCGTGCTCTTGCTTTGCTCCTTATGCAAGTTCGATCATCTGATTGGAAAAAGATTTAGCATGACTCTTTTCTCCACATAACCTCATTCCAACGTTGTTTTTTGCCATCGAAGTCTTTCTTTGTTAACAAGCACGACGAAGTTGGCGTCTTTGGCTAATGGACAGCAGCCCGATCTTAATGTTTTTGCATGAATTGAACAGTATTAATGACTTATGAGTTCGAAAAAATTTTTCTTGGACGAAAAGGGGCCGCGAATGTAAAAAGTATAAGAAACACTTATCTAGAGCATGGAACTTCCAACTAACCTCCATGGTACTTGCAGCAAACTACCGTTTGCTTGTATGTCGCTTTTGACAGGTCAGCCGAGTCAAGTGAAGTCGGTCTGTGTTGGGCAGGGTGTGTGCTCTATCACCACCGAGATTGTCTAATTTTCAAGTATCGGACAGTTTATCATCGCGTCCCTTTTGGATGTTTCTGAAACCGCTTGGATACTGGCATATTCAATATTTAAGACAAAAAACAGCTTTCATAATCAGGCTTCCATAGTGCTCTCAACACATGGTTTTAATGTAAAACATGGAAGGCACACTTTTAGGGTAGTTGTTAGGTTAGCGTTGTTGTTGCCTATTCTCTTTAAAGTGAAAATTAATACTTTCTATATTTTTTTAAAATTAACAATGAGTTTTCTACTTTCTTGAAAAATTTACTTAAATTTTCAAGTGCCTTGAGGAATACGAAATTACAATAAAAGCTTTCAGAGAGCGTATTTATTAAATGTCCACGTTTCGAAATTATTGATTGTCGAGAGGGGGAAAAAACACGTTTGGTTTTAGTGGCATTAGTGTTCAAATCGCAACATTAATTGGTAATGCAGCGGCTTATGAACATTGATTGCGCAAACGAGCGATTGGCATTCCAACGACGGTCGATTGCATTTGCAGATGATGGAATTTATCAAGACAGCACACATTTTTATATACAACTAAATATTGCGTCCTTCTTTCACCTTTTGCACGGGTTTCCAAGTTTTCCACGTCGGATGTTGTCATCGAGCCGTTTTGCATTAGCATCAAAGTCGGTGGGGTGGGTGGGTGGTCATGTCATCGTTTCGCCGGATAATCAATAAAGTCAATCAGCGTGAAATTGATTTATTTGTCAGTCATTTACTTACGCCTCTCGTTTTATGCCCAAGTAAACATTTGAAAGGTTTAAAATAAATTCGCTTCATGCGATGATGGAAGGAAAAATTACTTTAGTTTCCTAGGCGAAGTTTTGTGGGAGTTTTAAGCTAAGGAGTTTTTTTTTCCTTCTTTTCCTTAAATAGAAGATGAAAAATGGTTGAGTTAATAATGCCAGCAAAACTATAATAAAAATATTAGATCAATAATAAAAATACTAATAACATATTTTAATGCTTTGTTATTTTTAATTTGTGTTTGCCTACTACTGGAGTCTTAAAAAAACATTTTTTGTTTTTCTAAACGTTTCTATTGAATAATAATTAATAAGTGTGGCTATATGCGTGTTTGTTTTTGTTCTGAAATGCCATGACTATGAAAAGATAGTTTTCTTCTTTTTAAGTATAAATTCATTTAACATCGAATTTCCGACTATCCAAAAACAGGACAAAAAAAAAGACGGAAAAAAGGAATATATTTAATTTTATATTTTTGTAAGGAAATTTTGTTTATTCTTGTTGATTTGCCATTTATATAAATTTTACTTAATTGTTATTGTTTCGAATGACTTGTAATCCCTAAGGACAACTTCCTTTGCCGTTCGTCTTTTCTCTTTTCCTGTTGGAGCGATTTTTTTTCTTCCTTTCCTCTCGTTAATAGAAATGATAACGTCGAAAGTGTGATTTGCCCTCCATATTTACTGTCATTGAAATCCTTCATATGTTTCTCCTCCATCTTGGTCCTTTGTAGAAACAATTTCTCGCGGTTTTTTTGACGGAGAAGAGAATTTGAGTTTTGTCGTGAGAAATTTTTTTGAATTTTTGTCTATTATTATTATTATTATTATTATTATTATTATTATTATTAATATATTATGTATGTGTTGCAGGACTTGTGTCGCCAGAGAATGGCCAACAAGAACAACGAAAAGCCAGAGCCGATCCATGCGGCGCAGAGGGTTACAAGCTTATCAAGGGAGAGCGAGACCTCCGTCCGAAGCCCCTCGAGTCGCTCCAGCACTTCGTCCTGGTCAGTTGATTCTTCTCCCCACCCCCGCTCAAGCTAGTGATATTCAGATCACGATGAAAGATTCCCTGAACTTTATTATTTTTAATTATTCTTTACTTAGGAGCGAAGAACCCGTCGTCTCTAACATGGACATCTCCACGGGCCACATGGTGTTGGTGAGCGCTTTTGGCTTGTTTTGTAAACAAATAACGTTGACCTTTATACATCCTCTTCTTTTCTCAAGTCTACTCCCGCGCCTGTTTCCGTTTCCTACTTGCAATTTCTTCTTTGCTGAGTTTATGTTGGGTTAAGTCTCGAAAGAGCATAATTAAGAGCTCGAAATGAATTTTTACTTCGTAAGGTTAAATTTAAAGAGCCAAACATTTCTTGTAGAGTACAAAATGAGATGGAATTGTGTCAATTCCAGGAATTAATAGACATTTATTAATGTCGTTAAAAATGAAACATTAAATTGAATCTATTTTTTATAGCTCTATTACGCGTGGTTTTTATAGCTCTATTATTACACTTCTCTGTATTAAATTTTACTAGTGAAGTGTTAATTTCGCGTTTATTTAAATAATTTAGATATTACTTTAGTGTTAATATTAGAAATAAATTTAGTTTTAATTTTAAAAAAGATGAATGCTTTGTTTTGAATTCTGTTCAGGGAACCAGATACCAGTTTCCATTCCACGAAAAAATATTTTCCCATCCAAATAGAGCACTCGCAACTCGATAGAGAAATCTATTTTCTCAATATAGATTCCATTGTACTGTATGCATTTGGGCCAACTTAGTGGTAGCTTCTTCAAGACCTCATGAACAACTCCTTGATGACCGCTTATGGGTTTCTTTAAGCATTTTGGTGAACCAAAGTCCAGCCAATGCAATAGAAGCATAATGACAACCCAGTGTTAAAGAAATTTCGGACAGCGTCTTCGACCGGCATTTTACAATGGCACAGTGCTTTGGGACACGGATGATATCATCCTTATCGACTGGCTGAACCGGAAAACTAAGGGATATCATTCCCTAGATTTCGAAATCTCAAGAAAAACGAATGTCCAGATTATGTGCGACGCACTCAAATAATAATAATAATAATAATAATAATAAGGTTCCAGCAGAGCGGAAAGGAAACGTGTGTTAATTCTGAATTAATCGCAGACATATGCTAAATATGAAATAAAATATTAAAATTAAACTAACCAAACCTTTTAATAAAAGTAATTTTTATTAAGGTGTTTGCTTGTTGCTCAAGTTTCGTTCAAGAAGTATTAAAAAAGATCTACTTGGTATGGAAATATGAAACCGGAATTTGCCCATAGATGACCCTAGCTGTAAATGTAGATACCGTCAAATCGCGTTGTTGGCGCCCATTTCTTACTCTTGACATCTGACAAAAATTCTCAATTCACAAGAATACAAGTTTCATACATTAGCATTGTTTGTAATTGCGTTGAACATGTCTAATTGTGTGCCTGGAAACTACGATTTGCGGACAGCATTGATGTTCTTTTACCATTTGAAGAAAACTGCTGCAGAATCGCATCGATTGCTTGTCGAAGCTTACGTGAGCCTCATGCGGCATGCTCTTGGTAAAGCATAGTGCTTTGAGTGTTTTAAAAAATTCAAAAGTGGCGATTTTGACGCGAGAAATGAAGGACGTGGAAGACCACCGAAAAAGGGATCAGAAGGGTGTGATCTATTATGAGCTGTAGAATTCTGGCGAAACCGTTATACTGAACGCTACAGGCAATAACAACTCGATTTGAATCAAGCTTTGCGTGAAAAACTACCAGAATATCAAAAAGGCAACACAGTGATTTTGCTTCATGATAATGCACCATCACACATAGCAAAACTGGTCAAGGAAACGATTGAGGCGTTTAATTTGGAAATACTTTCGCATGCGGCTTACTCATCAGACTTGGCTCCGTCCGATTACTACTTATTTGCATCGATGGGACACGCACTTGCTGAGCAGCGCTTCACTTATGAAAATGGCTCGATGACTGGTTTGCTTCAAAAGAGCAGCATTTTTTTAGGGTGGCATGCACAAATTTTCAGACAAGTAAGAAAAATGTATAGCCAGCGATGGGCAAATACTTCGAATAAAATATTTTTTATCATTTTCATACAATAAACGCGAATATACAAAACGGAATATAAAAAAATTCCGGTTTCATATTTACATGGCATACCTCAAATATCCATTCCAGCCATCCTAAGAAGTAACTTCAAATCAATTGAAATGACTTTGAGTGTTCTTCTTAGGATGACTGGAGTTTAAAAGATCAATAAAACACACTATAAAAACTTCAAACACAAAATATGAAAACTACTTTTGAAATGAAATAATAGGACTAAATGCTACTATTGTAAACAAGGGAATTCTATAGAGCTTTATATACAGCGTATCTCATAAGGAATTTCGATATTTTTTTTTTTCATGAGGGCACCTTAAATCTGTCATGTACAACACACGTCTACGTTCCTTTGCAGATCTCCAAGATAAGTCGTGCTACATGCCACGCTATCACGCCAACAATGTTACCCAATGTACAACGAGTTTTCCGTGCAATGAGATCTGTACAAAGGAGCATCACTTTGAACATCTGTTGCCGTAATGCTTTTCGTACCTGAAAAAAATATTATTTTAACATTTCAGTATTTCCTAAGAGACTGGACTTTTGGGACACCCTGTTTATTAACTTAAATTTTATATAGTTTTTTACAAGTATTATATTTTTTTGGAGAAAAATGACAAAATAAACAATAAAATTAGGTCCCCAATAAAATAACATGCAGAGGGCGCAGGTGCTCACACCTGAAAGGAGATTGTATTGAGAAGTGGACTTATCCATGAAGTTGTAACTGATCCTTTTATGTGGGAAAATGTTTTTGAAGAGTTTTCTTTAAAATTGTTTGAAAATTTAGAAAGCGTAAAATGAATGAAAGGATGAATGGTGTGGAGAATGAAATTTTTCCGTAGCACCTGTCTACATTTCGAGCGAGCGTTATTATAATTCCTGAGAGTCGTTTATAAATGTGTTTTTTTTAATTGAACAGTCGTACATGGAAGACCACCTGAAGAATAAAGACCGCCTGGACCAGGAGTGGGTGGCCCTGTGCGCCTACGAGGCCGAGCCGTGCAGCATAATTGCCGCCACCCAGTCAAACAACCTGAAGAAGAGCCGCTACCCGGACGTCCTGCCCTACGACCACTCGAGGGTCGTCCTCAACGACCTCACCAACATTGCCGCGTCCGATTACATTAACGCCAGCACAATTGTAAGTCCTTTACGTATAAAAATGCAGGATAAATGATTTGTGAGGTGCTCATCGTTTTCTTTTCTTTTCTGCAGACGGATCATGATCCCAGAAATCCAGCATACATCGCCACCCAAGGTCCACTACCTCACACAGCAGCTGATTTTTGGCAGGTATGCAAACGTTTGGAAATAAGATCTGTGTCTATGGTGGAATTAAACTGTGAATAGGTTCCATTTTGCGGAAATTTTCAGTGGAGGAATATTTTTAGCGTTGAAGGTTCGGGCTGTGTATATTTCGCAACTGAGTTGCTCTCGAGGTTCAGATGACGATTGCTTGAAACAGGAAAAATTTTATTTATCACGTTCAATGAGCTACTAGATAATTAAAATGTTTATGTAATATATACGTATAATACGTGTTTGTTATAAACCGCCTCTGTGGAGTAATTGATAACTTGTTTTTACACCAAAGTTTAAACAAATATCAAAACTACAATTTTCTTGTTTTCAATTAACGCCTTCACGTTTTTATTATTACATTTTTTTTCATACGCCAAGTCACACATTAAGAAGGAGAGCAGAACCCTTAAAAAATGCGCCATCTGGAGTCTCCCACAATTTTTTTCCTTCGTTTCGTTTGTCCCCCTTAATTAACTGCTCGTTGTCGCGCACTTGTTTATCGCCAAGCGGACTCTCCTTGTGTTGTTTGTCGCCACTTGTTTAGTTAGCGGATTATGCTTAACGAGACGTGAAACTAGTTCTTGCTCAGTTTTTGTCTTGTTTTATTTATTCACTCCCTAATTGCTTCCGATAACGAAATTATTTTCTATTGACCACTTGGCCATGAAATTGGGTAAAGACATTGCTCACCTGTTAGAATGGCCAAGAAGGGTCAGTGGATTTTGTGCACCGGCTGTCGGCTGGAACAATGTTGTTAATGAAATCCACTGGGTAGAAGGAAATATTAGCAGCACTTGAAAGCTTCTCTTCTTTTGTGGAATTGTACTGAGATAACGTAACTCTCAGAATGAATTATAAATAATTTCTTATAACTGATTATAAATCAATGTTAAACACAAATTTTTACAAAAAAAAAAGTAACACTTCACAACTGAGATATCAGTGGTTAAATATTTCGAAATATCAACACTGACGTTAACAGCATTTAAAAACCTGTTGCCACGGCTCTCATTCTGTAGACGAGTTCACCTCATTGGTAGCCAAGTGCAAATCCTTTTGCCACATCTCTCGCTCTCTAATGAGATAATCCTCCTACATAACTTGTTGTGGTTTCTCAACGATCATTCGAGGAAGTTTGGCAAGGACGCTGGATGTATTAGTTGCCTCCGATTCCTTAAAGAAGGATTTGGAATTGAACGATATAAGCTGAATTCACATCTTTTTGATAAGTCGGCTTTTCGATAACTTTACAAAATGTAATTTTATATTTCATTAAATTCATTCGTTGAGTGAAGTTGTTTCTTAAGTACAGATGGGCTAAATTGTCCGAAACATTCATGCTGGAGTACAAAACGAAATGGAAATATAACAAAATTATTTTTAGAAAATTAAATGATTATAAATAATGATCATTAATTTGAAGTTGAATGCCTGATACATCCCCCCCCCCCACGTTGTTTCAAATGGTGTTTACCCGTAATTCCAAGCGCGGCAAGTAGTTGACAGGCAAATGCAAAAGCAGCCCCCATGGAAACCATGAACCGGTGCAAATAAGCATCTAGTGCTATAATGAACTAAAGCGCATATGAAGTTTAATTTTCTTGCAAAATAAATGTTGTTTGTGTTAAATGCTACCATTTAACAATATTTGCCTTTGTTCTTTGGTGACTTCTATTCTTTGTTCGCAAGCCACTTTTCTTTTCTTGGAGTCGGTAATCTCGATTGTTGTTACCAATTCTTTCTCCTTATCTTCATTCGGTTTTGTTAAGACCTGATTATATGCGTGATTTTTCTTTTCTATGCAAAATTGTCTTATTAATCTTCGAATCTCCATGTTTTATTTCGAAACTCGAGATAATGTAATAATAACATGGATTCCGATGGATTTTATGAAGAGACTGTTGCGCTGAGAGGAAGTTTATAATGAGTTATAAATTAAATAAAGAAAACACTTTCATACACAAATTTGCATTTCCATTAAGACTATTATAATAATGTTACCTTCTTTTATTAAATTTATTCTTATAAATTGAGGTCTTTCTTATTATTTAATTTTGTTACCTGTATCAGTTTCCTCAATGGTTTTTACTAAATTTATAGGCTGTTTAGCAGGTTTTTTGGCTGTCCGGCAATCATGATATCAGGATAAACGCTTATTTACAGGGAAAATTTAATTTTCAAAATTACTGTGCAGCAGTGCATGGAAACATGTACACTTTGCTTGAGCTGAAGGAGGAAATCGCCACTGAAGATCAGCAATTCTCACCAGCCATATTGAGTAGAGTGTTTCACAACATGCAACTGCTTGCTAACCGATGTTGTGAGGCCGGTGGCGGGCATTTTTAGCATTTGTTTCCATTACATACCATTTCCAGCCACCGATTTATTTTGAGATTTTCTATTGAGCTGAATCATTCTGGATTATTTTAATGGTTTTGTTTATGAAGACGTATTACTTTATCTTTGATGGTTGTTCTAATAAATGTTATGCAATATGAAATCGCCTATTTTACTAAGATCGAAAGAAACTTACTAGAGCTATGAATGGCACATAATTCAAATTATAGTTAAGTTATTGTCGACCCACCCTCTACAACTGATGTTATACTTGTTTGTGGGGTTATTAAATCAGCTACATATATTATATTGTTGGGCGTTACTTTTGTTCTTCTCTTGAAATGCTTCTTGCATTGTAAAAATCTCTGTAGAGCTTTTCCTACAATCATTTACCATTTATCTTTATATATAAAAATTCCGGTTCAGTAAATGTTCTTTTGAATCACTTATCCGATTGAGCTCATATTCGCACCATATGTTTATTACGTTCAGAGTAAGGTTTACATGTGCCGAGTCTCCGGTTGGCCCAAAGGGGGGGGGGGGGTAGAAATAATATACCTCAGTGGCCGCGCAGTTCTTGAAATTTTTATCGCCAATGGTTTAGCCAATAGAGATTTTCTTTAAGCCAGAATCTCATGTTTTTAGCCAAATTTAAAATTAAAAAAAAATTATGTACCATTTAAAATTAAAAATAAATCATTTGATAATCGCATTTTCGAGGTTGAAAATAAAATTTTTCCATATAAATACAATTAGCCAAGTATATTCGCCAAATGTAGCTGTTTATTCGTCACATTAGTTGACCTGTCGCCACTGGCGATTTGGCGAGCGGACTGCGCGGACATTGTACCTATATATGAAATAGACTTGGTTTATGTTTGTTTGTTTACTCAAGATTTTATTATTATTGTGTAGATGGTATGGGAACAAGGCAGTGTGGTCATCGTCATGTTGACAAGATTGGTGGAGAACGGCGTTGCCATGTGCCATCGCTATTGGCCAGAGGAAGGCAGCGAACTTTATCACATCTACGAGGTAAGACGAAAGAAAGAGAAACTTCCTTAAATAACAAACCTTTATTAACATCTACAAATGTTTTATTTAGGCTATTAGGTTTTGGTCATCTTGGAAATTATTGCACAAGTTGGCGGTTTTAAAATTTGTGTTTGTTCGATTTTCTTTCTCCAATCGCAGGTTCATCTTGTTTCGGAGCATATATGGTGTGATGACTATTTAGTTCGAAGTTTCTACTTAAAAAATCTGAAGACGGGAGAGACTCGGACGGTGACTCAGTTCCACTTCCTCTCGTGGCCAGAGAACTCTGTCCCCAGCTCTGTCAAGGCTATGCTGGATTTCCGAAGGTGACTTTTATGTTTTATTTTTAAAATAAATAATTGTTAAGAATAAAACAATTGCCGATAATAATCAAACATGTTTCTGGGGATAATTATAATTTCTTGTATTTCGAAGCACTTAATTTTCGCTGTTTTCTTACATTTGCTCTTTCAGTCTTTTCATATTAGATGCCAATAATATTGAACGGCTTTAGGGTGTTGTGCTTATAGGCTTATTTAGTATTTTTAATATTAAAGAAAACGTATTTAAAGAACTGTTTACAAACGTAATTTTACAAATTGCTTTCTTTTTGAAAATTTAAAAGCTGAGCTTAAATATGTTTAATGTATATGTTCAACATTTATGTTTCTTATCTCTCCCTATCGTTTCTTGAAATAAAATTTTTATTAAAAATTAATGTGAGGAAGAAAATGTAATGACCAGCTTAAACATCCAAGTTTTATGTTCGACGTTAATCCTTTATTAGCATTGGAAACGTTTTTTTTAATGACTCCTTTAATGTCGAGCGACACACAAAATTACGGATATAAAGCAATTAAAAACCATGAAAATAGGAAACGCGAATAATATTATTCCTCTTTGTGGAATCCTGAAATAAAGCTTAAGAAGAAATGTAGAAGACTCAATAAGCTCAAGAAGGAATTGCATTAAGTGATAAAACGAGCGCATTAATGGCAAGGGAAGGAATTTTAGAGAAGTCTTTAATTAGGGGTAAACCAGTAACTAATTAGTTAAAGTTCTCCTATTTTCCATGAATTTTTGAAAACATTTTCTCAGGAAATTTATTTTAACTTTGTCGTCTTTTTTTTATATCGATTTTTCGCTCGCAAATCGATGAGTGCGTTTATCTCATTTGAATCTTTTGTGTGTTAAGGAAGAATTGATTAAAAATTATGGCATCATGTGATGAAAAGAGTTTTTTTTTTATATTCAAGCAACTTTTAAATTAAACTGATTGATTATCGTGACGTGATTTAAAGAGCATTTTTTAATCGGTGTTTTGAAAATTTAAACATTTCTTTTGGAATTGAAATGCAAATACATGACTTTAGGCATTTATTATTTAAACAACGATTGTTTTGGAATGCACTGCCATACATTTTGATGAATTTCGACTCGATTGGTATTAATAAATGAAACAGATGATTTTGAAATACGTATTTATCGTTTTAAGCTCACATTTTGGAGCTGTATTTCTTTATATTGATATTTGAATAAAAAACTGTATGTTAGCTCATGAAAAGTGCTCGTCTGTATTTGCATTTAAAAAATTGTATATATATGAATTTTATTGCTGGACTTATTTGTTTATTGCTTTGATTTATTATTCTGTTTAATATTTGTTTATTTTTTATTTATTTCCTGAAATAACTAATCCGAATGTCTCTTGCGAAGGCTCTTCGCATCTGCAGCTTCCTCTTGCGCCAAATTTTATTTCTCCCTCTGCGTGTTGTGTTCTGCCAAAAATATTTAATTTTTACTAACCCTCTAGAGTTCTGTCATCATTTTTGTGATTTTTGCAATTGTGAGTTAAGCCAAATTGCATAGTCACAAAAGTGATGGGAGTGCCCTGGGCCTGACTGCCACTCACCAACCAACCACCAACCACCACAATAGTGCGACTACCACCAACCACCAATCACCAACCGCCACCTAGCGGCTTCACCTTTTTCAACTACTCAAACATAACATCTCGCTTCTAGAATCTCCTTTTATTCTTTTGTTTTGATTTTCTTTTATTTTTCATTTCTCTCCTTGGGCTTTTAAAGCAATTGCTGCTAAATTGTGTCTCGTCACTAGTTGCAATCTGAAACCACTCTTTTTTTACTAATTTTTTTTCTTATTATTATTAAAAGAACATGCTGTTTTTGTTTGTTTGTTATACACTTTGTCTTCTTTGTTATTCTGAAAAATGCTTTGATTTTTTATTATAAGACCACGAATATGCTCTGTTTGCATCAGGGGTTGCCAAATTCTATGGGATTATGTTCGAATTTAAATAATATATTGTAGATTCTAATTGATTAATATTCTAATGATATAATTTTAAAAAATATTTTTTGATGCATACATTGATTTTGGCGACCCCTGATCTACATCCAAGCATTTCTCAGTGAGATTTCATGGAAATAATTTAATCTTGAACACACATATAATTATGTGTTCAATGGATTGTATGAATATGGATTGTAATCTGCCATTTTACTTATTGTACAAATAAAAAGTATTGGAAGTAAATGTCTTATCTAATGAGCTGTAATGTTTCCTTTTATCTTTGTTATCCTTAAAATTGTATATATCCGTTTTGATGAACCACTGTATAGCTTTCAGTATTGGAAGCTTTTAAGATGAAAGAAATTTGTGTTAACTCATTGTTTTCATTTAAAATTACCGCAAAATAAAGTTTAATACAACAGTTGTTATATGATATAATATTATTATTAATATTATATGTTATCTGTTATCATGATCACTAATAGCATTATATTTTATTAATTCTATTTTCAGAAAAGTGAACAAATCTTACCGTGGACGTTCTTGTCCAATTGTTGTTCATTGCAGGTGAGAAATTGTAATAAAATGCATTCATTCTCATTAGCTTTAAATGTATTTTCACGTTTATATTTAATCCTATATAATCATATTTAACATCGAATCTTAAAAGAAATAACTGTTGAAGAAGGAAATTTATTGCATTTATACTGTATGTCTGTCATTCATGCTATATACGACTTAGTTCACGAGATTTAGCATTTGAACGAAGTTTAAATTTAATTTTCTAAATGTGCATATTATTTTTTTCTAACTAGCGATGGATCTGGCAGAACTGGGACTTACTGCTTAATAGATATGGTCTTGAACAGAATGGCTAAAGGTAAAACTGTTCATGTCTTTATTATAGTCAATTAACTCTTATTAACTTTTAAAACCAATATTCCACTAAATTATCAGTTGTTTAAATCCTTTAAAGAAAATCACGTAATAATTCCAAATGAACTATTCTGTTCATCGAGATATCAAATGAATTGGCCTGCGGATCTGAAATACAGTAGAACCCTGGTTAAACGTTTCTCGCATTTGAAGTTTTTCCCGCATTTGAAATCCTCCTTAATTCGAAGTTTCAGTCTAATCCCCCTTCCGCTTTAGGGCTAATGCATTGAATTGAATAGTAAAACATTATACTATTGCTATGCATTGAATTGAAAAAAGGATTACAAGAGCAATTTTCAGATTCATTATTTTACACACGTTGTATTGTATAGTGTATACAGTTATAATTTTATAACGTCCATTTTACAATACAATTGGTTTATTAATGTTTAGATATATAATCGATTTTCATCCTTTCGGACATCATCAGTATTTTATATGAAAGGATGAAAATCGATTATATAAACTGGACGTATATCTAAACATTAATAAACCAATTGTATTGTAAAATGGACGTTATAAAATTATAACTGTAAGAGCAATTTTATTAATGCAGTTTTTTAATGAAACTATAACTTTCAAAGACGAAAAATGTCACAGAGGAAAACACTGCAAGGAACGAGTCACTTAATATGACAGGAATTGAAACACTCAAGCCTCTTATGACAGGCAAATAAAAAGAAAACAATATGTGCAAATCCTTTCCCGTATATTACTTAGCTAATAAAAAAGCTTGAATGTCCATTACTCAGCCGAACCACAGAAGCGACACTCCCTTCATTTACTGAGGCACACATGCTCGAGTGCACCCTAGAGACCGGGCTGTAACACTAAACAGCAGACGATAGGATCACAGTATTTCTCTGCAGGGTGATTCAAAACTTAGAACTTTTAGGGGAGGCAGTATGGGTGATTCTAAACAAAAAGTTCATATGAACATGAATCCGAATTTGAACGCTAACTGAGATATGAACAGCAATAAAAATGCCGCCACCAAGATCAACAAGTTAATAATTCAGGTTTTATAACATCTAGGTTAATAAAATTTGAGGGGAATAAAGGGTACATAAATCTGTGTATACCGTTAAAATTTGATGGAATTTCAACGAGTAGTTTCCCAACTACGCAGTCGTAACAAGTACTGGTTAGTACTCATATGTGAGTATTGTTACGATGTTGACTGCATTAACTCGGAAACAACTCGTTATTATTATTACCCTATTATTCCCCTGATTTTCTTCATCCTAGATGTTATGGAACCTGAGTTATTAGCTTGTTGATCTTGGTGGCAGCATTTCTATTTCTGTTCATATTTCAGTTAGCGTACAAATTCGGACTCAAGTTCAGATGAAGTTTTTTTGCTTAGATTCACCCTTACTGCCTCCCCTAAAAGTTAGTATATTGAGTTTGGAACCACCCGTTATCTTATTAATTTTCTGCGCAAATACGGAAAATCCTGAAAACTTTCACATCGCCAGTATGCGTATCACGAAAGGAAATTACTGCCCTGCAATAGGATGCGGTAATAATCGTGTGAATAGTGAAAAAAAAAATAATTTTTCAGATTTCCCAAGGATCAGAGCAGGTGATACAACATTAATTCATGTCAAAATTTACGTAGAGTTTATGTGCCGAATCGTTTGCAACCTTTCCGTAACATTGATGCGATCCTGCATCGCCTCGCCCTTCACTGTCAGTACAGCCCTGTCGTTATTGGTGCTGTGAGCGTTGCATGGTTTTCGTGCCTCACACGATTGCATAGGAATTCACGCGAGTGTCGCTTCCGTGTTTCCTTATTCTGTGGTCGAACTCTTTGCAAATTCGTTAGTGACAATTGAAAATAAAATGAAAAATGAAAAGCGCAAACCATTCTTTTGTTTATAGACCATTACACGGCGCATATGATTCCATCATCTCATCAGTCCTTGAAAGTAGAATTTCTGCCATCGACCCCACATCAAAACTGTAGTGGACAGTGGGTTTTCTGCGCTATTAACTATTGAAAACGAATTTGACATGCAGATGCTTTATGCTATCAAGCAGTCTAAAATTACAAACTTTTTACAGTACATAATTAAAGTCCTATTTTCATTAAAATACTTTGCATTGTTGCATTTCCATACAGTTAGTTATATATCGCACAAAACCTCACTAATTCGAGTTTTATTTTATTAATCGAGGATGAATGAGATATTTTGTTATTACCCCACCCCCTCGCCGTTTATTAAGTTTATAGAGAATATTCAGTTTTTCTCTCCAAGTTTCCCGCGTTTGACAGTTTTTTTCCAATGTAGTGCCCAATATAAATTTTCAGATTTTCCCAAAATGCATTGCACATTTTTTTTTCTTTCGCACAGCAAGAGCATGCACAGGGTGTATTTTAGGGGTAACGGCGGACGAATAAGAAACAAATATTTTTTTCTTTGTTGTTGTTCCAGACGAACGTTTTTAGTGCCTCTTATTTCAAAAGAAAGAATTGTGGTCTTTCTGCTTGAGTCACCAATATTCACTTTTAAATTTCCAACTTCATCAAACTTCGTCAAGAGTTCATACTACCGTTGGTTTCTAAGTGTCTTGATTTCAACTCTACTCTCAGATTTCAGACGATTTTGAAGCCGAAAGAAGTGGTTTAACTTAATTCCGAAAAGCTGGGTGATTCTGCTAAAAGAAGAAAAAAATTAAAACCATCACCTTCTGATGAATTAGAGAATCTTTTAATTTCGCAAAATTAATGCCTTCTATACTTATAAAGCCTTTCAATGACTGAAAGGGCTCTTTTTGTAATTAAAGTGAAAAATATGACTCGGGCAAAAATTACCGATTTTTTAAAAAATCTAAATGAATTTGTAACTACTGTACTACATTTTATTGTATATTTATAATATAGTATATGTAATTAAACTGCAGCAATCATTTTAACTTTTACTTTAATCATTTTAAATATATGCAAACAGTTTTTCTTTTTATTCTTTTAAATATATAATAAAAATGTTTAATTAAAATATTGTTAATTATTGGTGAAACTGCCTGTCAACTTCTGGTGCATTAACTGTCAACTACTGGTGATTCATGCATTAGTTAGGAAAATAATTTAGTAAATTAATAGCTCTTAAAGATACAATAATTGATTAGAGAGTGGCACATTCTGCATTATATTTACAAGTAGAATTAACCCACCCTCGTATAATCGTCATTGTTAGATTTTTGACACAACATCTCTCTCCATACTTTTCTAGTTGTGACATAGTCCATCGCTGATTATATATATACTAGATGGATCCCGTCAAAATTTGACGGAGAACAACCCATCTTATTATTAATCCCCATCTCTTTAATTAAAAAATAATAAAATAAAAAATTGTCAGAGCAACAAATAGAATAATCATTATGCACAAACAAATAGAATAATCAGAGCGTAAATATCTCATTATGCACAAAGAATAAGAAATAAGTTAACTAAATATATAAAATCAAAATAGCTTTAAATAAATTTCTCTGAAAGTATTAAACTGAGACATAAAGTGTCAGCGGATATAATGATCAGTTTTTAAAGCTCTTTCTAACGATATAACATTTAACAGAACATTTTCAGAGTTTTACCAACGCCTCCTAAAGATAAGGCCTGAGCGCGAAAACGTTAGACATTGTTACATCATCATCCGAAGATACGTTTAATCGCATTTCAGGGCTTATTATTGGTAGTAATGCAATTAAACGTATCTTCGGATGATGATGTAACAATGTATGACGTTTTCGCGCTCAGGCCTTATCTTTAGGAGGCGTTGGTTTTACAGTAGTCCCAAGAAAACGTCATAAAATGATCACGGCAGGATTTTCTTTCTGCAAATCTTCTGTTTATTTAATTCAAAACAATGATTGAATATTGTTTCATTACAACAATCCCTGACTTCTGATGGATTGTCGTAACTTTCTTTGTTGGCTTCAGATGCGCATGCGCAGAAGTGCCAATTTTGCTCTTACAAAAAATGCTTTGCGTTTTAATAATAATATCTTTACAAAAATGTATAGGATGATATTTAATGGTATAACTAGAAAATTTTCAAAATGCAATTTGATTTACGTAGACAATTTCGTTTCACAGTAATGTCTTAAACTGTCAATTACTGGTACATCTATCCTACTTTAATATGTATGGATAATTTTTTATAATATTAATGGATTCACTAGAACTTATTTCTTAACTATGTCGTCCCTCGTCTCGGAACTACGCACCTGAAAGACTTCGTCAGGAATCGGTCTCTCTCTCTCTCTCTCTCTCTCTCTCTCTCTCTCTCTCTCTCTC
>JAHWFO010012899.1:0-15091 GCA_023313115.1 Rhysida immarginata | reverse complement strand
GCGTTCGTTGACTCCGAGGATGGCGTCCCTCGCTCCGGGCCACGCATGGGGTCCCTGCAGCCTAAACTGATATGAGACAAAAGGGCCGAAGACGCACGCCCACCACAGCCGAGGGTCTTTGATGAGAAGGCACCATAAATTAGGCTCGGCCCGTAAAAGTTTGGCGATCTCACGGGCATATTCGATGTAGTTGACGTCGACCGAATGCCGAAGAGAAGCGACGTATTTGGTCTCGATGGTCCGGCGCCTGCGCACAACGTCTTTCATCATCTCCTCTTGACTCGGGAGGCTGAACTGTCTGGTTAAGACCTTGGCCGCCCATCGTGACTGGAGCTCGGCGGTCGCTAGGACAGAGCCGCTGGGCTGAACGAACCCGATGGCCGCTAAGGTAGGGTGCTTCAGATTCGGCGGGAAAACCATTTTGTACAAATCCACTCGGTTGGCCTCGAAATTGAGAACATCTTTGTCGACGAACGGTAAATGCATGATATAGCCTGTAGCTAAGATGACTGCATCGATGTTGTATTCTTGATCGTCTGTTTTAGAGTAATTAAGAAGAATTAGAATTTCGAAAACCGCATATTTAAAAATAATTACAAAATTATATCTGTAACAGTACCTGATTTTCAATATCACATTATATGATTAAAGGAGTTGGGACACCTGTTGCTCTACCGTAAAGCCTCAAAAAGCTTCAATCAGTAGTGTGTAGGACCACTCCGAGCTGCTCTCACCGCCTCCACCCTACATGGCATACTGTCCACAAATTTACTGTATGTGTCCACAAGTATTGACCTCCATTCCTCGAGGAGTGTGGTCAGTTCCTGGACAGATGTAGGGCGAACCATCCTGGATCTCACACGTCGTTCCAATTCGTCCCAAAGATGTTCGATGGGGTTGAGATCAGGACTCTGAGCGGGCCAATCCAGTTCTTCAACCCGCATCTCGTCAAACCAGTCGGATATGGATCTTGCTTTGTGGCAAGGCGCATTGTCGTGCTGGAAGAGGAATGGCCCGTCACCGAAGTGTTCCCACAGCGTTGAAAGTGCCCCGTTATCCAGAATGGTCCTGTAGCAATCAGCATTGAGGTTTCCGTCCACCTTGATGAGCGGGCCCAGTCCAGTCCAGAAGAAACACCCCAGGTGTTCACAGGGGTGTCCCATCTCCTTTGATCATGTAGTGTATACTCAAATTATATCTATAACAGTACCTGATTTTCAATATCACATATACTCAACCATTAAATTATCTCGAAAGAATGGCATGCATACAACTTAAGAATGGCATGCATACAACTCAAGAATGGCATGATAAGCTTATGGGACATCCGAATATCAGAAAATCATGGAGAGGACAACCCTCTCTGAAGCACTAAGAGCGCCCATATTGGTGGGTGTTATGACCTATTGGGAAGCATGTATTGCCTTGTTGGAATGGTATTGCTATTTCGTATCATTTGAGAAGTCGGATCAGCAAAATCTGATTCTCTACTCCATCAGTCGGGTCTGCTATCTGTGACTCAAATCTACTGGTACCATCTAATGATTTTATCTTTTAAACTTCGCTGTAACATATATACACTAACAAGGGAATCCCTCGAACATGTATGTCACCGATCTCCACCAAATTGAAATATGTTACTCATCTAAAGCTACTATAGATGCTTGCAAAATAAGAGAGTACGAAATTGTGTTTCTTTCAAAATAAACCGCGAAAACGAAAAAAAATTCAGCATACAAAGCCATATAAGGACTCCATTGTTAAAGCGGTTAGGCTATGTGGGGTTCCCTTGCAAGTACTCCTATTAAATTTTAGTAAATGGCCACTTCCATAACTATGCAACACGCAAAGCGAACTATCTACGACTCCCAAATCATTCCACCAACTTCAGAAGATTAAGTCTAACATACTCTTGTCTGGCGAAGCCTGGTAAATCTTACCATTTGAAACAAGCAACAACATCTCTCTGTATACTTTCAAATAAGAACTGAAATCATCTTTATTAGCTGGCGCTCTGTTTATCGACGAAGCCCACTGATGTTCTGCTCTGTCTTCGTCCGTTCGCTGTTCGTTTTTCTTTTGCTCTTCTGTTGTACTCCCTCTTTTCTCTCATCTCCTTTTCATTATTAGTTTATTTTTTATACGCAATTTTACGATTTTTTTATGTGTATTTGTTTCATTTTTGCCAAATTATTAATTGCTCCATTGTAATTGTTTACATTTTTATTTTTATACACCTATGCGATGTTTCCACACAGTCCTGTGTGACCCTCGGAATATCCAATATCCTGATTTTATATAATAAATAAATAAAAAATAAAATAAAATAAAAATAAAATCAAAGTTAGTGCTAATGCTTCTAGTCAAAGTGTTTTTTTTTCTTCTTTTTATTAACTTTTAAAAATTATTTCTCTTATTTAACATAAAAAAATTAACTGAGAATGCTTCTTTCACTTTCGCTGATAGCGCAACATTTATCAAAATTAAATCAATCGAATAAATTGGTTCTTAGTTTAATTATAGTGGCTAGAAGAATAGTGTGGCAACGGCTACTACTCGCAATGCTACGTGATTGATTCCCGATTTGATGATAGTAGCGGTGGCGCTGCAATTGACATAGATGCGAGTTACCCAGGAGTTGAGATGGACATCTTGAATGACGGAGGTTTTTTTCAGCTATATTACGGGTGACTTATGTGTATTTACAAAAATTTAGTATATTTTAGGTAATTGTCTTCCACAGAACTTGAGAATACTCTTTAATGTTAAAATAAATGAAAAATATCTGCGGTTATAAATAAGTTGAAATATAAGATCAGAGATGGATGAAGGTATCCATCCCTAATAAGATAAAGCATGGAATATGAGCCTTTCTGAGCCAGAGAAATTACATTTTGTGAAATCAATCATTAAACATCGCTCTATTAAATTAAGTCTAATAAAATATAGACATAAAATCTAATAAGATAATGCTGTATACAGCTGGCTACCTAAGAAATGATAGAAATGAATTTTCACAGATGTTTCAGGAGAAAATATTTCAAGAAATGAGGCGGTCGGCCCCTCTAACTCGGAAGGTCTCATATGTGGAATGCACAATATTGAAAAATATATATACAAAGAGAAACCTTTTTTTCATATAAAATTCATTTATCACATGAATAACAACCTAATTACTTTTTTTATGTGATGATAAAATATTTAAATATCAGATATTTTAGGTTAATAGTTTTGAAAAAAACTTCTTATTAATTAAAAAAAGTAAGATATATAATAAATTTGTATTTAAAGCTGTTTTGATTGCATTTCATTATTTAAAAATAAGGAATTTTTAAAAATTATTCTGATTTTCTCAGATTTTACATAAAGAAAAAAATAAATGAGAAATATAGACAGAAAAGTGGTTCTTGAAATTTTAAAATGCAACAGTAAGAAGGGAAGGGGTGCTATTTTATTGCAAAACTAAAATCAGAAGAAGAAATCGAAAAACTTATCTAAAAAAAATAACTCAGTGTGAAACGCTCCTGTATTTCTCTATAAGATAACTGACAAAGAATAAAATCATTTGAAATTTAAAATACTGCAAAATCATCTCTAAATTAAAAACAAAAAGGGGGTCGAAATACTATCAAAATGATATATTATTTAATGTCCTGGAATAAAAATGAAATAAAAAATCTAATTTAAAAATTTTACAAAGAAATTAATGGAGCCTTATTGATGTAAAGCTCTGGATGTTTAGCTACTATGTTGATGTAACTGTCATCTGGCGGCATCATCATTCGAGGAATCAGATTTGAACGCTCGCTGCCACACTATTCTTCTAGCCACTATAGTTTAATGGCAACTACTTTTTATAATCGTTTCCTTTAGCGATAGCTTCCTTGCATGCCTGGGAAGAGTTGTGAAGAGTGTACAAGCGTATACAAGAGTATACAAACTGAGACGCGAATCCGGAGCTCCTCGTCTTGGATACAGAGACTTTGAAGCTCCTAGTAGTTGACCAAGTACCAAATCGAATCCGTTCTATTTAAAGTTGAGAAACAAAAACGAATCATGAAAGTTAATTTCACTAAAATTAGAAAATTCGTTAACTTTCCATCGTGAAACATAATAGTTACTGATATTTTTTATACATTCGTCGTTAAACAATTCATCTTTTGATACCGATTTGTACTCCTTTTGTCAGAATGGATTCGTCTACTTCTGATTCGTCTACTTCGTCTGATACCATTGGATTTAATTGAAAATATAGAAAATATTATAAATTATATCTTTGGACTCTCACCTTTGATAACCACTCCCGCTTTAGTAAACCGAGCAACGTCTCCAACTATTTGAATTCTTCCCGACAGAATGGCATTGGGCAGCTCGTCGCCGATGGTTCTGTGCTGGGAACAAAATCGATGGCGAGGCTTCAGGTTGAAGAGGTCGTGGTCCATCGTTTTGGAGACCTGTTCAGAAATAAAACTTTCAGAGGATTTGTATTCATTTAAGTTAAGAATTTTTCAATTAAAACCAGGGTGAATAGTTTTCATTGTTAAGCGTGAAAGAGGATTAGAAATTCTATGATTTTGTAGCTTTGATTCGCTAGCGCCGCGAATCGATCTGTAACCTGGCGGGCAATTTTTAAAATCATCCAAAGCAGGCAGTAGATCGCATATTTCTATATGAATGAAATGAGATAATGAATACATATTAGATACACTTAATGCATTAAGGAATGAATGAATTTATTTATATATTTAAATAAGTAAGAATACGTTATATCGTAAATTTCGGCGGAAGCCTGGGCTCAAAACTAGGGCTAAATTTCAAGATATATCTAATCAAGTCCGGAAAGCTATCAAGATTGCTAAATCTCAATATTATGCTCAACTATTCCATAAAATCTCTTCTAGTAAGAGTAAATGGAAAGAAATTAAAAATCTTATATCAGATGGTTTCAACATGGTTTTACCCCAACCCGGAGTATTGATACGGCATGTTTTGCTTTAACGAACTTTATTAATTCACATATGGCTGATAAGAAGTTTGTGGTCTCTTTATTCTTGGACTATACTAGGGCCTTTGATTCTATCCCTATTTCATTTTAAGTTTTAAAACTTTCTTCGTTTTATAATATTCGTGGGCCCCCCTTAAATTGGTTAGTTGATTTTTTATCAGATAGATCCTATTCTCTTAGTCTCTCTAATGTTACTTCTGCTCCGTTAATTCGTAATCAGGGGGTCCCTCAAGGCTCTATTCTTTCTCCTTTATTATTTAATTTATTTATTAATGATCTTTCTTTTAATCTATCTCTCCCTTCGATTATTTGCTATACTGATGATATAACTCTTTCAATTAAAATAGTAAAATTAAAATAAATAATAAAAAAATGATAATTATAATATAATAAAATAATAAAAAAACAAGGAAAAAGTCACCAGAGTTAAAGTTTAAGTACGAAGAAACACAGAAGATGTACAGAAGAGACGAAGATCAGATGAAAACACAGAAGATATACTGAAGAGATGAAGATCAGATGAAACACAGAAGAAACACAGAAGAGACGAAGATACTGCGAAGAAACGTAAAAATAAATCAAGCCCTAAATTCAATCAACCTCATTAAATACTGGTAAAACCAAATATATTGTTTTTTTATCAACGTAATAAGTGTAATTCCCAGTCCAATTTATCAATTTTTTATAACTCTACACTTTTGCTTTCCACACGCCCTTTTAAGTATCTGGGCCTATATTTGTCTTCCGATTTATCCTGGAATACTCTTAGCCAGAGACTCCGGATGATTTCTCGTTTACATTATCTCCCTTCCTCGATACTGCTCCTATTATACTGTTCTCTAATCCATTCCTCGTTATGCTATGGAATCCAATTCTGGGGCTCTTCATCTAAATTTAATATAACTCGACTTCTTCGTATCCAGAAATGGTTTTTGCGAATTCTTTACAAATGCCGTTTACCGGCTTCAGTTTCCCATCTATTTAACTTATCTGGAATTAATACTATACATCAAATCTATGTTTTTACAATTATCAACTTTTATTTATAAAGTTATTAACAATTATCTCATGTTAGCCTCGGCTATGATAATGAACCGACATTGTGACTTTCATACTTACTCAAACCCGTTTTGCAATTCTATTCGATTGCCTGTAGCGAAGAGTAATTATCAACGCTGCAGTGTTTCTTATGCGTGGGCTAGTTGGTGGTTTAAATTACCTGAAGATGTTCGGTCATCTCCATCTGCCATCTTTAAAAAAAATTATAAAAATTCTTTTATCTACGAACTCTATTGAATTCTAACCTTACTAATAGCTTTTTATTTTTCTATTAATCTTATATTACTGTGTATTATTTTTTGATTTTGTTGTCCACCAGAGACCTACTGTCACGGATAATTTAAAAGAAAAGTGCGCAGTGGAATTTGCTGGTTGGTGCGTGAACACAAAATCATATACAAGGTGGATATTGATAAAGAGAAACATTTATTCAAAGGAATAAATTAAGAGGAGCAAGCATCTTACACGATGCTAATACTCTTAACATTATTACAAATAAATTGTAAAATGGATGAATATAAAATGGGCCACAATAATAGTTACTTTAGATACTCTCATTAAATAACAATAGGCCACTAACAAGAAAAATGGGAATACTTATACATGTACTTGACTTTAACAATAAAAAGCTCCATACATCGAATCAGTAACGGCATAAGCTATTTCCATGTCCATGATTACGAACTCATTGACGAGTAATTAAAGGGGAAATACTTACGAACATTAATTTGAAGTTCAGGTACCGCTCTAAGCCTAATTCGGATGGCGGCGACGCTGCATGCGTTTAGAATACCACCTACTGGGACCAAGCATTGGAAGAACGAATGGCCCGAGTCAGGGAGAACATGCAAAAAGACACATAAAATATAATTAATTAATTCGGCAATTACTTGCGAGGGCTGAGGGTAACAGAATCCTTGAAACGGTGGCTCCAGTGGCTCGCCTGTCGCGGCTTGACATGGCCCACGGCTATTCTCGGTTGATAACCTATCGAACTCGTTGGAGTCGTTTCCTTCTGTTCTGACCGCCTCGGCGATATCTTGTTGCGAAACTTTAATTTCAGCACACATCGAATCTGTCAAAAGCAACTCATGAAACACCATTACTCCGTTCGCAATTGTTGCACAGATTCTAAGTCCCGTTTCACTGGTTACTCCGCGAACCGTCTCCTTCCTCCTGCTCATTCTCTTCGTACATAATTGCACGTGAAGACGGAGTTAACAATCCCTTCCATAACGGGGAATCGTGCTCACACTCTCTTGCTGACAAAGTTACAAGTTTCGCGCTCTTCAATTCTACCGCATTTTCGCGTACTGCGCAGCTTCCTGTCCCTACGCATTTCCTCGCGCTCCTGTTTATCTTTATTTTGTTTACTATTACTAATAATACAGTGCTTTACCTTCCATTGCTTGTGAGTTTCCTGTCGGAGCTCGCAAAGAGAAGGGCACTATTGTCTCAGAATTTGAGATCGGAGGCGCAAAATTCTGTGACATCTACCTTGTCGGCGTCAGGCCATCACGGCTCTTGTGTGACATCTTTTGCAAGTTTTAATTTATTAATATATAAATAAATAAAATAAATAAATAAAATTGTGCATGCAATGTAGAAATCAACCAATCTTACCTTTTATGTCAACAAGAAAGGATCGACAAACGTAGAAAATGCTTTTCTCAGTGTTTTTACCATGCAGCCATGTTACAAAAAAAATAACAACCTCTATAATTCGCGGCGCTAGCAAATAGAGTAGACAGGTTTTATGGTCTATTCACTGTGTTAACTTACTTTGTTTTCATAATAGAAATTCTCGAGAAAGTTTGGGACCAGGTTGAAGAGGGCGTTCATAAATCTACTTTGATCTCTAAGATCTGAAGGAATACCTCCGATATCACCTCGGTTTGCAATCCAACAACCTCTACGGGTGCTTAAGTAGACCTTCGAAACATAAAAAAATAGTTCATAAAGGAAACAGTGAAGATTTTACATTTTGTCTAATCGTAGGTGTTAAATATAAGAATCTAAGTGTCATTACTTGATGGTTACATTTAAAGTGACACCATTGACATTCATACTTTTTAGATATACTAACAAAACAACTCAGAAATGAAAAATTTTCGCTTCCAAATAAAAATGAGCGGCGTACAAGCAGTCAACACATGGAAATGGAACAGAATGGAATTGGATCTGGGCAGGAAAGGTCAAACGGTGAGAGAGGTGTAATTCCAATAAGCTCCATGGGTAAAATAGCGTTATCAAAGTTGCCCAAAGCAGTTCCGGTTTATCACCGTACTGTTTGAGACGGGTCTGCATGGTCACAACTCGTCAACAACTTCTATTGGGATGGTTAGCTTTCGAGTCACACGCAAATCATGTGTCTTAGAATTCTTTATCATTTTCAACCCATTGACTGACATAGGTCCTCATCTCAGTCCACAATGCAGCATTGAAGATCTGATAAAATTTGACGTAAAGCACAGATATAGTCGTTTTCGTTAGCGATCCTATAAGCTAATGTTACATATTTCTTGCTGAACACGTAACATAAGCTGACAGTTTTGTTACGTTGTGCGATTTTTAAAATATATTGTTAAGCTGGTGGAGGCCATGGCCTGGCGGGCTTTCACTGAAACACAACTTCTGTGAAGTTGAGCAACATCAGGCACGGCTAGTCACTGGATGGGCGACCATTAGTGAAACACACTATCTTCATCCCCCGGCTGCTGCGACCATCGTACAGCAGTTGTCAATCCAGGTCCATCCAGGGACTCAACTCGTCGGCCTCTGGCCATACAGGCCCTGGATGAACGTATTGGATCCCAATAATAAATTTAAAAAAATAGATAAAATAAGCTTGGGGCAAGCTTGGGTCTTGGGGCAAGCTTGGGTCAATCATGCAATAGAGGGGCAAGAAAGTCGCATCTTCAGCAAACATCGCAGGTCAACGATGGAGTCCACAGACCAGAAGATTAAAAGACAAGCTTAACAGTCATTTTGTTCCTCATGGGCTAGCGTATATCATATTACAGCTGGCATTTGATATCGCTTGAACAGCGCCACATGCAGATATGCTAACCAGACAACGTTATACGTTCGTTAACGCCAAACTGGGCTATCGTGTGTGGATTCACTTTAATAATAACCACCAGGTTTCTTAATTATCTAAAATACATTAGTACTTGTTTAGCGACCAGCTGCAATTCTAGAGCTATATCCACTGCAGAATTTCCCATACCAATGACCAAGATATTCTTGTTTTCGAAACCCTTCCAGTCTTTATAGGAGCGTGAATGAATGACGATACCTTCGAAGTTCTCAATGTCAGGGAAAGAGGGCAAATGAGGGTAGATATGGTGACCGCTGCAGACAAGAACTGCGTCATAGAACGCATCATTCACCTTTTCCTGTAAAGAATAAAATCTCACAGCAGAAACTCTAACAAAAAAGAGAAAAGAATTTTCAATCAGTTACCTGACTAAGTTTCATGGTTACTTTCCATCTACCTGTTTGCTCATAACATTCGGCACGCTCGATTCTCACGATTTCTGTGTTCAGATGGATATAGCGTCGCAAACGAAAATGGTTGGCGTATGCGGTCAAATACTGTAGCACGACTGAATTGGGCATGAAATTTGGAAAGCATATTTCCGGCGGGAAATCAGAGAAAGCAGACATCTCTTTACTCGAATACATCAGAGCATTTCTCATAATAGAGGGTTCACCAGCAAGACATACATCTCTGTAAGTACAAATAAAAAAGATTAACTCATTAGATGTCAAAATGATTTAAGGGAATTTTTAAAAATTTCACACATTACCTACAAAACCTATCAGAAAGTTTGATGAACTCACAGATAAATAATGATTATTATAAACTGGAGATAACCTCCAAACGTAGGTAATAATTTTTCGATTGAAAAACGGAAGGAAAAATTCTGCGACCTGAATTTGAACCAGGAACCTCGACTGTCATGGTCGACGCTTCTACCAATGCGATAGCCCAATTGGTTATCTCCAGTTTATGATTATCATTATTTATGCACTCTCAAGTGTTTTATTTATTTACTTTAACAACTCTACAAGAAAATAGACAAACGTCGATATCTCACACACGAGCGAAACTAGATGTAATGCTTGTAGGACACTTTTTGTTCCATTTGAACCATACAATGTTCCTAAACAATTATGCTGGATAAGTTTGGCTCAACCTGTATAACGAGTCATCATTTTTAGACACTCACTACTTTGGTCTTATCTGTTTTGTTCAAATCTTGCAATCAAATTTTCACCCACTCCCGTTTGTTCAAACGACTCTATATATGGCACACTGATTCATTACCGGTGCAATACAATCCGGTATAAAAATTTTCAAAATTAGAATTCTTAATTAAGATTCATTTAATTTTTCATCCCGGTGAGCCACCTTTTTAGATTTAACTTTCATCCTGAGTAGTAAAATGGGCCACCTATTCAGGTTTTTTTATTTTTATATATTTGCAGCAAAAGCATGGGTTAAAAATTAATTGCAAATCAAAGACTAAGGCAATAATAAAATAAAAAATAATAAAAAATCTTTATTATTTGAATGGCATAAACTTTTACCTTAAAAAGTAAAAAAATAATTTTGGTACCTCTTATTTAAGTAGGAATTTATAAAATTAAAAAAAGGCAAAAGTATGGCGTGCGCGTTCATTATAAATTTTAAATTTTAAAATAAAAATACAAGTTAGGCTTTGATGCCTTACTGCTTTCTTACCGGTATCGCCATAGGCCACCAATATCATTAGTTTTCTCGTAACATTGTACGTCTAGATTTTCCTCTAAAAGGGATTTGACAGCGGTCAGTCCACAAACCCCAGCACCGATGACACACACTTTCATCGTGCTCATCCTGCCAAAAGATAATGCACTATATAACTGATAGATCAAATATATCCTTTAAAGTTACATTAATGTATTCGCTGCTGAAAATCGCCTTTAACGTTTAAATATATATAATTTAAAAAACCTTAATAACGTACCTAGTATTTGACTAAACAATAAATGTTAACATCGTTCATTGATATCTGAGAAAATATTATTGTTTTAATTTTTCAATAATAAATAGATCGTTATAAATAAAAAATGCATAGAAACTGATCATAAATATTCCGAATACGTAATTATGTAATTTAAATGTGCTTTATGTTGCATAATTCTCAGTAAACAGATATGAAGTGTAGATTGTGAAACACAATTGCTGGAAATGTAATAACTGAATTGAAATGGATATTGTAACAAACGCATTCGAATAATTAAAAATGAAACTTATTTTACGTAAATTAATAAACTGCCAGTTAAGGATAAATTTCCAAAGATAAATAATACGTTAATAGTTTAAAGGGAATGAATATTTTACATTATAAGTCAATTTTCGCCGGATGGGAAGGCTGCATTTATTATTACTTAACATTATATAACATTAATTATAAAGTGAAAACCTGTAATCCACAAGGAGGAAAGAAAGGATAATGGATACTATTTCCTTAAGATCTCCATCCTCAAGTGGCTAAAGATAAAAGAAAAAAACCTTAACCCCCGCCCCCCGCGGGGCGCGGCAACATATAGATTGTTTTGTATATACACAAGGAGTGGGGCAACATGCTAAGAATATTTCCCATTGGTTGAGCAAAAGGAAAGTTTCACAGTAAAATAAGAACCAGGAGGACAAACATTTTTTTTCCTCATTGTGGATTAGAGGTTTGCACTTTATAGTTAATTCCATTCCAGTATAATGAGGACAACCCGGACACTCTCTCAAATACTCGACTAGTTAACGATGGCTGTATCGCTCATGGCTCACTTGTGTTCCTACATATGAGGAAATTATTAGCATTCATGAAATTTTCGATATCATCAAACGTCTTAAAACCAAAAAAGCAGCAGGTAATGATTCCATCACAAACAGTGCCCTCAAAAATTTGCTCTTATTGTTGTCTCGTCTATTACCAGGGTCATGAACGACTGCTGGAAATCTGGTTACTTCCCTGACGTGTGAAAAAGGCCATTAGTTATGTTTACCTAACAGACACCTGGTCTAAATCCTGCTCTCGCTGTAAGTTATAGGCTCATAAGCTTATTGCTATGCTGTCAATGGTCTTTCTACTTATGGAGGTTTATCGCTATCTGTGTCGCCAACAATCTCAAGAAGCAATTCGGTTTTTGCCCAGGTAACTTCCAATCTCGAGACTTGTCCCTATTCTAAACGCTCCTCTTAACTGCTCTAAGTAGGTGGTCTTGTCTTTTTTGGATGTCCGCAAAGCTTTTAATTAGGTTTGGCATTATTGCTTCATTTTTAAGGTGATTACTTGTGGTTTTTCTAAAGATCTGAATGTTTTGTCGCCCACTCAACAGGATTTTCTGTGTCAAGATTGGCTGCTCCAAATCTAACTTTGTGACGTTTGTGCTGGTCTTCGCCAAGGCTCTGTCCTGGGCCCAGAATTGTTCTACTTCTACAACCACGTCTTAATTTTGCTACATTTGTTTGCTGACGACGCGTCCTTCATGACTTGTGCCCACAATCCCGCTGACGTTATATCTCGGTTACAAAATGCTTTATATCCGTGCGATTAATGGTTTGGTAAATGGAGGTTAAATCCTAAACATAGCGATGTATCGATAAATGTAAATCTATATAGAAAAACATAGGAAGCCCCACGAAGCCCTTCTTTCTTTCAGGTTAAGAGCTCAAATGGATGAAAAATTACAAATACCTCGGAGTGGTAATACATGCCAAGCTAAATTGGGCCGACCATGTCTCCTATGCTATTAATAAGGCTAAGAAGCCAAAGTCTACTCTAGTTACTCTTCTGGGACATAATAGCGCCCAACTTCTGCTAGATAAAATGGTAATCCGAACGATTCTTCTCTGTGGTATGCCTGCCTGGGCTACAATATGCAATATGCTTTCCAAACCTTCCCAACGTGACAGGAGAATTGTAACAAATACTTCTATTGCTGTCGATCTTGATGTATCTCCCATTGGAAATCGCATCCAGGAGTCCCTGAAGATGCTGCTTCCGAAAATTAAGGACCATGCTAAACCATTGGTTGCAGATATTCTGGATCACCTACTCTTGGAGTTCCTTCAGGATCGCAGGCCACGTCACATCCTGGACGTCAACTTCGACGACATTCAAAGGCCATCTTTCCAGATTACTGGATCTCCTAGCTCTTCCTGTTCCTCGTCAATCTACAATTAGCATTACCTCCTGAAAAAGGACCCCCTCTTAGGTTTTATCTGGTTTCTTTCCTACTTCAGTGTACTTAGTCTAGTTACTTCTTGGGCATGTATGGCAATGAAAGCACTGCTTCCGGACCGCTATTTTTGTTTTTCCCTGCGGTGTTCGATTGTCAGTAAGTATTTGCTAATTATTTTATTACATAACCTTATACAGGGTGTCCCAAAAGGATATTTACAAACTTTACGTGCTGGTCTGTCAGGCCATGACGAACAAGTTTTACATAGGAAATCGTATCCGTAAATCAAACCGTGGGGCGCTACAGCAACGTGACCGACACGTAAAAAACATGATTTTATTAACAAAAACAAACTAAAGAATCATGGTTACAGAAAATGTTCAAAATTCCGTCCATTTCCATCCATGGCCCCATAAACGTAATGCATATCGACCAATTCTTCATTACTGAAACGATTCATCCTGCTCCTGCAACATCCTCGCCTGAAATGATCCTGCTTTCCGCTCTCTAATAATACGGCTGCGAACATCGCCCTCTAGCGGTGGCTGGTCACAACTTCCTATGTAAAACTTGTTCGTTATGGTCTGACAGATCAGTACATAAAGTTTGTAAACGACCTTTTGGGACCCCTGTTTAGTATGCTCTCGTTGAAGATACCATTACATTGAACAACTCTAGCTCTTAGCTTTAGAGGTAATCTGTAACACCGATGGTTCAAGTATCTGTAACACCTGAGTTCCGTGGATCAAATATCTATCCACGGAATGCTATTTTGAATGCTATTTTCAAAATTGCGTGTATATCCTAAGCTGACTGGACAAATAAAACCACCATAGGAGTTTTAGCCAAGTACAATGGCCATTTCCATAAAACTTGGGACAATATGCAAAAAGCAAATAAAACATAACTGACTAAATATGTATTAGCAAAATTTAAAATAATAAATGCGTTTGAAGTGACTGAACTAAGATATGTACAATTTATAAATGCCGATCACTTCTTTGGTCGTATATAAATTTTTAATGAAATTGCCATTAGGAACATGCACCATAATAGTTGGGAGGAAAAGAAAATACCGCACCGGAAGCCATAGAAGTGAAATGAATAATCACGAAAATTATGGAGAACATTACGTTATAAATTTTCCCTCTTTAAATCCTAACTGCAGTGTGCGGCCACTCATTTACACGACAACATGGGTCGAGGCAAGGCTGTGGGGCCTAGATACACGCAATAGAATAATCCAAGAATTTAGAAGCAACGTATCTCAGCGTGAAATAGCCAGGAATCTTGGACTTCCGTCATCTGCAGTTAATGACGTGTAAAGCTCTACGAGTAAATCATCTACGTGTAAAGCAAAGAGAAAACGTCCACGTCTTATAAAAAGCGATTTTGTACGTGTAACACGATAGGAAACCTCTACGAGTAAAGCAAAAAGAAAACGTCCACGTGTTATAGAAAGCGATCTTGTACGTGTAACGCGAAGAGGCAACATCTACGTGTAAAGCAAAGAGAAAACGTCCACGTATTATACGAAGCAATCGTGTACGTGTAATGCGAAAGGTAACTTCTACGAGTAAACGTGTACCTCTTATACAAATCGAACGCCTACGTGTTACGCGAAGACAAACCTTTACATGTAAAGCTAAGAGTAAACGTGTACGTGTTATACAAAAAGAACGCCTACATGTTACGCGAAGACAAACCTCTATATGTACAGCTAAGAGTAAACGTGTATGTCTTGTACAAATCCAACACCTACATGTTACGCAAGACAAACTTCTACTTGTAAAG
>JAHWFO010012898.1:5173666-5186040 GCA_023313115.1 Rhysida immarginata | reverse complement strand
TTTTTTTTTTTTTTTAAGCTTTGCGCTATCACATTCCACCTTACTTGGCTTCTGAAGATGAGTGGTAATCACTCGAAAACGTTTAAGCATGTATTTTTGTAATTTGGAACTATTCAAAATGGGCTTTTCTCTTCAGAATTCTCCGGATCAAATCGAGAGTTCTTGTCAGAACTGCTCCGGGAGAAATCATTTTTCAATTCGGCGATTCGAGTTTCTATTGTGCATTGCTTCCTTCAAAGTTTTGTGTACCCTGCATATTTTGAAGAGTATGACTGATTATACTCTTAACACTTAAGACTTTGTTGGAAATGACATGAAACTTTCGCCCATTATGAAATTACATGAATTTTAAATGTAAATGATAATTTTAAATTAATTTGATAAAATAAATGCCACCTTTCTTTGTGGTTAAGTTCCATTGTAAATAGGGAAGGGGTAAGGTGTTTCTTAATATTGTTTTTATTTTTTCTGTTTTCTTTTCATTGTTGGGGCCTTTCTCAATTTTGTAATAAATTGATTGTGGAAAATTATATTAGTGAAAAAAAATAATAAAATGTATTACAAAAAATTTAACATTGAAAAAATTTAATGGATACTCAATGGATATAAATGTTTAAAAAAATAAATGTTTTTTATGAGCTTTTCCTATGAGATTATGGCTGAATCGCTCAGTAAACATGGCAATGGCGTGTGTCTTCTTATAATCACTACCGAGGCTTCCGAGATTATACAGGCTAACCCATATTATGAAAAAACCATTGTTAAACTGGCGACAATAAAAAGGCAAAATTACCTGGGTAACTATTGCCATCTGGGGTCATAAAACTGAAATAGACATTATCTCCTAGATTTTTTTCATACAATATAAGCACGAAGCTTTAATAAAACTCATTAAAATCTTGCTTGAACGAGAATTAAACATGTTTATTTCGTTGATATAAGATAATTTTTAGAATTCAAATTAATATGTTTCTGATTTGTTTAGAAGGTGGCGGCTATTTTGGTTTTATGACAACAGATGGCAATGGTTATCCTGGTAATTTTGGCTCTTTTCGCCATCTTTATTGTCGCCAGCTTTTTCATGATATGGGTCAGCCTGTATAATCTCGGAAGCCTCCTCACTACACTATCGCTCTAACAAAAACAAGTGATGCCATGTCAGATATGAGAACCTGTTGCGATTAAAGCATGATCGTTTATCATTCTGACAGTTAATTAAATACTAAAGATATTAAAAATAATTTTTCAGATCAGATCCTCCAACGATGAAAACGAATTATTTTTTTCTAGAAGGTACAGTTTAGACGGTTGATGTATACGAATCTTGCCAGACCAATTTTCGAGCAGCAAACAAAAATTGAGCGATCTACAAATATGGCTGAATTTCAACCTATCCACCATATGAAACGTGAAGCTATCTGCCCTTCTGCAATTCGAGGATATTCTGATAGTAAAGACGAATGGTTTAGGAACTGGTTTAGAATTGCCAGGATAATTTAGGGTTGTCCAAACTACATCGCACTTAATTCGGGGGCACTTGGTATCAGTGGCTCCGTGTCCTTGGATTCGAGTGTGTAAGGCGGTGGTGCATCCCATGGTCGGTATGGCTGTGAATGTGGAAATTGTGTTGTTCCCGGTGGATATACTGGTGGTTGCTGCTGATGAGGTTGAGCTCCTAAGGATGGGGCAGGAGCAACTATAACACTGGTTGTCGGTGGATTGCTTACAATTATTCCTGCGGAACCGAATTGTCTTCTTTTATAGTATATGATGATTACCACCATCACCAAGCAGATGAACACGAATCCTGCGACTGATCCTCCGATAATTTTTGTCCCTGAAAATAATAAAATAGAAATAGTTAATGTTTCATTATACATGTATTTCGTCGTTTATTCAAATAGATTAGGTATTCATGTTCTTTTTACTTTCTTATACATAGTATAAGGAAGTATTGTAATCACGAAAAATTTCGACCTCCACGTTTTAGGGTCCCTAGATTACGAAAAAGTGGTTTCTGGAAAATGTCTGTGTGTGTGTCCACGATAGCGTCCAACCGGCTAAAGCTTTCGAGACCAAACTTTAAACTTAAGATTATAATCTTTCTCTGGAGGTCTGATTAGTTTTCCAGTGGAATCGGTGAACCGGAAGATCAGTTTACTCCAGCGCCAAAATATAAATTTTGAAATATCTCGTTAAACATTGCGTTTATGAAAATTTTTTATGGATAAAAAGTGTTCCAACTTCAATTATAAACAATTTTTGTTAAGAAAATTTTTCAAAATTCCAACCGGAAGTACCAGTTTTACTCTTGTCAAAATCCAGTTTTTTGCGAAATAAGATGGTATAGACGAAATAAGATGGTATATGCAAATTTGGAACCTATACCAAAGTGTTTAGAAGCTAATTTGAAGTAACTTTTTTTTACAAACTTTTTTAAAATTTCTATCGGAAGTAGATTTTTTAGACAGTTGTTTAATTTTTTTCTGAATTTGGGCCAGGTCATTTATGTATAAGAAAGTCGGGTGGTGACCACACCTCATTTTTTTATAATTTCATTTATGAGCCATTTACCCAAGTGCAGATATTATATTTTTATATGAAAAGTTAATGCTTTTATTTTGCTTAAAACCAGGTCCAATTTTGTAATGGAAGTGAAGGCAACAAGAATTTGTGTCTAAATGTTATTGTAGAATGTTTTTCTTTAACCCGTTCAAGCATCCCAGGCAAAGTACCAAGCCTAAATAATATGTGTGACCACGAATAACTTTCAGTATCTTAATGACACTGAAGCTAAACCTGTGTAAATCCTCTTGAAGATTTCTAGTCGAAAGCTAGTTTAATTATCTTCCCATGACATCCCAAATATCCTCTACAAACAAGTCAAATTAGAGAATAGAGAAACCCACAAGACTTATCTGTTTCATTTCCTGTGTGTCGTCGTATATTGTCAATGTTAGAACATATCATTCAGCATCTTGTTCATGAAGTGTCTGAACACAAAGATTACAGCTCTTTGGAGGATAACCACATAGGGTGGCAGATATTCGACAATAACCAAGTCAGTCCTGTTGTTCTACTCAATATTTACCCACTCGTAATGCCTCGGGTTAAAGAAATCTGTCTCTCGTAGTTCAGCCATGGATTTGCCGTATCCAAAAATTCGTTTGTGTCGAACTGATTCCCCAAACAGTAACAACACTCATTGCTGAACACCAAGTGACGCCAGTGCATTGTGCATTTCTTCTTAAACAATCAGGCAATGAGAACACTAATGCGATCTCGAATAGTTACCCAACCACCTTCCCACATCTTTTTATCATGATGCAAGAACCTTCCGATGCGATATACAAATTTCGTCACTCATCACCTTTTCTTTGTTGTCATTTTTTGACCTAATTTTTTTATAGCAACAGTCGTTTCCTCTTTGGTCTGAAATGCATTTTATCCATGTTTGACGTTGTTATACCCTCTGCTGTCCTTTCCAGATTGCTTTGAATCGGGATACTTTGTTTTGAATAAGCCTGTACTTTACATGTAACATTTTAAAAACTTGCATAGCAATTGATAAAAATATGTTATATGGAATTTTGTAAACGATTCTTTTTAGCCTGCCGCTTAAACACAGTCGGACAAATTAATAGAAACACTCAATAAAGTAAGGGAAAGCATTTTTAAGATACCTAACATGCAATGCTGCCTGAGTTCGCAATGGTTAGGTATACAAATCCTGGATGATATTTAACGGAATTTTATATCTTCCGTTATGTCTCTTAACTCCTAAGTCTGTTTTCCAAGATCTACCTAAGTGACTTGTTGGTCGTCAAGTCTGGTGACTGTACAGAAGTTGATTCATACTTATTTCACAGACTTTCAGGGGCTATCCTAATTCAGGAAACCTTTTTTCCATGATCGACGATGCTCTATTTGAAAGCCCTGTCTTTGCGCTACAGCTCGCCACCGAAGTTTCCATTGTAGCAGGCTTGATTGCAGAGTACTGTCGGGTATTCCTGACCATACCTCCTTTACTGCTTTCCATAAGCCATCCATGGTTCGTGGTCGCATGTCACAAAATCCCCGTTTCAAAACACCAAAATCGCAGATATCCATTGGCGACGCATCGGGTGACTTGCCGGGTATATCCATAAATGGCATAGCGCGAATTCCGGTTTCCTCCTCCATCCTGGTCATGTAGGCAATCGTTGACTTAGCTGTATGGTGGACGCTTTGTCTCGGTGGATCCACACACGTCTAGCCACTGTACCATAGAGAGTTGGAATTTCCTGGCGGTAAATGGGTTCTAAGATGTTAGCCTGATTGTATGCCGCATTAATTTTCATGTTCTTTTCAACCCTTCGAGTCTGTAACTTGCCTTTGTGACAGTGTTCGGCGACTATCATAAAACCTCGTGGAAAACTTTCACGACATTGACGGACCCAATCATAATATCGTTTTCCATCCTTAGGACGTTTTCCATAAAATATTGCACGAGGTTTGTTTGTATCGCACAGGTAGACCCATGCTTCATTCAAAGTAACAATAAACCGCCATTTATCACCTGCTAAATAACGTTCGCAGAGCTTCCTGCGGTTGGTCTTTCTCTCGGTCACATAAAACGGACGCAACCTGTGAACTTTTGGCTTCAGACGCTCTACGAGCTGCAAATCCTGGGATATTATGCGACTTTTTATTTAAAATAATGTAGGCTATTATAGCTTTCATTGTATCTCTACACACACCTAATAAACTGGAGATCTGTGTTAAAGATACAAAAGCTAGACGATAAGTTTATTAACATCAACAAATTTTTCTTTTTGGAACTCGGTAAGCTCGTGCATAATGCAGCAATCACCACAACATGATGATTGCCACGTGAATAGAGTTCAAATGACAAAGGAATGTTATTAATATCAGACCCGATTAACAAGAAATGCTTCCATTATTTGTAAAACAACTGTATTTATTGTAGATAAAGATGAGTTTACTTGGTAACGAAACCCCGCAAGGCAGTTTAGCATTATTTCTCATAAAATGAATAGGATTTATTAATATTGTCTCAAACGAATGTTATTAATATCAGACCCGACTAACAAGAAATGCTTCCATTATTTGTAAAACAACTATACGAGTATTTATTGTAGATAAAGATGAGTTTACTTGGTAACGAAACCCGGCAAGGCAGTTTAGCATTATATCTCATAAAATAAATAGGATTTAATAGCTGCGAATTGAAGTTGATTTATTCGGTTTAATAGATAGCTTGAGCTAAAAAAAATTTTTGTCCATATTAAATCTAACTTACGATAGGAATGACTTGGGCTTCGGACTTCGACGATGTTGGATCGTTTCAACGAAAAAGATGTGGACTCCTCAACGGCACAGTAGAAATTTGTGTCCTCAAAATCGTAGCTCCATTTATATTTGCGTTTGCTTAATCGAGAAATATCTGAATATGTGCACTGATAAGAAGTATAAAAATCAAACACGTCTTCGGTTAAATAACATTTTACTTCATAGCGTGTGTCTGAAAGTTAAATAAAGAAAAGTTTATTTTACATTTTTTACATAAAATCTTTGACTTAAAACATCTTTCGTACTATTTAGCCACAATATTTTAAAACATATCTTGATAACATAGGGTGAGTTAAAAGTCTGTTACCCCTATACAATTTCAAAACTAGTGGAGATACAACAAAAATGTTGCAGGCAACATATCGGAAATTAGGAAATTTGACCTATGACTTCTTTAAGGGCTCAAATCAAACATAACTTTTTAACTGTCTAAGATACAATAAAAACGGTACTGGAATACCTGTAGAATACAACATGTTTACCCCTAAATCACCATTTTTACATAACTTATTTCTTTATTTCACAAGAAAATTACAGAAATTTTCTATTTGGTTACAATCTGAAGCAATACTTGGATTTCTTTTTTTCTTTTTTTGGACCTGTGAAGGATGTTGTATTTCAAACTCCTCTCAGAGACTCGGATAAATTGATAACCCGAATTCAATAAGTTGTACAAACATTTTTCATCATTTATTTAGGTGTATGAAAACCGGGTATTACGATTTCAATTATGTAATGCTTCAGATGGTAACCAAATTCTCGTTTTGAAATTGTATGGGAGGTAAGGAGACTTTTGACTCACCCTGTATTTAAAAATGTAATATTAATAAACCTGACCAAAACAGCTTCTTACTAATCTCATATCAATGAAACTGGTAGACATTTTACAATACAATAAAAAGAGACCAGAGTTTCTGACTAGTTTCGCCATTTATTCCCGGTTTTATCAAAGACATACACCAATAAAGTTCCAATTTGTCATATCCCAATTTATCTATCTTAATCTCGTTATCTTTTTAAAACTTATTTCATTTTCAGAGCAGCTTCAAACATCAATGTTAAATCTGAACAACGTGGAACAGACCTAAGCTTCAGTCATGACTCGGAAAGGAATTCTATAGTAGACATCCTTCTGACCTCCACCAGTCACACCATAGCCTACAATCTTAAGGGATCCCAGTTTCGACTAGTTCAGGGGCCACTTGTGCTCCTCGTTTAAATACTTATCGCGTTGAATTTCAATCTTCATTTGCTAAACGGCATTCAAATTCCTTCAGGTCCTTCTGTAGGCAAGTTATATCGTGGGCGTAGTTACAGGAAATGCCACATCACAGATGAAACCATTCTACACATGTTTCTCTTTAGCTTTTCCCATTTTCTCATGGGGTCGCTGTGTTAATTTTTTGATTTTGGCAATGATGATTTTTCGCCAACCTCAGGAGAGGAAATGTTAGAAAAGGGACAAACACAAACATCCCATGCCCTCGGCGGGATTCGAACCCGTGACTCGACTCGCTGGGTCCGAGAGCGATAAGACCTGCGCCTTAACCCTCTCGGCCACCGAGCCGGCTACGAAACCATCCTACACATCAAGTTGTAAAATGCTAAAGCAGATCGACAATCTATACAGATATAACTAGGCAGCCACATCATAATGAACATCTAGCTAAGATACACAAGCCTGGTGCTATGCTAAACATGATCCCACTCCATGCGAAATTTTTATCCCTGGCACAAGAGAAGACAAATTAAATTTGACAGAACTATCCCCTCGTAACAGACCAGATATCACATGCAGATAAACAAAAACTAATCTACATAATTATTTCCATCTCCTATACATATAGTTTACAAAAGACATACATAGACATCATGAAGTACGATATATAGATCTTATACGCGAAAGAAAACGCCTAAAGGGATCCAACCGAGTATACGTACATTGTTTCTATCGTTCTTTTGGTCACTGGGGTCATTTTACACTCACTATACAAAAACCTGACAACAGTGAATATAAACAAACACGTATATAAAATCATACAGAAAGCCACAACACTACACACCTGTCGCATAGTAAGAAAATTCCTATGTCCAAACATTAATACTTCCACTGACATGTAATTTGAGCCCCCTGGTTTGGTCCTCTTTTGGTCCTCTGCCTCTGGGACTTGTTTTTCCATATCAACAACAACAACAACAACAATAATAACAATAATAATAATAATAATAATAATAATTATAAATTTAAGATTTGAAAATATAATGAATTAACTGCATACCAGGAGTATCCGGCTTGCCATCCCAAATGAATTCAATTTCTTGATCGCCTTCGTATATTTCTTCCACTTTTAAATTAGCGGCTGCACAATCAGAAATGTCCGAATCGACATCCTAAAAATATGTCACAAAAATTAACATAATTAACGTCATCTCATTGGAGAAAGCTAGAAAACGGAAATAATAAAAATAACAACTCTTAATAAAGGACAATATCAAAAATACACTGTTGAAACTATCGCATTATTCAAAAGATAAAATTAGTATTAACAAAAAATACAGTTGAGGTATGTTTACGCATAAGTAATATTATGTGCTAATGTTGAGAACCAAATATTGATAACATAAAAAAGGTAAGATTATTTAAAATTTCTATTTTAAGAAATTCAACTCTTTAAAACATATCTGTCATTAATAAAACTGGAACATGATTGATAGATTTAAAACTTTTATTTTACGCGTTTATTTTAACTTTAGCCCTTGTGTGGCGAACAAAACTTGGCGTCATCACATTTCAAAGTTATTTTTCTCGAAACGTATACAGTCTATTAAAAAAACTTCCAAGAATATTTTCTTCTTTGTCCTTTGGGAACGATCCTCCATGTAGCGACCAATATTTAATTCACACGCTGGAAAATGCGGATATCTGTCTGTCTGCTTATAATCAACCCATAAATAAGATCTACTCATAATTGGAGACGTTCGGATTTTCAATATCATCCATGCAAATATTTTTGAGAATTTACGTTAAGTTATAGCCCCAATGTAGCCCATTTTTATAAGGAAAAGAGAAAATGCTTTAAGATACTTACGAGCGAGAGAGATACGCTATCACTTTCCCCCTTCCCCCTTCACTCCAATGTAGTGGGGAATTTTGTTACATTTGTATACACGCACGCTGACGAAGATCGCATGGGAATCGAAATGCGCATCCATGATTAATAAAAACAAAACTTACGAAAACATTTCGACCTTTTTAAAGAAACCTTTATATCCATGAATATACGTGAAATTCTCATACAAATGAACACAGAAAAGTAAAACAAGCCTCTTAAGCATATACTACAGCTACAATGCATTTCAAGCATTATTTTTTACAGGGCGATTCCAAACATTATTTTTTTGGTTCACTTCTTTGCTGGTCTCCTATTTGCCTTCGGGAGAAAACCTTCGCTGAAACATATGAGGTGTAACATCCTTTTTACACCCCTGAAATTTCAGGATAATTTGTCAAATATTTTTCTAGATATTCGACAAAACTCTAAAATCGAAAGTGTCTAGTCATTAATAAGCAATATGGTGTATATTGAAAGTGTAGTAACAGATAGTCCCACTATACTTCGTTGTCTTACCTACTTTTTGCCTTTTTTGCTTTCAGTGTTTTGAATGAAGACTAATGAATCCTAGTGTATTGGAATAAGCTCTTTTCCATTACAATAAATATATTCTATTACTCATAATTTAATTCATAATTACTACTTTTAAACGTTTAGAACGTTTGAGGCTTTTTACATCTTATTTATAATTTATGCGCTTGTTGAATTTCTATGTGCTTCGAAGTGCTTAACTTTTTTCTACAGATTCCGTTCGAATATAAGTCGTGTTCAGTTTTCCGGCATATAAAAAAGGGAAAAAAAATTGTAGCTTGAACTCGAAGGAATTTGGTTATTATGAGGCATGTTCAAATGAAACCCGTTCGAGTCAAGTAGGTGTTGTAAAGAAAGGGCAAATGTTCTTTGAAGGAAAAAAAGTAATAAGTTCTCGCCTATGCCTTTATTATTTTTATTATTATTACATAATAATTATTATATATTATATAAATATTATTACATAATAATTATTATATATTATATACTCGTATAATTATTATTGTTATTACATCAATACATCCGTTTGTATGTTACAGTTCTTCAGATGGACAAGGCATCTTAAGAAAAATAAATTTTGTGGTAAAATCCGATTGTCTTAAACATTCTACAGCTACATTTTATTCCTTTCAATGTGAATTCATTAAGTTTTTAAAAGAAAATTGAATAAATGTAGAGAAGATACGAGGGTCGATCGAAAAGTAATGCCTCCATGGCTGTAACTTTTATATTTGTTAACCGATTTTCAAAATTCTTTTTGTATCTGATGCTTACATTTGTCCTCTATGTAACGCACTATTCACCTTTCGATATTATTCCCATCCCTTTCCACGCACTCCACCAACGTGTGACCACTCGGATGAACACGTCGGAGAGGAAGTCCGGGGTGTTTGTCGACACCAAGATTGAATGGCAGTTTTGGACCATCTTCTGCAGCACGATAACGCTCGCTCGCAAACAATCGCCACACACAAGAGGTGTTGCAGCGCCTACAGTTCAAAGATGAAAGATCTTGCACCTTGCGACTTTCACCACTTCCCAAAGAAGACAAAGCACCTTAAGGAACATACAATCCCTGATGACGAGATAAAAAAGCAGTTGCACGCTGTGAAAAACTCTGCTCAACATGGCTGGTGAGGTTTGCTGAACTTCAGTTGTGATTTCCTCCTTCAGCTCAGCAAAGTGTGCGGATTGATTGCATACACTTTACCTTTCAAGGCACCCCAAAGGAAAAAATCGAGAGGTGTGTGGTCCGGCGAGCGTGCAGGCCAGATGCCACGCGAATGATTCGATCAGCGAAGACGTCCTGCAGAAAGTGCATTCATGTATGTGTTGTACACGTATCCATGCACTACTGCACACTAACTTTTGAATTACCCTATATAATGCAGCCTGTATCAACTTCAGCTGCCTCTGCAATTCATCTTGTTCTTCAGGGTAACTCAGAAGTGACTGACTCTGGGGAAGTGTAAAGTAAATATACTTTCTTTATTACTAACAATTCGACACCATAATGCAAATTTATATTTTCTTACAAAATTATCATCTTATTTAACAGGTGCTCAATACTTTTCTGACTTCTGAAAAAAAAAATCTGAAGTTCTAAGAAACATTTTTCCTATTGATATAATTATTATTGTAATGCTACTATTGATTTTATTTTTTCGTGTAATTATAATTAATAATACTATTTATTATAAGTAATAAAACTAGATAAATGAATGGTCCCAAGGTTACACGCTTTCTCTTCCTTGTACGAGTAGTCAAGTCCCTACTACCTGACTCCCACTGCTTGGAGCTCAAGCTTTAAAAATTAAAATCTTCAAAACTGAGCAAAACACAGTTTTGAATTTTTTGTATTGTTTTTATGAAAGTATGTGTAAGATATTAATAATTTTTTTAACGGGACAAAATACCCACCATTTGAGAAATTTGCATAAATAGAATATTTTTATTAAATTCAAATGTTTGCGCATGCGTAATATAATTTTTAAAATTTTATATAGAATCTTCAGTTAAAGAAAGGGCTTTCATATGTCACCAATCACATCTAAGTAAAATACAACCGAAGTTACAGTACTTCACAGATTTGGCCCCCACTCAAATTTCGAAAATTTTAAATGTCCGTAACTTCCATAAATAAAACAAAAATATATTTGGCTTTCATTACCAACTCCCTAGGGCAATTGTATATACCAGATTTCATTAAAATCCGAGACGTCAATCAATACCAATGCCTACCTGAACTGACGTGGAATGACCCATATATGATTTTTATGTACACAGCTCGTAAACTTTAATTTTAAGTATTATTACATGTTTGCATCATTTCTGGGTTTTCTATTTGCTTATAAAATTATAAAAACAAATTTTAAAGACACTCATCTCCATGTATCCTCGTGAAAAAAATTTTGCCATTAAAAGGAAAAAAAAATGGAGAATGACAGGGTTAAAATCCATCTTTTATAATAAGAAATTAATGTCGGATATTCATTTTCTATTTCATCAAGATTCGATTTTTTGAAAGTTGTAAACATTTTTAATTATGGAGATTCTTTAAAAGAATTGAATTTATCAAAATAGGCTTTTTAACTGGTTTTTATAAAGAACTTCATATTTTAAATAGAGCGATAGCATTTCAAAATGATAGTGGTTTCTTAAACGGACGCCATTTCATTTCCATTATTCCGGCATTATTTTTCCGCTTCCTTTTCCTTTTCCGGACCTACAGATGGCGATAATTCCGTAAGCTCTAGATTACTAATGGAACCTCCCAGATCTCCCCTCCCTTCTAACCAAATATTTTATTGGTCGGGGGAATGTTAGGTGGGGAAGTGAAATTGGGATCGGGATAATATAAAGGAGATGGCGCCCAGTTACAGTAAGAGGAAAGTACCGATTATATTTTTTGGAATTGTTTATTTTTTATATACGTAAAATGCGTACAAATCATTAGCTTGCATTGTATGGAACATACCCATATTTTTCTACCTAATAGGGAAGATCCTATTTCGTTGCTAACAGCGTCGATTCTATTCGCTATTATTCCAGAAGTAATCAGACACACGATAAAAATCTCGGGTGATATTGCCATAATATGAGTGAATTCTCTGGTCTACACAAAAGGAAGGAGGCATATCGTTAGAATAAATAAAACATGATATGAATCTTCTTAAAATAATTTTAGTTTAAGATAAAATAATAATTCATCATTATAAATTCTCATGCACTCACACTCACTCTCTCTCTCTCTCTTTCGCTCTCATTTATCATTAAAAAAATATTCTCAAAAAAATAACGATAATATTACTTTAAAGGTTCGATAATATAACCAAAGGTTCCTGGTTCGATTCCGGGCTGCGGAATTTTCTTTCCTAT
>JAHWFO010012898.1:5086374-5172710 GCA_023313115.1 Rhysida immarginata | reverse complement strand
CATTTCTGTTTCCCCCCCCCCAAATAGGACCCAAATAGGAACAGTGCCATGCGCCCCCCCCCCCCCGCCATTGCGAGGGTTGCGGGGGCTATGGCTATGCCACACTGTCTTCGAAGGCTATCCTGTTACCAGATGATAATCGAAATGCGTTAGGCAAATAAACTCTTGTTTCCGTATCACTTTTTGAACCCAATATCTTTATTTACTGTATGTTTCTGATTCAATTATTATCTTGTTGGTTTCTAATAATAACCGGGATGAGTTGTGAGAAGCTCGTCCTGGTTCGAAATACCCGTCAGGAAGCGGATCTACCAGTGATATACAAGGATTCAAAATACAGTTTTTAAAGAAAAGGAGACGAAATAAATTAGAAAAATTAAGCGAAACATGGCATCATTTTCGGGGACGAGAACCTGCCGGTAATCTCGTTCGATTCTAGTTTCAAAGTGATCGCATCTCAAGATTTCGCTAACCTGTTTTCGTGCACACTGCATTCAAAGAATTCTGTTTTTGAGGATGTATGCACACAACATGATAGAAACTTCGCCATCATTCGAAAAATCTAGTCACACAAGTTACACATTAAAAAAAATTCATCTTCATTGCTTCTTGTACAATATCCAAGTTTTTGCTTTCTAATCGTAATAAAAATCTGGTGAAGAATGGAAGGTGTGTGCAAAAATGGCTGAAAGTAGCATGAAAGCTTCTGCTATTGGCCAATTTTGCAAGCACCTTTCATTCTTCACCAGAGTTCTCATTCTTTCATACCTCAAACCTGTTTCTCAAATAAACAAATTCATTCATTTGCTGTAGATAATGTCCATATACAGCTGTACCTGGTGGTACTCCGATATCCGAACTTAATCCATTCAGAAACTGAATAAAATAAATAAATCATAAAACTAAAATAAAATTACAAGTGACTGTGGATGTTAAACTTCATGAATCGACCGCTTTTTCACAATTAAGCATCAATATGCATATTATGACTGCAAGGCAGGCTTCTTTCAGCAAGGGAGTCACGAGATTTATTTTATTATTTAATGAGAGAATATAATATTGATAGCAGCAAAGAAGAGCCGGCAAGCAGCACCAAGCATCAAATTATAAACCTATGAGTTTCAAGCACAACAGTAGAATTCAAGGAGGATGAACGGGGCCTTCTATTATACAGGGAGCCAGACCACTAATAACAACTGTCATACAAGTATAGGACAGAAAATTTTGGTAAGCATGACAAGGAACATTCTGAATTTTTTTTTTTTCCTTTCGGATACCGGGGCATGGTATTGTTCGAAACGAAGTTCGGATATACCGAGGCGGTCGGATACCGGGGTAGCATCGTATGTCTATCTTACAAGTTGTTAAATCCATACCCCCTCTCAAACACCTTCATCTTCTCAACTTTCATCTCCCTTACGGCATGCATGTATACATTAAACATTAAACAATCCCGCATCCTTGTCTAACAGCCTCCTTAATAAAAATTCATCTTGATAATTGCTTCATTCAGTCTGATAGATCCATAAATAGATCCACATGATGATATGAAAGTAATTGAATAAACAAAATCAGATAAAAATCCTATCTACACTTAAATAATAAGTAAAAAATTTTTAACTAAATCAAAAATAAAATAATAATCAATTTATTTTTTATTTTTTTTTTATTTTTTATTTAATTATTTATTGATTTATTTAGTTAAATATTTTTTACTTATTATCTATTGTATTCCGGGATTTTTGTGTCTCGCCCTTCTTCTCTATATCCGTCAATCTATCTACACTTAAAAAATTCTTAATCAGTGAAACATTATCTTCCTGTTTACAGTTTACATTCCAATAAAATGTTCATCATCCATAAATAAAAATTCAAATTCAAATGAAAATATAGGAAGGCATCACACGCTAAAGCCAAGGCCATACGAACGCCATATTGCATAGGCTACACGTCTATATACGTAAAATACAGTTAAAGCATGAGTGATGTTCATGGGACGTTTTGAAAAGTAGCCAGGAATCAAACACTTCACAACGTAGCTAATATCGTGAATATCAGTCTGTAATACATATATTGTTAATACAGGGTGTTATTTTTCCCACGCATCGCGCTTTGGGACCTCAGCTTAAATTCTATCTTACTATTATCTTACTTTGTTGTCCAGTTCTTGTTCCGATTACACCGTAGCAATTATTCCTTGAGAGAAATTGATGTTGTTAGAGAACATATCAGCTGCTGTGAACAGCTGTCAGTGAAAATGCTATCTCCTTTAATTAATTTTCACTTTGGAATTTAACTTTTTACAATAAAACACTATTAACCTTTCTTATTCTTCTCTGCTGTCGCTTCCGTTCTCCTTCAGCCCGCTATTAATATCGTTTTTGATCGCAGCTATGGCTCTCAGTCATGTGATTATGGAATAGGAGCATTGGCGAATGATAGGGTCACTTACGTAACTGTGAGTTAACACGTTGGCGAGAATTTCCTCTAGAAGGAGGGTTTCATTTTCGGAAGAAACATCATAAGAGTAAGCACTATTTTTTAACCTGTATTATCGACTTACGGTTCTAGGAAATAAATAGATAGAATATATAAGATTTTGTCAAGAAATAAAAACAACCCATCCCACCTCCCTACACGCGCAGTTTCTTCGTCGCTGTTTTGAGCCTCTCAGCCTCCCCCGCTTGGCTACGCCCCTATTGCTCGCTGTATTTATTTGTGAGGGATTACGGTTTCTTTTCTCCTCAATGCAAACCTGCTGAGGCGTGAAAGTAACTGATAGGGAATAAAAGGTGAAAACTATGCCATGGTTATTAAATGAAGTAGCCCTATTAAAAACTCCATATCCTACCAGATTAACTTTCGATAAGTTTAAAATTCATTTTCGTTTTCGCATTGCAGCGCATGCGCAGTTAAGAGGAGAGGAACAGCTGAGCTACGCATATCTCACCTAGGACGATTAATACACGGACGATTATGTTGACTATGAGTGATTTAGAGTTACAGCGAATAAAAAACACACCCTTTGTATTCAAAAATAATTAATTTTGTATTTAAAAAAATAATTACATTTACGAATCACTTGGTCCATCTGTAGATCAAGTAAATATGTTACAATTTTAGAACACCAAAATAAACACACCATCTTTTTTAGATGAGGCGCTTGTGCTAGAGTACAAAAATTTTTTTCATGAGTTGGAGTCCATGTTGCAGATAATCATCAAATGGAGACAGGGTGAACTTGCAACACATTAAACTATAATGCAGATATTTTTTTTTTTTTGCCAAAACGCTTTGAATAATTAATTTTATGAAGATATTCTTGTGAAATATGTCTAGCTAGTTAAAGCGTTATTACAAATATTTAACCTGATCATGGTAATTAGATGAAGCTTCATCTAACAACCATACTAACCTTCATGTAATAACCATGACCTGATGCTCGTTCGTTCTCTCTCAGTTTCACTTTTAAAATCGACCTGTCTGTCCGACGTAGTTACATGCGCAATTTTTGCAATATCTTATATTAACATCCTACTTGTCCAAATTCTTTATTAAATTATCATTATTTTTATTGTTATTGTATTTATTGAAATTAATTTCATTACTGTATGGTAAAATTGTGAATTGAGTTACTTAATAAAAAAAATTGTTATTAATATATTCAACAATAAATTTCAACTTATATTTGGCTGTAAAATTAGAATTGCTTATTAAAAAAAACTATTAGGAATTAAAACCAATATGATCCTTCTGCTATTGTATATGCGTCTTTTTTCATATAAAGAACACAAGTTTTTTTTATAAGTCGTTTTTCATATAGCGTTTTTCACATTTAATAAATTCTATAAAAATTGTTTTTAGAAAAAAAAAGATGGCTTTTATATATACACTCCAATCACATTAATGCGACCACCTGTCAGTGGCCAGAATAACCAACCATCTTTCACGGCGCGGACAGCTGCGAGACGGGCAGGAAGAGAGTCAATAAAATTCTGGAAGTTATTGACAAGGATGTGAAGCCATGCCGACTTCAGTTCTGTGGCGAGCTGCCGTAGGTTGCGCGGTGGAGGATCCATGGCGAGAACAAACGATCGAGGTGGCCGCACAGACGCTCTATGGGGTTTAAATCCGGGAAGTTTGGGGGCCAGGGGAGTACGTAAACGCATCTTCGTACTCTTCGAACCATGCACGGACACTGCGCGCTGTACGGCCCGTCGCATTATCCAGCTGGAAGATGACATCGTGCTGAGGAAACAATCTGCATGTAGGGTAGACATGGTCCAAAAGGACAGATGCGTACTTCCATTGTTCCACGGTGCCTCCACAATGATGAGTGCACCTAGGGAATGCCACGAAAACATTCCCCAGACCAAACCGCCGTCTCCTCCGGCCTGTACCCTTGCGGCACGTGTTGCAGGGCGTTTGTTTTCTGATACTGAACGCCGTACACGCCATCGCCCATCTGCCGGATGGACCATAAACCGTGATTCATCGTCAGAAGCCACCTTTCACCACTGTTGCTGTCCAGTTGTAGTACCGGCGTGCAAATGTCAGTCTTTGTCGCTGGTGAACAGCCTTCAGCATTGGTGCAAGAACCAGCCGTCTGCTACTGAGGATACATGTTTGATAGCCCCCCTGGGAGGTCAGTTGGTCCACGGTTGGACGTCTATTCGCTTGTACGCATCTCCGTAGTCGTCGTTCACCTCTGCCTTCTATGGGCCGGGTGCTCCACAATTGGCACGTCGCTGATTTTGGGTATTGCCATTCTGCCATGCACGGTACACTTTCACCACGACGGTACGCGAACAATTCACAAAACTAGCAGTTTCGGAAATACTGACGCCATTGGCTCTGAAGCCGATGATCATGCCTTTTTAGAGATCGGATAAATCGCTACGTTTCACTCCAACAATTGCAATGTTTTCTGCTTCCCTCTGACACCTTACCTATATCCCCCTCCCCCCAACTTTGATACTGGTACCTACCTTGTGGACGTAACCATTTTCCGCTGATGTTGAACGTAGGGGATGGTTGAATGTGATTGGACTGTGTATAAACTAATCAAACTATGAATAAATGATAGAAAGGAAATAAAAAGCGTACTCATATGCGTATTTGAATTACCCTGTGACCATCTTTCAGTTTAATAAATCACAGGGTGACAAATACATAAATGTCTACATAAAACTTTATTTTGGACAAGAGGTTCTTTCATCCCATTGCTTTTATATAATTAAATAATGTACTAAATGTTAAAAATAATTTTTTTCAAAGTTTTGTTGGGCAATATCATAACTTTTGGTATTATAAATTTATTATTTCCTGTGTCCGAAAATAGGGTATACAATTTATTTTCGTATTGTAAACGTATACCCTATTTTCAGACAGCAGGAGTACTAACATAATTGCGACGGGCGCCAATCAATATTTAATAGTGTATGAAAGCTATTAATCAAAGAATAGTTTAAATGGCATCCCTCATTATTTTAACATCTTGCTACCCATTTTCTATTATCAATTAAAAGCGAGCTTTTTTAAAATATCTTTTTTATAGAAATTATTTTTTTATTTTTAGTCTTGACCCATTTTTTTTCAGTGTTTCCTTTATTTTATGCAATTTATTTTTTTAATATCTTCTTGCAAATTATTCATTGTTAAATTTAATTAATACGATGTAAGCTTTAACTTAATAAAATTAAATTGAATAAGAACAATGAATGTTTAAATTTCAATCGATATCCAATTTTAAGTGCAAATGTTAAAATGTAATCAGTATCTAAACAGTTTTTAATTTAATTAATTCTAGAAATGTATAAAACCAATTTCGTTTTATTCAGGTTGAAATGGCTTCGCGTCTTTGGGGTCGTATGATTCGATTGGTTAGTTATCTATGGTATGTGGATATGGCATTGTGTTTTTCCCAATAAATGACTCGCTTGATCTTGTTGGCGAATACAATAGCGTTTGCTTCTGATAGTTTGTGGGGTAAGGGTGAGGTTGTTTAGCTCCAGAGGACAGCGAAGGAACTGAAACGTTTCCGTCAATTGACAGCTGGTTCCCGGATGTGTTTCTTAAAGTTAACGGTCTCCTCCTCTTACTGCATACAATGATGAACGCCACTATGTAGATGAACAACACAACTCCTACAATCGACCCGATGATAACTTCTAATGCTGAAAAAAATAAAAGGCAGATTAGGCATATATTTTTCTCTTTATTTTTCGGAGTTTAATTTTATGAGTCATATATCCAAAGTGCAGGTGTTAATTTTTTTAAAAGGATTCACTGTTATTACTTTTTTGCTTATCAATCGACTCGATCTTGAAGAAGAGAAGAGCAGACATTGGTTAAGAGCGGCATTCCTTCAAACATGTTAACATCGTATTACCTTACGGACAGCAGCACATCTGTTAAAATGTTATAAGATTTTCCTGAGGACGGCATTTCTGTTAGCGACGGTCAGAATTTGATAGCGATATTTAATTTTGATAATTTGCATGACCCACCCTCAAGTATTAAAAAGATAATCTGACCTGTCCTTCGTGATTCTTGTAACATTTTCAGACGGCGGTGTATCGGTATGAAGAGTGATCAAATGAATCTTCTTTCAAAAAAACTGAAAGTGAAGTCTGAAGTAATCTCTATGAGAAGGAGAACAGGGAGATCCCAGTGCATCACTAGTTATAATTCCTTCATCCTGACGCTCCGTCACAAATTTTCTGTTTCGCTGGACTTTTTCAATGGGGAAAAATTCAAGGTGTGCACTTCTCCGATGGTAGCTGGTAGGTTGGGTGATCCATCCAAATCGCTTTGGTCTATGGTTTTTAACAAACTTGTGTTATCCTCCACTTTATTGTGGAGAATTCCAATGGCGGGCCAGTCTTCATCTGGTTTGCGTTTCAACGGAGGACCAGCCTTCTGTACATAAAAAATACCTCGACAGTAGGCTACTCGACACATAAACCACAGTTTTGTTTTTCTGGATCTGCGGAGCACAGGTTGAGAAACGCTGCTCTAAATTAACATGCTCCCTATTTCATGAATTTAAATAGATGACCTACCTCATGCTGATTCATGTAGTCAAGGCAAGAAACAGAGGATAGGGACTACTCCATCCACATCTACCGTTAGTGTGAAAATGTCTTTTATGATAATTTGCGCCAGCGTTTCATTTGACTACCCGTTACGATATTTGTAATAGCATAGATCACTATTTATACTCTGTGAACCAGGATCCATTGGTGGACAAAGAAATCCAAGTTCGAAAGGCGCCAGTCACTTGACCTTTTGTAACTTTTATTTTTTGAAAGTCACACTCTGAATTAGATGCTCAATTAAAATGTGTTATCCATTTTTAAAACTAAGCAATTTATAATTCACTAATAATTAATTGAAAACTGGAATGCTACTCATAATATCCATGCTGTCCAATATTGCTAGAATTAAGAATAAAAACATAACAAAGGTCCTGGTTAAGCAATATGGCAGAGTTTTAGTTACCGACGCGTTTCGATTTACATCATCTTCACGGGTAAACAGCTACAGATGAAGATGATGTAATGTAAATCGAAACGCCTCTGTAATTAAAACTGTGCCTTTTGCTTAACCAAGACCTTTGTTAAGTTTTTATGGAATGCAACCTTAGACAATGCGCTTCTAGATTCATTTGCGTGGTTTATAAAAACAGCTGAAAAGTAAAATAGAGAAAATCATGCAGGTGCAGGTGAAAAGGGAATTACAGCTAAGGTTAGAAATAGATTGTAAACTAAAAATCAGGAGCTTTGATAAGTCTGACTTACATTTGAAATGCCGTCTCGAAGATGGCTGTTTAAAACTGTTCGAATAAGTACAAATAGTAGTTGCTCTCGCTGAAAAATAATAATAATTATATAAGAGTAGGAGTTTTAATAATTATAATTAATTTAAAAAAATAGGAACTTTTTTAATAATAATACGAACATTATTTTTTTTTTTAGAAATCAAAAAAAGAGCCTTAACTCCATATCTAACATTATTTTGGTCTCAGGGATGTTTGGGCTTGCTAATTATGGTCACAGCATGAGCTAGCATGGGCAGTGACAATTATCCCAATCTGTGAACTAAGATTCATTAAAAGCAAAATTTTCCATGAGAGCAAAATAAAATTAAAAAAAAAAAAAAAAAAAAGGTGAGGTAGATTCATTTCTTTTAAATAAATTTCTGGTAACAAAATTTTTATGAGAATACAATAAATTTGAAAGTCTCTAACAATTCACCAAATTATGGCTGTTTTATTCTGTAAGGTTTTGAGAGTAATCAGTTAACTGAGCAATTGTAAAAATATTGCCCTATTTAAAATAAAATGGCATGGTTTTATGGTTTTCCCTTCACCGGAAGCCAGACACGTCTGAGCGATTATCTGTATGATGTACAGTACCGCCATCTGTAGAGAAGATTCTAAAAGTGGGCGACTTGTTTTGAAGGGCGTTTTTTTATGAATTGTTTCAAGTGAGAAAGCAAAATTTAATAAATAAAAAAAATATTTTTAAATGTGCTGTAGTGCCCATATGGTTAATTTCTACTGTCTGGCCAAAATCGTGAACTGTTCATTTTGCATTTTTCTATTGTCGACCCAGTTGTGGATTTCTGCTTTTTTTCCTGCTTTCTGGATAATCAGGCATTGCCAAAAGGAGCCATGTTTTGAAGGTAAGCCAGAGTTTTTTTGTGCATTCTTATGTTGGTTAGGCTAACTGAGGTTGGGTTAACTTAGGATGGTCCATAAAATGAACTCCCAGGACTTTCTGGGAGCCATTTCTTGGCCAATAAAAATATTTAGTCCGAGTACTGTTGCCCCCCCCCCCCTGCATTGTGGATTCCGACGTTAGAGGGCGTGTTTTGGCTATCTCTTCCCGTGGTGCGCTAGCTGTTGCCATAGCAACCACACTATTGGCATGTCGCGGTCGTTTCGAACTATTTGTGGATTTCAGATTTTCTTTTTTTGCTTTCTGGATAATTAGCCATTGTCGAAAGGAACCATTTCTTAAAGGTAAGCCAGCATTTTTTTGAGCGTTCTGGTGTTGGGTTAGGTTAACTGAGGTTGGGTTAACTTAGGTTTAACCGTAACATGAGTTCCCGCAACTTTCTGGCAGCCATTTCTGTGACCACTAAAAAGTACGGATCATTAGCCTCCTGTAAACAGCCGAGGGGAAACCAACTGCCCCCTGTAACCAAATAGGTTGGGGTATGTTTATAATTCGGAGTCGCCGTGAGCGAAGCGAGAGAGCGATGGCTTCCGCGTACTAGTATTGTAGAAGTGGCGGCTAGTATTACGTCGTGGTCAGATAGTTCAATTTAGCCAGTTAGTTAAGTTTTTTCCTTGGGTAACCTCTTTCAACACACGGCAGGTCGTTCATCACTGGAACTACTTTCAGACTTGCTCGCGTTTGTTCAATTCAGTTGTAAAAGCAGACGGCAGGAAAACCAACAATAGGCGGCGCCAGCATACGGCAAGATAATCGCTTAGATGTTTCTGGCTTCCGGTGAAGGGAAGATGGTAAAGTTTTTCCAAAATAGCAAGCAGGAAGGCAGCACTGGGAATGGTATGAACATTAGCTCATGTTGAGCCTTACTTACATTTGAAACGCCGAGTAGGAGTGCGGATTTTAACGATGTTCGATATTTTCCAGGCATTAAGCTCCTCAACGGCACAGTAAAAATCGGTGTCATAATTTACGTATCTCCATCTGTATATTCGATTGTATAAATGGGAAATTTCTGAAAATGTGCATTCGTATTGCTTCTGTAAATGCAAAATCTGAGGTGAATAATAGCACATTATTTCATACCGCCTATCTGAAAGAGGAACAAAATGATTGACTTTTTAAACCGTTTAAAGCATTATTTCATAACAGCATTTTAAAATCAATTTAGTTAGAAATTATCACATTTAGAGGATGTTCGATTAATTGGACAAATTCAGAGGAATTATTAGATCGGTGTTTGCGTGGGGGAACTCTTCAAACTGCACAGATAGAGCAAAGGCTCGTTGCTTCACTTCAAGACGTTTGTTTTATTAGTAACTAAGCAACAAGAGAGGGAAGGATAAGGATAATATATAATAAAAGATACTATACAACAATGTGATGCTAACAAATATAGATAGAGGGCGTAGATCACCCAACATTTACCAACACTCCTCCTCAACGAACTCTATAATAAACTCATATGACCCAAAACAAATAAAAGAAAAATATTAAAAAAAATAATCAAGCAACAAAAGAATCACAAAGTCCTAATTCTTTCGTACAACGTTCATGATGTTCACGGTTGATTCCTTTCGTCCGTATATCTACAGTCATCTCCTCTGTAGGTAAGTATGCAATGTCGATCTCACCGTCCTCAAACGCTTCACGCACGAAATGATGTCTGATATCAATATGTTTAGTTCTGGAATGATGTGTCGGGTGTTTCGCTAAGCAAATTGTGCTTTGGTTATCACAGAACATCTGTGTTGGATTTTGAATCAGATCGGTGAATTCCATTTCTGCAAGCATTCTTCGGAGATAGATTGCTTCTTTAGTAATTTCTGACAATGCTGCATATTCTGCTTCCATTGTTGTGAATGACACGGTCTTCTGCTTTTTTGACTCCCATGAAATAGCTCCTCCTGCTAGAGTGAATACGTATCCCGAATGTGACTTTCTATCATCGAGATCTCCACCCCAGTCAGCATCAGAATATCCTGTTACTTCTTCGTTTCTTTTTATGTACACTAATTCTTGGTTCCTAATAGCCTTCAGGTATCGCAGTACTCGTTTTGCTGCCTTCCAATGTTTTTCTCCGGGGTTAGAAGAGAATTTACTCAAGTGACTAACTGCATAGGAAAGATCAGGGCGTGTCGAGCTTGCGAGATAATTAAAGATCCTATGAGCTCTCTATATGGTTTCGATTTCATTTTACTTCTTTCTTCTTTGTTTTGAGGTTCCATCTCTTTGGTTAATTTTTCACTACAATTAAGTGGCGTTGAAATTGATTTTGCGTCTTCCATGCCGAATTTCTTTAAGTAGATTATCAATGTATTGTGCTTGACTCAATGAAATTTTTCCAGTTTGATTGTCCCGTTTAACTTGCATTCCAAGGTAATAATGAATTGTTCCTTGATCTTTCATTTTGAAAGTTTTCAATAAGTTTAATTTCATTAATTCTAAATCGTCAATATTGTTCGATATGATTAACAAGTCATCAACGTATATCGCAACAATCACAATGTTTCCTCCATTACTTTTGATGAAAACGCAAGTATCAGCTTTCAGTTGCTTCATCCCTTGTTTCTTTAGACAAGTATTTAATTTTTCATGCCATTTTTTTCCGGCTTGCTTCAATCCATAGATTGGTCGATTCGAAAGACATACTTTATCTTCATCTCCTCTTGATATGAAGTTTTCAGGTTGTTCCATATAAATTGTTTCTTGTAAATCTCCTTGCAGATAAGCTGTAGTCACATCCAACTACTGGGTCTATGTTCTTTCCACTGCTAGATCAAAGTTATCATAAACGTCAAGAGAGAAAAAGCATTGTTTCAAAGCATTGCCGGGTAAAAACTTTTAAGCATTCCAAGGAGTTCCAGCCATGTAGGGTCTCTTTAATGAACTTCTAGCATGGTGGGTAGTGTCATATAAGCATTCTGAATATCTATCATATACAGGTATTGGACATTGAAACTGAAACACCTTCGCAAATAGCACTGGTTACCCCCAGGGCTGAATAGAACCTTCTGCTAGGTAATTAATCGTATGCATATCAATGAATCACGTGTCAGAGGTCTTGGTAGTCACTCCAGCAGAAAAGTTCGATAGTAAGCTTCAAATTGTCTGTGCAGAGCGCTATAATGGGAGACATATCCGACTTCAAAAGAGGGCAGATTGTTGGGGCGCGTCTAGCAGGTGCATCTGTGTCCAAAACTGCCACACTTTGTGATGTTTCACGTGCTACAGTATCCAGGGTGATGTGTGCATATGAACAGGAAGGATGAACCACGTCCAGGAGGAGCAACTGCAGGGGAAAACGGAAGTTGTCGGAAAGAGACGTCAGGACATTGACCAGGATTGTTGCACGAAAGCGGAAAACCACCGCAGAAATGAATACACACCTCCAGGAACCTGTGTGCACGAAGACAATCCGTCGTTACCTGCATAAATCCAACATCCATGGCAGGGTTGCTATACCGAAGCCTTTCATCAGTAGTACAAATGCCTCCAAGCGGGTTCAGTGGTGCCGGACGCATAAAACCTGGACGTTGGATGACCTCAAACGCGTCATATTCTCGGATGAGTCCAGCTACACTGTCTTCCAAACAACAGGGAGGGTATTCGTCTGGAGGAGCCCCTCTGATGCCTACAACCCAGACTGCTTGGCACCCACAGTCAAACACGGAGGTGGATCAGTAATGGGTGGATCAGTAATGGTCTGGGGTGCAAACTGTGCAGGACCTCTACCGAACCTTTCCAAGACGTGTTGCTGCTATGCTGGCTGTCCACGGTGCCCCAACACCTTATTAAATAAAGATTTTGGATTTCTACCAGGTGTTTCAGTTTCAATGCCCAATACCTGTACTTCTTCATGTTAGTATGTTTTGAAACGTGTTCAAGTATAATGTCTTAATTTTATATATTCTCTGATAATATTTGATAGTTTAATCATCATATTATTTATTTTTATTATCAGTTCAGACATTAAAGACAAATGATAAGATTGTTGAGAAAACATGCTTTTTGTTTAAAACCGCTTTCCTGTAAAAACATGGTTTTGTGGCATATGCCCATTTTCCACTGAACCCCTCAATTTTTAAATTTCGCCTTTTAAGAAATTACTACAAGAATTACTAGTAGAATTCGTTCTTGCGAACAAGGTTACTTGGTCGCTGCCGCCTCGCTTATGTATTTCTCAAAGCCAGCTAGATAAATCGTGATCACCGAGAGAAGGCCTCACCACTGACGAAGCCGACGCGATCTAAACAAGCCGTGGCACTGATTATGTGACATCATGGAAACAGATGGATTTTGTGACGTTTTGCAAAAAGAAATTTAAAAACAAAATAAGGAAATTTAATATTTAAAATAAAACCATTTATTAAAAAAGTAAATGACCCATGTTTGCCATTAATGCATTTTATTATACTGCATTTACTTAGTTATCTCAAATACAAAATTCATATTTTAAAAATCGGTTTTCTTGATGTTTCAACAATACCATGTGACGTAGTGCCATGGCTTTGTACAGACAACACCACCTCTACCGTGACCACCGAGAGAGAAGGCCTCCGCAATGAAACTGAATACATTGTTACATCATCATAGATAGTGCAAATTCAGGCCTTATTATTGGTAGAAATAGAATAACAATGCACTATCTACGTGATGCAACAATGTATTCAGTTTCATTGCGGAGGCCTTCTCTCTCGGTGGTCACGCTTCTCTACTCAAAGCCTGAGCGCGAAACGCCATACATTGTTACATCATCTACGGTAGGGTATTGTTAATCATATTTCTACCAAGGGTGCATATACTTTTCAGCTAGTGGCGTTAGACGTGGCTTACGTGATAGATAAAGGCCTGCTCATTCGTCTTCTCTACAATGGTAGCAAATGAAATAAGTCAGGTTAGGCTTTCCTGCATTAATATGTGCTTCCTACTGGCGATACCTAGAGGGAATTTAGAGGAATTAACATTTCACATATTACGTCAGGGCTTTAGCACATACGACATTTATGGGAGTTGGGATCTATTCTCATAGATTTACTCAACTTTAATAACAATAATAATAATAATTAAAATTTATTATATTATTTCATGAAATATACCAAGAAAATCTGGCATTTACAGAAGCCATTATTGGCTTAAATTGGAAAGTCGAGTTTACAAATAAAATACTTAAAAAATAAATATACAAAATTTGAAAATTCGTAAAAAGAAGTTTTTTACAAGATAAAATTAGAAGGTATTCCGATTATTATGAACATTAAATTATATGTACTTGTATTTTTATCCTGTAATAAAGGTTTTTAATAATAATTATTTATATTGTAGTTTTTTTAAAAGCGCTTATCCATGTTTTTATTGTTTTCTGCATTGTTTAGTTTTTATTAATAATGTCTAACAAAGAACAAGCGCATGAAAAAAATGTCAAATTGACAACGTTGCTTGAGGACTTTCGCCACGGCCTCCTAGAACAACCGTGCTTGTGCTTTCTAGAAGGCCGTGCTTGTGCTTCCTACTGGAGACCTCTACCGACAGAAAGACATAACAGTTCGCTTTTTGCCGGTAGAGGTTTCCAGTAGGAAGCACTTCCAGCAGCTGCCCCTGATTACACGATTTCATAGCGAATGAGCAGGCCTTTATCTATCACGTAGGCCACGCGTTAGAAGAGCGCTTGAGCAACACCACCAAGTTTTTCTTTCCTTGGACAGCATATAGAACGCTAGAAGTCGTATACTATTCTTGCGTGCTTGTAGTGTGCTAGTTTCATCACTTCCGGGTGCTGGTGGCGCTAGCTGCAATTTGAAAAGTATATGCACCCTAATAGTAAGCCCGAAATTGTCTCTACCGAAGTTGATGTAACAATGTATAATTTTTCCGTGAGCAAGCTTTCTCTCTAGGCGGTATTTATAGACCGCGTCGGCTCATAACCACCGAGAGAGAAGGCCTCTGCGATGAAAAGCAATGCATTGTTAATAATAAAAAGTAAATCAACAATGGAATCAAGCCAAAAACTGTGGACACAACTATAGAAAGAAAAATAACTCCAAAACCACTATTCCACATAATAAATTTTAATGACTCAGATGTACATTTCGGAAACGAAGTTACCTTCATCAGTGAGTAAAGAACAACAATCGACAATCGAACAGTGTAGTGTATCGGTATTCAAGTGGAACTTGAAGCATAGCTTCCATAATCTCACCCTTCATAATCATATTCCAAGGGAAATACACTGAGCTAGAAAAGAAGCCTGATGTACCCGCAAGGGTCATCCAAAGTATGAAAGAAAATTGCCTCCTCTTGGTGGAGGAAAATTTGATTGACGACTGTCTAAAGAACAACAAGAGAGCCGAGTATATATAATATATAAGAACCAATCAAAAAATTGTACAACAAATAATACAAAAAAACGCGACAATCAAAAGAAAACAACCAATACAAACTACCTTCTTAGCTTAGCCCTATAAAAAACAAACAACACCCCTCCCCCCCCCCCCACCCCACAACGGATAAAAACAAAGTCCGGTTATAAGAGCTAAAAGGGGAACCCTTACCCGAAACTAGTAAATACAATTTAATAGTAAAATACAAGGACAACAATACTAGTAAATTACTTTGTAAAAAATTTTGCTAAAGGGAGCCATTCTGCCACTGGCATGGGGCCATCATCGCTATTCAGGGTTCTTTTGGTTGCTTTGTTTTTTACAATTTCAATCGATTCTAGGAAGTATAACATTTTAACATCTCTACATCTATGAATAACTTCAAACAAATCTGTAGAATAATTATGTTTTTCATTAATGATATGGTCCGCAAAAGATGATACCCCTAACCTAGCATTCTTTACATAAGAAATATGTTTTGATTGGTTCTTATATATTATATATACTCGGCTTCTCTTGTTGTTCTTTACTCACTGATGAAGGTAACTTCGTTTCCGAAATGTACATCTGAGTCATTAAAATTTATTATGTGGAATAGTGGTTTTGGAGTTATTTTTCTTTCTAAGTAAATCAACTTTCCGAAACCAGGGAGCTGAAATTTGATATACATACACAGGACCAATGACAGTATTAAAGGAAAAAAAGTTTCAAATCGGTTCACTGGAACACGTTCTAGGGTAAAATTCATTTCTATTTGCCTATTTGCGGAGGGGCGATTGTTATACGAATTGCTTAATTGTTAGACAATATAATATATAATATTAGAAATGAAAAAATAAATACAATACTAATTAAAAATTAACAAAATAATTAATAAAAACGATTACAATCAAAGTAAGACTAGTAAGACTATTAATTATTTTGTTAATTTTTAATTAGTATTGTATTTATTTTTTCATTTCTAATATTATATATTATATTATCTATTGTATTCCAGGGTTTCTGTGTCTCGTTCTTTTCTCTTATAAATATTATCCATTATTAATTGTTAGACCAAATAATTACTTCTACAAATTCTTGTCGCCTGCTTGAAGAGATGTTATAATTAAAAAAAAAACGTAATTGAAGTGTTGTTTTAAAAAATCCATTTTTTTACTCTTAATCTTGTTCTGTTACAGGAAACACATAGAAAACAATTGAACTTACCAAGCCATAGAAAATTCCTGTTTCGGAGTTAGTGGCGTGGATTTCATTCGTTATTTCAAACCCAACGAGCCACACCAGAAAAAACATGGAAAACATTTCTATAATGATATCGACAGTTTTATATTCGATATCAACTTGTTCGATATATCAATTATCATTGTATTCTTCATTTATCAATAAAATATCCCGACAATTTAAGAAAATTTTCGCAATCAAACAAGCATAAATTTTCTACTCCCCCCTTCAGCTTTCTACGTATTTTGATATTATTAAATTTTTGATATATTGTAAAAGCATTCTGTAATGTTTATTCTTTTGTTGTTGATAAGGTTTAATTATCAGAGAGCTGCATATCTTTATGGCATTAAAAAATTCGTGATAGTTTAAGCTCTCCGTGAATTGAAAAGAAGACTTATTTGAAATTACTCGGCAATGATTCAAACATTTTTTTGAGCATAATTTTTATTAAGTAAAAAAAAAGCTGTGAAACACGCGCTTAGCAGCAGAAAGTCCCTTAGGATAGAGAAGCCGTTGGACTTGAGGAGTCTGCAAAGCTTAACCCTTTAGATACTCTCTCATTGAAACCTTATCGGAGAATATCAGATCTCCGTCTCGATTCCGTCAATTTTCCTCCAGTCGTATTACATGATATAAAATTCTGGACACAGATTAACGTGTTCAATAAAGACAAGAATGATACTTTCTACTAACTTAAAAAAAAAATTCAAGAGACCACAAATTAATTTGTTATTCCATTTGGCCACGTTCCCGAATAGATAGGACATGTGTGCCTATTATAGTGTTTACTTACTCGTACTTATTGATGTTCTATCAGAATCTGAAGTCAAAATCGAAACAAATTGGCAATGGAACGACTGACTTCGCAAATTCAATAAAGATGTTTTTACAGTTTAATATCTTAGAAAATTAAAATGCTTCGTTTTATATTTTTTTGTGATCTGTGGTTTTTCTACTGAAGAATTTGGAGCAAGGATTTTAATGTCAAGTAAATCATATTTAGTGTCTTATCAAGAGATTTTTTAATGGGTATTATTATTGAGACATTTTTAGAAATACTTAAAAGAATTCTATACAAAATAAATAAATATTTTTGTAAAATTTTTAAAAAGGAGTATATTGCATGATTTATTAGGAAGAAATATATTTTGCAAAAAAGTTTTTTTGATAAATACGGAGTTTAAAAAGTGGGATTAAGAAATGTAAAAAAATAACGGAGATGTAAAAAAGGAAATAAAAAAATAATGTATGAGGATATTTTTACCTCATTGTTGATATCACGTGGAGGCAGTGAAAGCATGAGACAAAAAAGATTGAACAGACGTACTGAGAAGTAAATTGTTTAATAAAATATTAATTAAAAATATCAGCGTACAGTGTTGTAGAAATTGATACGTGAATTAACAAATATTAAAGGTTTATATTAATATCATAAAATGAAAAGTACATTAGCATCATGCTTTTTACGATAATTGTGTAACTAGACAAAACCAGCTGCTTTCTCATTGAACTACGTGTTTCACAGTTTCTTCTTTGATGGCTTATTCTATATTCGTGCAACTCCAGGAATTACGGTGAGCTCGTGAGAAGAAAGAAAGCTACTTCTAAAAAATCAAATATAATAATTTCCAATCGAACGAAATTCACTATTTTCATAAATAGAAAGGAATACTAAATTAGTTATAGAAGATAATTAATAAACTTCTGGTGGTGGGAGGGGGGAGGCACAATATGCTAATAATGTTAAAATTACAATACGTAATGTTAACAACACTTCGAGCTGTTAGATTATAACCGTTAACTTGATAAAGGACTTTGAAAAGAATTTGACACAGCTTTTACTGCACCCTGAAGCTTCATGTCGAGTTCGATAAATAGACTTAGAGGCACTGTAAAGACGAATAGTGAAAACAATTTAAATTTTTTAAGGTTACTACATTAAATTAGCATTCTGTAAATCCAGTCTCCTTTTCATCAGGTGTCTTAGGATGAAGTGATGTTGTATCCTTGCAAAAGGATTCATAGTCCAATGGCGCATCCCTTGGCTGAGAATAAGGTGTCAGATTAGTCGACGGTAGTTGTGTTGTACCTGGCGAATATTCTGGTAATTGCTGTTGGGTAGTTTCAAGTTGAGATTGTGTGACCCCTGAGAACTCAGGATGAACTGAAACAATGCTGTTGGATGTTGGTTCGTTGTCATATGAATCGTTTAGAATTACTCTCGTTGATCTTGTTGTTCGTGGTTCTTTTCTGTTCGCTCGTATGATGAGCCACCCTGCAAAGGCGGCAAAAAACGCAACTGTTGCTACTGGCCCAGCGATAAGGGCCGTTCTCGCTAAAAAATAGCAAAATAGATACAGTTAATGTGTCCTGATCTAATATGCTAATTACAATAAATTAAACACTAGTTTTCTTAATTTGTGGTGATTTTATATTTATTAGCCATTCAATAATATATGGATTTATTTTTTTTTATTTTATTTATAAAAAGAATTAACTTAAAAAAAATTTCTTTAAAATTTAACATCAGATGAAGCATAAAAGATTTTATCGGGAATCTGTACTCTTCTCTTGGTTGAAGGTGATCTTAATGCCATGCTTACATTCTGATCCAAAATAGATAAAAAGGATAACAAGCGGAGAGACAGTTTTTACACCCACTGCTTATCTCAGATTTTATCCCCACCTTTTGACCTACATATTCTCGGCTTTTCAAGCCACACTTTCCGCTTTTATCCCAACATATTAATCACACTTTTAGCTCGCTCCACATTTTATCTCCCGCTTTTAATCCCCATTCTTTGTTATCCTCATTTTTAGTCCCCGCTATTACCCAATTTTATCTACACTTTTACCACGCTTTAAGGGGCCAATTTCCTTAAATTTGGAGGATAAAATTTGGGAGTTTAAAATGAAGATAAAAAGTAGGATATAATGGTGTTAACAGTGGGAGGTAAAAGTGATGAAAAAAAATCGGTCATCAATGGGGATAAAGATTGTTTAAAAGTGGAGATAAAATGTTGGGGATAAAAGTGAGGGTAAAAGAACGGGGAGACTTGAAAAGTCGGGAATAAGCAAGGTCAAATTCACTTATAGCTTCCTGTTAACCTCCCACAATTTCAGCTTGCTAAATGACTCCTTAGTTAGATTTAGAAATACCACAAGCTGTTTTTTTTATTTTTATTTCGCAAGCTGTAATTTTAATTATGTAAACTGCGTTTTTCAAGCTTTTATTTAACTTCGCATCTTTGTCATACGCTTTTACTATCTCGCAACTTTTGTCTGTTTCATTCAAATTTTGCGATCAATTCTTCACCCACTGATTCATTTCGTTGTTGCAACGATTCCAAATTTGACTCGCTGATTCATTTCCGGTGACAATACAATTCTGTATATAAATTTTCAAAATACGAATTCTTTAAAACGATTAAAACTGATTTTCATTTAATTTTCATCCTGGGTAGAGGAATGGGCCACCTATTCAGGTTTTCTTCATTTTCACATTCTGTATTTCTTTGAATAACATTGGCTTCAATTTTATCGTCGCCCTCAAATTGAAGCCGCATCCTAAAACAAATGCCGCCCTCAAACAAATGCCGCCCTCAAACAAACGCAGCAGTTTTTATTATTGGAAAATTAGTTACCAATTTATTATTATTTAAGAAATTTTTATTTTTAATGTTAATGTAAGGTACTTTTATTGAGAAAACAAATAAATATTTAAAATATTTACCCATAATTAAAAAAATTAAAAAAAGGAAGAAAGAATGTGACGAATGCATTTAACGTCGCCAACAAATAAGCGCCCCGCCCCCAAAGAAATATGGGTTTGTAGAAAACTTGTAGCAAAGCATGTTAAAAAGAAGGTTTAAAAATTGATTACAAATTCGGACTAAAAAAATTAAATAAACAACAAAAAAGTTTTTAAGCACACACCGGTGCCTTAAAAAAATGCACTAAAAAGAAAAAAAATTATTTTTGGTGCCTCTTATGTAAATAAGAATTCAGACAATTAAAAAAAAAAGCTTAACGTGTGGTGGCTGGTTAATATTTTCTTATCTGTCATTCTGTATAGTGAAAAACTCAATTCTTCGTTTACTTATACCAAAACGAACAATAAGATCATAAGAATGAACTTACACTTTTTCTTTCTTTTTTTAACCAATTAGTGCAATTTTTTATATTTTTTTTCCTTTTGCAAATGCATTTTAGGAAAGAGCTGTTAAGAGTCTACTAGCAGTAGTAAATATTGGTTTGCCTTCATTCTGACTTACATTTGGGAGTCCAATGTGACGATGGAGTACGGAATCTAACGACGTTTGATATTCGCAAGGCAGTCTTAACAGCGCAGTAAAATTCGACGTCATACAAAATTATTTTCCATCTATATGTTCGCTGGTTTAATAGTTGAATATCTGAAGAGTTACACTTGAAGGGTTCATAATACTGAAATACCGTGTCCATGATATAACAATTAATTTCATAGCGGATTTCTGAAATATGAATAACATTGAAAAATGGTATACTTATCAATACACATGATAAATATTTCCGGTTTTATTTTTATCGCTTTAGATTTGTTATATTTTCTGAGTAGATTACTGCTATGAATGAAGAAAGAGGTTTCATAAATTCACTGATATTTCAGGACTTAAGAAAAATTTGTCCTTAAATGAAAAGACTTGTTTGCAAGTGAAGTGGCTAACTAAGAGTTATTATTTTATCGGAGAAAAGCTGGGTAATATACAAATTTTTCATGTCATTCAATAAAGGATCACGGAGGGTAGGGGATGCAATGACACGATCGACAAAGAACGCATGGAGTAAACAGATCTCTTACTCCATGGAAAGAACGAATCAAAATTATACTCGTCAACTAAAGGTATTTGTACAATCGGCGAATTGGCAGCCAGTCAGCTACGAGATTCATTTCTCCAATCTCAGAATTCTTAGCGACTGTTTCTAACCCGGCCATATTGAATTTCTTGGTAACGCGTTTTCTATAGTTTTTTTTAATAATACACGATGTCGAGAAAGAAACAGCTACTAATGAAAGAACTAGTTATTCAAGAAGTTGAATTGTGTAGAGTAATTTGGGAGCCTCGCACCAGCGATTCGGTCAATCAGAGTTTGGTACGCCCATAGACGGCTCCGAATTTCAGTACGCCTGGAAAACATCTGAAATGCGGCGCGGTTACTTCACGCCTGAAGGACGTTAAATCGGCTACGGGTTTAAGAACAATATTTCTCTATGAATTTAAATTGGGAAATTCTGCGAGGGCTGCAACCGAAAACCTTAAGATAAAGGACTTATGGTCATCGTAATTATAATACTGTCGAGCATAATCCAAAGGGTGGGCAATGACCGGATTGCCCCAGCTGCGGACGCCAATGTCAGGAAGTGGAACATTTGATCACGCTGTACTTCTGAAAGGGTGAAATTAATAACCCGGAAACTCTTTGGAAACAATGTACAGCATGTTATAGAAGTCCCTTCGGAATTTCGAAGACTTTAACACTTAAAAGTTAACAGCACATCAAAAGGTGGGAGGGGGATGGAGTATTGGAAATAATGATTGAAAACTGGAGTTAATTCTCCAAACACCAGGTAATGATATCATTTAAAAAAAATGGAAGGAAAAATTCTGCGACCTGGATTCGAACCAGGAACCTCGACTATCATGGCCGACGCCTCTACCAATTGGGCCATATGTAACATACTCGACGTCTTTACCAATTGGGCCATCGCAGACCCTGTATAGTCATGCTGTCATCAAGTGCGAAAGTTTATCGAATAGTCAAGATGGAAAGCCTAATGATAGGGAAGGTCCCCAAGCCACAGATTAGGAATTCCTCCAATTCAACCATCAGAAAGTTTGATGAACACACACAACAGCATAATACTCGTAATTCCTGGTTCGAATCCAGGTCGCAGAATTTTACCTTCCAGTTTTTCAAATAATATAAATGAGTAGGCCTGTTGTTTATAAAGGATTCCGTGGCGTAGTTGCTCGTTTCTTCGCTAGGAGGCAATACTGTGTAAACTTCGCGTTTTCAGAAGAGATTTTTTTTAATGTTTTACAATTGCTAAAACTGAGAATTCTTTGGGGGATTGTGTAAAAGATAAAGATTACATTCTTCCTTTACGATAAGACATTCCAGAGCTTCGTCAAAAAAAAACAAAAAAAAAAAAACACCGATGCGGTTTGCTACCGGTTCTAAGGCAATTGCGTCCCGGCCATTTGCGTGCCATTATATGTATTTTTAAAAATAGTAAGTTTAAATGGTTTATTAGATGTAAGCATTGATAACACGTGGAAACACCATTAAAAGCGTTTTAATTATAAATATACATATAATGGGATGCAAATGTCCGAGACGCAAATTTTGGGTCGCCATTGCTACCATTGACACTGGTATATATTGAAACGAGTAGGCATGAGTAGTCTTCAGGAGAGAACCTATCGAATATTTGTGAGGTAGATAAAAATTTGGACATTTAGGATATTTACTTTGCTCACTGACATATCCCCCCTTCCCTTCCGTTTACGTGACTTGGCCACACGCTGTCGATTGCTTCTGCTGGAGATTACTTTGATCAAAAAGCATCTAGCGTTCTTTGCCTTTTTGGTTCTCCGATAACATTTAAGATCGGCCATTTCATTTGCAACAAAATAAAACTTTAGGGGATAATATGAAATTTGAAACCAAAATCATCCAAAAATTATTTCCTTATTTAATTAATCCATATAGAAACATAATATGTTCAGCGTTCGTTTCTTATAGTCAAACATACTTTTGTATTAAACACTTAATAATATACGTTCAGGATAGATTGAGTTTATTTTGTACCATCAGTATCTTCCATTCCTAGCCAACTGAATTCAATTTCTTGGTCGTCTTCAAGTACTTTTTCAATCTTTAAATCTGTTGCCCCACACTCCGGAGGATCCTAATAATTGAAAAAGACTGTTGAAATACTAAGATCATAACATATAGAATGAATAAATGTGAGCATTCTCGTAGTTCATGTGTTTCTCTGCTTCTGGTGCAGGTATCGTTAATGAGCTAATTGTTCACTAAATGCTACTACACAATGGCACTAAATATAATATTAACAAGAATATCTATTTGAACGATAAACAGTTGTAAATATATCATAATTACATAACACCTTACTGAACAGGTATTATTATTATTTATTTATTTTGATCCATACCAGTCATTAAATAAGTGAGAAGAATAAGAGCGTTACATAAGATCAGTAACATAAAAACAAAAGAATTAACAATTTAATAATACATATTGTTTCAACTTAACCTTAAAATGAGAACATGAGTAATAACACAATTTATTATTACACTGCAGGGCTAACCTTCGTAAATCTTTGGGCAACTGATTCCATTTTCCACAAAAATTCCATGGAAAATAAACAGACATATTATCATACTCTTTAGGTATATGTAACAGGAATTGCTTTTGACTGCGGATATCGGTATTGCTACTTAAAAACTTATAGATAAAGTGACACGGATGCAAGGTACATCTGATAGAATTTGCAATAGTCTTAACACCTGTATAAAAACACCATTGCTGAAAAGTAAAAATCCCATATTTATGGAACCATGGAGACAAATGATCAAATAATCTTACATTAAACAATACCCGAAACAGGGAATTATATAAGGTTCTTAATTTGTTGCATGAAAAGGAAGACATATTTAACACAAAAAAGTCATAAAAATTTAAAGTAGAAATAACATAAGCGTTAAAAATGCTGATTTTACCTTTATTAGAGAGTAAATGGCGTAATCGTTTAAAAATAAAAAGATAGCGTCTTAATTTAACATTAATTTCTTTCACGATTTGATCAAATTTTAAGTCGTTAGACCATGATGGACAGACACGAATTAGAATTCGTAGCTTTCTTTTTAATATTTATAAATTTTGTTTTAGCCGTATTAAAGGTCAAATCTTTAGATTGCGCCCATTCTTTCAATTTCTTAAAATCAGACTGAAACCAAAAATCTATAATATGACTTTCATATTCTCCAGCAATGTAACTGATAAAGATGTCATCTACATAAACCACCAGATTTCCCATTAATTGTAATTTAAATACATCGTTTATATAAACCGTAAACAGTGCACTTGACAAAAAGGCACCTTGGGGAATTCCTCTCGTTGTCCAGTAAAAATTATTCTCATCAAAAGTTACAGTCCTTTTCTTAAAATAAGATTTTAACAGTCTAATACTATGGGCATCAATGTCGAGATCTAATAAAATTTTCATCAATTTACATCTGTTAACGGAATCAAACGCCTTACTTAAATCCAACACATACACTTTACATTGCATACTCCTAGTCAGCGCTGAACAAGCAGTTACATATAAATCGGCTGAGGCTAAGAACACAGATCCTAACGGTCTAGATCCATATTGCTTATAATTCAACTCCAATGTTATAGAGTCAACCAATTCTCTATATAAACATTTAGAAGCTATTTTATTTAACAGTAATAAGGGAGGTACTGAACTAACCTTTACTGAGATTAAAAACACAAAACTAAAACGCAGAGAAATGACCAGAGCAAAATATCAGCCTGTCGCTTTTCTAGGCCTTGCCTCCTATGCGGCAAAAGCCACGATGGCTATCGGGGTTAGGGTGGGTATAGGCGGGATACAACTGGGACAACTGGGTCGGTTGGGGAGCGTTTTGGGACACGTGTGTTCCCGTCAGGATCCGCTTGTTCACTTCGTATGTTCACTTGTATTATGATCCTCAAAGCCATTGATATGGCCCTCTAACGATCGCAGCGCCAGAGCCAAAGCTGATGCATGTACAGTACCGATCACGAAATATTCCACACCTCACTTGCACGGAGAAAATGATCGATTAAATCTTCCTGTTAAACTTCTCTAATAGCTAAAGTTCTTGCATTTCTAGAAACAGATTAATCTATTTTTGAGATAGGGAGGAACGTGCTATACGAAAAGTCGGAGCCACTTCGTAAAGGGGTGTTTCATGAATATTCTGGTGATTGAAAACTTTCTTCAATGAGGTTGCATCATAAAATTAATTTCGAAATTAATAACCCTTGAAATAGATTACAGTATATAAATAACTTGAATATTCATTATAATTAATACTAAGTAAGTATGAATAATTAGTATTAATATAATTATTTTACAAATTACATGTATACTTTTTGTGTATTACGTTGCATTGTGATGCGCCTTGCACTGAGGGACGTGGACAATTTGAAACTGAAATTAAACCTAACCTTATGAATTAAATTTCTTAGAGTTCTCTATGAAACGAAAAAAGTGAATACGCTATATAAAACTTGACTTTAAAACCGTTATCCTTTCGCTTGGATACACAAGCTTTTGATTTCCAAATCTTACAATGCGGACACTGAACAAGTTCTAGGAGTAAGCAATCAATCAACATTTCCGAAAGCGCAATATTGAGGTGAGAATATTTCGTGATCGGTATAGTACATTGCTAGAATGATCACAATTCTTGTCCTAAAAGTGTGCTAAGACGATAATTAATGCTACCTCTGTCTGAAAATACGGTATATATTTACAATACAAAATTAATGTTGAATGTATACCGCAGTTTCGAATAGAGAGAGTATATTTTAATATCTCAACAGCACTAGGTTGTATACGGTAATCAATATGAATGACTAATATAATCTTTAATTATACCAAAAAGATAATTTAAATGAACAATTAAATTAAATTAAATTAAATTAATTAAACTTATTATCCGAAAATACCATATCCAATTGGATATTTCTTAAAGACAATACTTTAAAAAAGTGTAAATTTTTCAAAAAATTTACTTAAATTTACATAAATAATTCCAAAAATAACATATACAGCGTGTAAGAAACTATGGGGATAATCTTTTTGGGGTGGGGGGTGGGGGGATTCCTGACATGACAAGGAGAAAATGTCTTATGAACGTATATCCTCGGACAGACAGTAACAGTAAACTACAGTATTGGCAAGAATGTGGCGTATCTACAATCAGATACTCGAAATGACCACCACAATGGCGGTTAAAGCTACGGCCCCACAGAGCAAGAGGGACGCGACGGATGGGACAGACGCTACGCGTCCAAAAAATATGCGCCTCTATTCTCTATGTAAGTGGCCACACAGAGCTGCGGACGCTACGGACGCGATGTTCTGGACGTTTTATTTGCGCAAATATTTTCTGGACGTCCAAAACGCAGCATTGGTGATGTGTTCATCGCCTGCAGCAAAGCTACGGCCATACCGGCCATTCCGAGCGCGATGCGTTTATGTTCGCTCCGATTTGTATACAAACGTTTGTTTCATTGCTTATTTGAAGATTTACGTAAAGAGAAGATAAATTTAAATTTACAAGAAATAAAGTTTATTACAATTATTTTGAATTAATATAATTAATATTTATACTGTAATTACTGTAATTAATTATTAATATTACGATATAATTATAATTATGCCAAATGTTTTTTATTTATAGTTTTTCGGAACGATATGGACAGAGGCCTTTTAATAACATTTAATTGTTTTTGATTTTTGTTCCTGTCTTTTTCAAAGTATATTTTCCAGTCACGTTGGTTTGCTGTCTATGTAAAGCCACTATTTTTTATTCTTTTGTTTATACTTCTTTAATTCTTTTAATGAATTATGCATTTGTATTTATTTAACTATTTAATTATTTTTTTCCACAAAACATGTATTTATTTGTTCTAGAAACGCCATAATCGTAGAATATTCACATGATTGAAATCACCGAAATTACAGGCGTTGAGCATATCACTATTGCTTGTCTACTGCGCATGCCCGTTCAGAAAATATTTGCGCAAAGAAAACGTCCAAAACATCCAGAAGGTCGCGTCCGTAGCGTCCGCAACTCTGTGTGGCCACTTACATTGTGAATAGAGGCGCATAATTTTTGGACGCATAGCGGCCGTCCCGTCCGTTGCGTCCGTCGCGCTTTGTTTGGACGCACTTAATAGTTTGCTTTTGGTGATTTCAATCATGTGAATATGCTACGATTATGGCGTTTCTGAGCAATAAATACAAAAGAATAAAAAATAGTGGCTTTACATAGATAGCAAACTAACTAGTTTCAACGTTTATTCCTGTATTTTTCAAAATATACTTCAGGAACAAAAATCAAAACAAGTTATTCCTTTATCTTAATATTTGGCATTGTAAAGCCTCAGTCCATATCGTTCCGAAATACTATGAATAAGAAACATTTGGTATAATTATAATTGTAATAAACATTCTTTACTGTAAATTTAAATTTATCTTTAAGTTTAGCCTTCTCTTTACGTAAATCTTCAAATAAGCAACGAAATAAATGGAGTTGTAAACAAATCGGAGCGAACATAGCATCCGTCGCATCGCAGTTTTAGCTGTAGGCGATGAACGCATCACCATTGCTGGTCTACTGCGCATGCATGTTCACGACGGACGTTTTGGACGTCCAGAAAATATTTGCGCAAATAAAACATCCAGAAGGTCGCGTCCGTAGCGTCCGCAATTCTGTGTGGCCACTTAGAGAATAAAGGCGCGTAATTTTTGGACGCGTAGCTCCAAAACCGGATTGCTAGCAACTGGTATAGCATACTTCACACTCTTCACAGGTCCTCAGACGTGAAAGTCGAGAGGATTCAAAAAAAATATCGAGTTGTTAAAGATGTTCACCAATTTACAGGATGGCCCAAACCCTATCTACCAAAATTAAATATCAGTTTCTTAGCTTGTACTAATTGTTTGAAAATTGTGAAATATGTTCGTGGCATCAAGGCATTTTGTATATTATGTTGTTTTTTTTTGTCTTATTTTTTGTAGAAATAAACAGGATTGAAAAATTGGCCCCCTACACAACCGACTGGAGATTTTCATCATCGAAGAATACATTCGGCATCCGAAAATCCAGAACGCCTGAGACTAGCAGGCCAATGTCGACTCCAAACGGCACTTAAAATGCTCGTATGGAGTATTTCATAATTTCGTCTTTAATTTATGGTATATCTCATTCTTATACATATTCGATTAGATTTACGAAATTATAAAACATATAATGATCGATGTCTTTATTTTTATTATTGCAACAACTTTATTTTTAATTGAATAAAAACGCGCAAATAACATTAAAAACTTGGAAACTAAAACCGAAAAAAACGATATTTTTGGCAGAACAAAATCCTTAACCGAGCCGAATTTTTTTTTTATAAACTGACCCGGAACAAAAACCGAAACGAAAAATATAATCCTACGAAGGCTTGCTTTTGACAATGCAGGCCATCCTAGACTCCTCATCGTTCGATCCATCTTCTAGTAAACGTGCGTCCCATAAAACGGCGAACATAATCAAGAAAGCGAGCCGGGGCTTGGTTTGGCATAAGGATTAGGAAAGAATTCAGGATATAAAACTTAAATTCAGGAAAGATAAAGCTGTACTTACCAACTGTGAATAATAATTTAATTACGAATAATTTTATTGTACAATATGGTTTTATCTTGTGCATTATGCATAATTTCCTTTTCGTTAAGCTTCTTCATTATGTACATAATTTTACATATTTGATTAATTTCTCGCGGTTTGGTTCTTAAACGATAAATTAGTACAAAATTCAACTGCAAGTACGCGTCGTGTTTGTTTTTTTTTTCTTCTGAATATGTATTTTTGAATAAAAAGAATATTACTTTTATAAAATGTAATTTTAAGAATTTGTCTTTATCCTGTTTGAACGACAATTTCATGCATAAAGCACCATATTGTTTAAGAGCTGGAATGTAACTTAAATCGCCTGATTGGCGATTGTTTCCTTTTCTTTAAAAGAAAAAAATATACTCGGCTTTTCAAATAATAAATATAAATGCAAATTGGATTTGTTACTACCGAATTTGGGATCTCACAAAGGAATGTTTCGAAGCACGTTGCAAAACAGGACAGTGTGAAATATGAATAATACTTCGTTATCTAAACAGGTGAACGTTTCTAATGGTACATCAAAAACGGAAAACGCTGCAACTGCGTGAAGTGTTGTTCCGAGCGTTGAATCGTAAGGAACCTTATATTAGAATTACAATTAATTTTATTTTGACCATCACTCATGTAAATGTGTTTTTATGTCTTTATTTTTCCGACATTAATATTTCAGTCTGGTTTATAGTCCACAGAAAAATAGGCTGCGCTTGTCCATTGTTAATATCCTTCAGTCTTACCGCCCTCTCATGTTCACTTAATCTACTGTAATTAATAAAGTTCTCCCCCTTTTGCTTCGAGAATTATGTTAGAAAAGATAACCCAACTCATGTCATAACACTTTTCGGTTACATGAAAGAAGTAGAAAGCAACTGTACATACCCAGTCGTCGATTTCATTCGTTGCTGCAAATCTAATGAGCCACACAAGAAATATCACGGATAACATTTCTATAATAAATCGACACCTTTATATTCGATATTAACTTGTTCTAATGACCCACTAACTTAATTATATCCCACAGGAGAAAAGAGTTGCATAAGAATAGTAAACGTTATAAGTTAGGAGTCTCTAGATAATGTCTTTAAAGTAGACTGCATATCATAAATATCGTTTATCTATTTATTCTTCATTTATCAATTGAAAAATCCCGATAATTTAAGAATATTTTCGCAATCAAACAAGCATAAATTTTCTATTCCCCCTTCAGCTTTCTATCTACATTAATATTAAAATTTTGATATTGTAAAAGTATTCTGAAATGTTTACTCTTTTGTTCGTGATAAGTTGTAAACAAAGAATTTGCTTATCTTTTATGGAATTGAACAAGTTCATGATAGTAAAAGCTCTCCATATTGGTGAATTGAGGAGATGACTTATTTGAAATTATTCGCAATGAATGTGATCTGGACAAATGATTCAAAAATGATTTAATTATAATTTGATCAAGTGAAAACCATAATAGATTGAAAGACGCGCTTAGCGCCAGTTAGTCACTTATAACACAGTAGGTGTTGGACTTGAAGAGTCTGCAAAGCCTAACCCTGTAGATACTCGCTCTTGAAAACTTATCGGAGAATATTTGATCTATGTCTCGATTTCCGTGAAGTCCCCCCTCCCCAGTCGTATTTCATGATAAAAACTCTGGACATAGCTTAACGATTTCAATAAAGACAAGAGCTTAAATATCTGCTAAGTTTAAATCATTGACTTATTAGTACTATACCGTAATACGTACTTCAGAGACCGCACAAATTACTTGTATCGGAGATCTGTTATACCCGAGGCATCATAACGATCATTTTCTTCCCTGTTCTAGTCGGAACCTCTGAATAGATTCATTAACCCCGAAGTTATAATATTTACTGTTTATTTATTCGGTACATTGGTTTAATATTTTATATTTAATATCTTATATTCTAAATTCTGAAACAAGAATAATTTTAAAAAATTAATTCATTTTATTCATGCACAAGTTTGCGTTACAAAAATGCGACATTGAACGAAAATGAGTTAATATGAGATTCTTCCAACAAAAATTTTTTTTCAAAGCTATACTAAATATTCAATGAAGTAATAATAAATCAGTGCATGGTATCTAACTTATAGGGTTTACAAATTTTAATTTAGTGCCCTGTACACCTTGCAGACATCGTCTATTTTAATTATTAGGAGCTTTAGCAAAAAGCTACTTCTAAGAATGCACGCTTGAAGTTACTTCTGTACGTTTATCCGACCGGCCGTCCGCCGTTTGCACGATAACTTGAAAACGGATTGATTTTTTCAAATTCTGTTTTCGACAATATCATCATCCTCTTAGCTCGGCTGCATCAACTTTTTAGGCTTTTCGTGGATCCCTTCAAGTCAACTGCACGTGCTAAAACAGTGGCCGTTAAGAACGCTAAGATAATAGCATATCATATAACAATCGATTCGTCAAGAAAGAATACATTGTTACTTTCTGTTTATCTTTAAAGTATTATTGACATGAACACACGCATGCGACGATCGCTTTATCGACGCACGATTGCTCAATTGCTTATATTATTAAGTAGCGGAAGAATGGAGCTACTTATTGGTTTTACAATGTCCGTCTGTCCCCTTCATAATTTCTAAATTTTTTGAGGTAGATCAAAATTCGGAATGTAGCTTACTATAGGCATGTCCAACTTCACTATTAAGTTTGGTTTTGATTGGTGAACTGAGGTAGGATTTACTCGAGTGGAAATGAGGGGAAAAAAGATCTATGTGGTATTTAGGTGCGTAAAGGAGTGAAATCCAGTATCCACATTCCTCTAGGCAAGATCTACATTACTGTGAAGTTTAGGCCAATTGTTCCAGTGGAGTCGGGGTTGCGAAGGCGGCATTTACTCGCTCTTTAGAACTATGGCAACATATTGCGTGTGTTATGTCATTCGATCGGAAATGATGAGAAAGGAAAGAAGACAGAGCTCTTTTATATTTTCTACATATTACGTTCGAGAAAATCAATTTTTTGATAAAAAATTTGGGGGGAGGGGATGGAGGGGAGTGCAGACAAAGGGGTAAGAACAGATGACCGCAAGATCCGCTACTTGTTAATAAATGTATAAATGTATTTCTACTTCACAGCTAAAGCCCTTCTTTGGAATGTTTACAAGATTTTATTTTTAGTTTGATTGGACTGTCAGTTTAAGACGTCAAGTCCACGACAAAGTCATATCTGTCAGGTTTATATTGTTATTGTGCTTTCTTGCTTTCTTTTTCATTCACTTTTATTCACTTACTGAATGCCGAAATAAAAAAAAAATTGTCGGGAAGATGATGTTATAGCTTTATCTGTTTGGATTTTTCTAAGAGCGTTAATGTTTTTGTGAACATTTTTTTTATATTTCTTACGCACCTTATCATCGATGTCGAAAATTTTGCTATTTCCGCAAGCAATACTGGTATATTAGAAAAATGTACCTGGCAATTGACATATCAAGATGATAAATAAAGATAAGACGATAAACTAATTTTCGTGTTACTGTAAATTCTTTGTTTAATTACTGCCTTACAAGGTCAACAATTACTATTTTAAAATCCTTTAAAGTTCAAATTCTTAATAAATTCTTGCAACATTCTTTAGCTGCGACAAACCGATCATCAAGTGCGTGCCCATGTCAACAATGCTTAAAAGATGAAGAGAATAACAGTCTACTCATTCTTGACGAATTGTTATATGACATGCCATTATCTTGATACTCTTTACGGTCAATGTGTTAGCACGTGCAATCGACTTGAAGGGGTCTACGAAAAAGCCTGAAAAGTTGATACAGCCGAGCTAAGACCTTGGTCAGATTTCTGGCAACAGAATTTGAAAAAGTTAATCCATTATCGCGGAAACGGCGACGGCCGGCTAGCAGGATAACGCCGCACATAAAGTTGATCACCTGTCCCACAGTTTTTTTTTGAGCTGCCGTAAAATTGCAGGCGGCGACGAGACAAGCTTTCGGTGATCGGATCAAGTCACGATAAGTGAGCGAGTTTCGATGGATATTGAAAGCTGTTCTTTTTGGACATTACGGGCAGTATACCTTTTCTTAAAAAGCCCCCGAAATTATTGAAGTTTGAAGATCTTTGTATCTTGATCAGGAAACTCGCTGACCAATTGAATGTGTAATTCCTTTCGAAATTTTTGGTTTCGTCGCAGCTGTTAGTCCATTTGGTACGTCGTAGCTGGCGACGCACTTCGGCAACTCTACAGACTTGGGATCACTGGGCGGGGCTCCACTTATGCCATGACACAGGTCACAGGTTGTAAAAATAGCATTTGAAAGCTTATAAATTTAATAAAGACTCGTTTGCGAGGTTCTTTTGTGTGCCAAACGGGTGGATTTCCAGTTTCGTGCACTCGTTTGGCCAAACTTTGCTGTTTTCCCCCGAAAATCATCTAAATGGGTGGATTATCAGTTTCGTGCACACGTTTGACCACACTTTGCTGTTTTCCACTGATCACCACCCAAACGGGTGGATTTCCAGTTTCGTGCACACGTTTGGCCAAACTTTGCTGTTTTCCAGAGAAAACCACCCAAGAGGATGATGTTTGCCAAGTCTGAATATTGACATGGAAGATTTAACCACATAAGATGAATGTTAATTTCATGAACAGCGCAAAAAAAGGGTCATATGAATACATTTTCTTTCTATTAATATTGTTTATCACAAAACTATTCCCATATTTATTCTCACTATAACTTGTGTCACTGTCAATCTTATGCTCGAAACATAGTTGCCATGGAACGAACACGTAAAAACAAATAAATTGGTATGGCGGAACGATACATTCGCACTGGCCTGCCACGAGATAATGATACGGATTCAAAAAAGAAAATTGTGTTTTTCAATAAGAGGAAAAGCTGTTCATGTCGTTTACATTGTGTTGGGGTGACGAAATGAATGCGTCTGCCATTTCTACATTTTTACCAAAAAAAATTAATTTCTCTAAAAAGGCTTAGCCCATTTCCATAAAAAAAAATGCGTCAGTGCATAGTTTTAGGACCCCTCTAAGTGAGAATTACTTTAAAAAAAAAGAAAAAAAATTGACTTGGGGGGGGGGCGGCGGGCCTGGGGGGAGGTGATAGTTGGTAACTCCAAAACGGCTCATCACAGCCAAACAAGTCATGTATAAAAAATTCGCCTTAATGAGAGGAGTACGTACATGTCGAGTTTATTGAGTTTGGTTCGCTGGTTTTAATTTACAGCCAAAAAAAATTAATATCTTGAACAAGGCTTAATGACAATTGACATAAAATATAAGCTAAAGTACAATTTAGGGTACCCTCTAAGTATATATAATTTTTATTTGGTTCTGCTGTTTGCCGTTTCAGAGGAGTTAGCTGCACAAAATTGGTCACATACAAACGTAAATACGTACGTACATACAGAGGTAGATACGTACAGACGGAAATTTTTTTTTTTTCAAAAATTCAACATATCTTTTCGAACCATGAGTTTTTAAGTCGATTTCAGCAACAAAAAAAAAAAAAAAAAAAGAGTTTATAAAATGAACTCTTATAGACTGGTAGGCCAATACTGAAACTTTTTTATATTTCTTTTTTTTTTAATTTACGAATCGGGGTCCAATACGTCCATCCAGGGCCTGTATGACCAGAGGCCAACGAGTTGGGTCCCTGGATGGATCTGGATTCACGACTGATGTATCATGGTCGCAGCAGCCAGGGGGATGAAGATGGTCACCCATCCGGTGACTAGCTGTGCCTGATGTAGCTTATCTTATCTTATCCTTCGAGGAAGTTTTGTGCCTTCCCATTAACTAACGACCGCTACGAGATGACAGCCGGGACCGACGGCCTAACCTGCCCTCCGAAGCACGAGGGGTTTATGATGGAAGAGCTGCTGGTGGACGAACAAACCAGTGGCTATCACCAGCTGCTGGACATTCAGCACTGGTCACTCAGCAAATGGGTCAGACTAAAGTCCCCCAACAGCTGTGCCCCAAATAGCCGTCCCATCCAGCAGTGGTCCTCAAGCCACTGGCTGTCACCCAGCCAGCAGCTGGCCGCGCCTGAAGTTGCTTAACTCCATCGATCAGCAAGCCAACCGACGAGACAACCAGGCCACGGCCACCCTCCTGGTGTAGCTTAACTTCACAGTTGTGGTCAGTGAAATCCCACCAGGCCACGGCCTCCCCTTGACATTAATTCTATGCAACTATAAAATATAATCGTAATTTAATTTTTCCTTCCTGGTCTCGATTTTTTTGGGGCAGTGTGTTAATATAAAAGGGAAATGCCCCTCACTGACTCATCACGATATCTCGGGAAATAAGAAATCTATACTTGCAGGCGATTTTATCTATTTCGACTTTAACGCGGACGAAGTCGCGGACAACAGCTAGTTTTATATGTAAGATTTTACAATTTTAAATACATTCGAATTTTGTGCTCTCTGTAAATATGTTTGTTCTATAATGTTTTCTAACTGTATATTTCATATTTCATATTTGTATATGTACCATCCAATGGCGCAAAGTAACTTGAGATAACTAGTGGTCTCCCGGCTCATTAGTTTGATAATGTGTATTAATCCCCATTTTTTGCTAGTTTCAAGTTTTTCGTTTATTCGTCTAAGAAAATAAATTTTTTCAAGATTCTCCAATAACCCAACCTCTTAAAGGGGAGTTCCCATGCTTTTTCTTAAGTAATTGAGATATTTTCTTCTAATTATTTTACTTTATGTATTCTAATCTGTAATTTATTCTCCTGTTATGACAAATGTAATAAAATATAAAAATCATTTTTATTAAATTCGTTAAAATCGCAAGATCACTTACAAAAAACATCAAGTACATTCAAGAAATACTACGCTTGGCCGACTTTGTTCAATAGTAAGTGGAACAAATTTACAAGGGAATCCCTCGAACATGTATGTCACAGATTTCCATCATATTGAAAAGCTACTATAGATGCTTGCAAAATAAGAGAGTGCAACATTTTGTTTCTTTCAAAATAAACCGCGAAAACGAAAAAATTTGAGCATACATAACCATACAAAGACTCCACTGTCAAAGCGGATAGGCTATGTGGGATTCCCTTGTTAGTAGAATCATGGCTCTCAAATGCCCGAACCCACTTGCTGGACTGTTTTTTCTTTTGTGTTTCAGGAGACTTTATTTTTCGAAATAATGATAATTTAAAACCAATAAAACCTATCTCTTCAATTAACCTTGTATTTAATTTATCTTCAGCTGTTATAAGAATTTTCTATTGCGCATTCTCCTATCAATAATTTTAACTTAGACCAAAATTAGAATCAAAATATATTAGGATGAATTGAGATGTAATATCAGATCGTATTTTTGTATTTATTTAAGAAACATATCACTGTACTTCCGATTAAAATTCTCTGAAAGCTCTTATTTTCCTAGTGATCATCGTTAGGCAACCGTTTTGAACGTCGGAGTTACTTAAGCCCGTGAAAATGACACGTCATAGGTGAAGCCCCGCCCACAAAGCCCAAGTCTGTAGACACAGATTAACGATTACACAGATGGGATAATCAATGCTAAGCGAAGGGAAACAGGATGACTCATCAAAACGATTGCAGCGCCATAGCGATTAAGACTAAAATGCCATAGCAGATTAATGCAAAACGTCTTGAATTGGGCTCTTAAACATTTTTTCCAGGACTTTTAAAATTTTATATCGAAGAAAAATTTTTTAAGAGGATAGTGTTGTTAATTTTTTATCCTTATAATGTATTTTTTATTCGTTTAGAAGATATTTTTATATTTTTTTTATTCTTAGTCTTGTTTTTCCTTTTGATATTTTTATCTAAGGTATTTAAAAAAAAGTTTCAGAAATAAATTCATTCCTAAAATGACCATGGCAGTTGAAAAGGACGTTAATACCAAACAAACCAAACCAAACCAACCAAATTTTGAAATTGAAGGATTCCATATCCTGAAGGCATATTTATGGCTGTTGGCAATATGATGTGATTATCAAATGACTGATTGTCAGATTGATCTCTTTTGGTGTCTTCAATAAGTGTATACATTTGCAAATATCTAAGAAGCTATCCTTTCTCATAGCATTTACTCCTAATTCGTTTCTCGGATCAGAAGATGATTCCGAACGTTTGCTGGGAACTAAATTATAACAGGATAAATACAGTTTGGCAAAAATTTATATAATTCATCTGAACTAAATCTGATTCATACCTTCTTTCTGCAGAGTATATGTTGATGATTCTTCTTCTATAATTAGAATTATAATTTCTTGACTTAAAAAATTTTCAAATATTTGGATGAGAGTAACATGTGCAAACCCATGTTTCAACATCAAAGTAAAGAAATCACTAATGTCAACCAAACTTTTTTTGCTTTGGAAAGAATATGAGGGAAATTCTGGATTAATTAATTCACTCACTGTAACATCTAAGAAATAGGTCGACACGCTCAAAATATGTGAAGCTGTCACCAATAAAAAAAATGTAAATATTCTACGCTTGGAAAACATCAAACAGAGATTAATTGATTATTATATTCATTACAACTCATTTGATTGATTTAAAGGTTGTCCTGAGAAACTGACTTTGGGTTTAAACATATTTGCTGAAATCAAAAATTTCTCAACTGTGAAATGGTTCAATGAAAATAAAATTAAAATCAAAAAAACAAGGAGGAAAAAAAATGAAAAAACTAGCTCATGTATGAACATGAACTTGTTACTAAATATTTGTTTTCATTACATTTATATTCGTTTTTACTTTATTCAGCAAATTTTTCCTCTTTGTATATTGTAAATTCTGAAAAAAAAAACACTATTTTTTTTTAGTTGATCTAATAAAAATGTATCAATTTCAGCAATGGAATCATCTCCTCTTCTTCAAATAAAATTTTTCTGAGTATATTACAAGCACAGATTAACTATAAGAAGCTAATCTTTGTTTACAAGCTATTAAACTTGATCTGCAAAGTAACATAAATGTTTATTAAAAAATGATTCACTTAATGTGCTTTGTCAAATTGTATAAACCGATGTTTGAAAAATCAAGATTAATCCAGTAAACAGTTTTCTATCGATTAGTTTTCCTTTAAAGCTTAAAAATGTTAATATTTTTCACGAACATTGCTCAACAACAGTGTTGTTTACGTTCAGAGAACTATACAGCTGCTAGCGCGGTCCCATTATAACGCCAGCTGGCGCATGAGTCGAAGTCACATGATCTGTTTCCATTTGCTCCATATCCCTGCTTCATAGGGTTGCCAGGATGGGCTAGAAACCGCCCAATTGGGCTACTTTTTTATCTGTTGGGCTGGAAAAAAATTCATTGGGCGGGTTGGGCGGATTTTGGGCGGGAAATAGAAAAACTTCGTGTTGACTGTTAAAGGACAACTCCACCCTAATATACAACTTTATTTAAAATGAAAGTTCGAGATATATCAAATCGAACGCGAAATAAATAAAACGAATGAAAATCATGAAGGTCAAGAAGAAGTGAACAAGAGAAAGTAACGTCATCATGGGATTGATTGAAGTGAACACCATGCATTTATTTCTATACAAGTGCTTTTTTACGATGGTATGCATGATTTAATTTAATTAGAGATCACTATGAAGAGCTTCTGTCTAATATTTATGGGACTGGAGCCTAATCTAGCCCCTCCGTGATGGCGATCTTAGACGTCAGCTGATACAAAATGGAATACCAGGAAATAGTATTTTTGCACCTTAAACGCGATTTTCATAATGAAATAATGGTTTTAAAGTTTTTCTATTGCTGCAGTTGTATTTCATTTGTTTCAAATATTGATATTCTGCCAAAAAAATGATATCGATTTTTTGAGTAGAGTTTTTTTTTAACATGTAACCAGAAAGCTACGGAAGGGACTCACAACGTAAAGTGTCGATTATTATTATTTGCAATCGATTATTTATACTCAATTAATCGATGCATAAATCGATTACTTTATTAATAATCGACACAGATGCTTTCAGCCTCACATACATTTCACGTTTTTCAGGTAACGCTAACAAAGACTGATTTGAGAAATAGATTTAAAGTTCCAACTTTGGAACATATCATGTGAAACTTGGAATTTGGGCTTCTTGCAAGTGTTTTTACAAATGCCAGCCAATTGATAGGTTATAAAGTTTTATGAATGATATGTACATGGAATTAAATATTTTGTTTTCAATTAATGTAGATAGCAAACAATTTTGACTTTCTTAAACGTATCTTTTTTACTTTGTCAATTAAAACAGTGGACATTTTTTCTTTGTCAATTAAAACAGTGGATTTATTTTTTTCTTTTACTGTATTAAAACAGTGGATACTTTTTCACTTTATTAATAAGAAAATACGGATTCATTTTTCTTTTACTTTAATCAGTAAGATAAGAATGTCCATCCCTAACTTTGGTTTTCCCTCATTTGCCTACCGGATGCAGAACAACTTTGACCTCATGGATGATAACGTTCATTTTCCAAACCAGTTATTCCACATTCCACATTTTCCGAATACGCATATTCATATTTTGCTAAGGCTCTAAAGAGGTGCTCTCTCTAGTGCTCTAATTTTGCCTGACGCTGCTGCCATTTCGTATGATGACGTCACGAGATAAGTTGGGCTCTTTTTGGGCTCTATATTTTGATGGTAATTGGGCGGGATAACGAACTGCACACCTGGCAACCCTACTTCTGTGTAATCGTTAATCTGTGTCCGTAGAGTTCCCGAAAGTGCCGCGGCGACCTTCTCTTTGCTCTGCTGCCGCCAGTGTCACATTCGCTCTGTCGAAGTTTTTTGGGCTTGTCCTCTTTCATTTCTTACCAGTTTTCTATATATAGGCTTTTAGCTACTAATTTGCCATATATTTTAACCTTTGTGTAATTTTCTCAAATTTTCGCTGTTTCTGGCGCACTGAATCGTTTATAGCTTTTTAATATTGAATATTAACGTTATTGTACCAAAAGTTAGAGTTCATCGGTACAAATCAAATGACATCTTATTTGTCACTCTGTGACGTCTGTACGCTAAGTAGCGAACGGCGAAAAGTGACTTTTGACCATCTCTAGACCTACTACCTAAAGACTATGCTTTCGACCGTTAAAAACGACCTAGATTTACCGGCCATCCTGCGATGATGCCATGCACGCGATAGGAGTCGGACTGGCTCCGTTATGTACTTTGATTTGATCCTGTGGACTTTATAGTTTCGGAACTACAGCGATTTAAAATGTTTCTCTTTTAGTGTTTCTTCAGTTTTTTCGTCGACACCTTGTACTCTTGCAAGTAAGACGTTTCACGACAAATAAAATAGTCAGATTCTGGTATTCACGATTTCGTTTTTTCGCGTATATAGGTGTGTGTCATTTCCAGTGTTTACATTCTTTTTTGTTTAACTTCCGGGGCGGACTCGGAGATCAATATGCTTGCATCATCTCAATCAAGCCAATACTTCCTACTAAATAAAATAAAAAAGAAACAGGGCTTTATGTAATTTATATAACTTACAGGACTTTAAGTAAGCAATTGAATAAAATTTTTAAATCGCCCCGGAAGTGAAATGTTTACGTTGTGTCGTCAGCCGTCGCCATTATTAGCCATCACCTTTCTTTTGCATGCGAAATTTATGATTCACAAATATTTTCAGGCATCTTGATAAATGAGGCAACCATCAATTTGTATTCTGACAATTCATTAATTTGAAGTTATTTAGGCGCTCACCTAGCGTTCGATTGATTGCGAAATGTGAATTGATTAAGAAGAAATAAAACTTCTTATTTATATAATAAATCAGGAAATATAAATAAATTAAAAAGAAAAGATTACACATGCACTTCATCGATTTTAGGCTGTTTATTTTCATTTTCTACATTTAATAAATTGACCATAAGCCAAAACGTGTTATGAATGTTGCGAGTACTCTTGTTAAGGCCGCTGCACACTCTCGCGAGAATCTCGGCGAGAATTTCGGCCTTGAGTCTTGCTGAGAACTGTATGTTGCCGCCTGTTCTCGCGTTCGCACCTCCTTTGTCTCGGGCAAAAAAACCGACAACAATCGGAGAACCCGCGAGAACGAGAAGAGAACCAGGCGAGAACCCGAGAATCGGCTCCACATTCATGCTTCTTGTGTTGTTCTCGCTTTCTCGCGAGAGTGTGGAGCGGCCTTTAAATTTTTAAAATCCCTGGTTATTCATTTTGTAGAAAGCATACCTAGTTATTGGCTGAAAATGAGAGGCGTTGGAACGAGAGGCTCCCGCAAATACCGAATACCAACTGTACACGGAATTAAAACAACATAAAACGAAATTTCAACATGTTATTTCATTTTTAACATTTTTATTTTATCCATTGTTTTATTATCCTCTGAAAATTACACAGATAAGTCACAAACTTTCCTCTTTTTTAAATTATTTTTGTTCGTTTCGGCTTACACTTTTCCAAATTTAAAGTTGAAAAAAATTCTTTCCTGGACCTTCTCCGAAATTTCACTCCACTTAAGTAACATGCGCTCTTTCTTTCTTCTTTTTTTTTAATATTTACTATTTTGATAACATTGAGTTCATTTTCTGGCAAAATGAATAATTTACAGACAATAATAATAATAATAATAAACATGTCAACTGCAGCCTTAGAGATAGCCACAAATGAAGACACAACTCACTTTGTTTAGCGCTGAAACAGTTCAGCTATTTACATAAAATAATTTTTTAATTTTCGACTTATGGTTAAAATTTAAAGGCATATTAAGATTTGAAAATAGTCCGTTGGAATAAAAGAAACGGCACAGAGCTATATACACATTTCTTTGTTCTAATTTTCTTTTAAAAATATCTTTCAAATTCAAACGGGTAAGTTGATCTAATTCGACAATTAAGTTAGAAACATAAAGAATATTTTAATAAATGATTAAATAAAATTTTACATATTTAAAAACCTCAAAATGGAAAATATCACAAAGAAGAGGGGAAAAGAAAGAAAACTAGCACCTTGTGATCTTCACAAAAATCTTAAATTTAATTATAATTTAATGATATAAATTTTATAATTATTTAATAATTTGACTTCATTTTACAATTTTTCTCGTCATACGTTGCGGCTCGTCCTCGATTTCAATCGCAAGATGGATTGACTTGTTAGTAAACTGGTTCATATTTACAATTAAATCTTCCATTAATGTTTTTCTTTAATTTTCTTTCCATCTGTCTTTTATAGCCTTCATTAGTCCCGATTTGGGGTTAGCCTGTTCGGGACAACCTTCTGGCAATCTCTTGCGATTCATTCTTTCTGGAGCCACTGCAGTTGTTGTTACAATGCATAATGTATCCCATCTTTATTTTAACACATTTCTTATAATTTCCTTCTATAATGAATAATTATAAATAATAATTAGCTAGCTTCGTCCTTTTTTTTTTTATTTCCAACTAAAAGAGGGAAAAAAAAAATAAAATAAAAAAAAAAAAAAGGCGACCAGCTATTTATATTAATTCTGTGCAATTTCTGCAGAAAAAAAGACTGAACTGATTTTTCTTTTAGCTTCATCTGAGCATTTTCAATAAAGCTAATTACAGAACATTACAAATAATTTATAATATTTTCTACATTGACGTTTTTAATTACACAGGCCTGCGAAATTGAAGTTTTTGAAAAATACAAGAGAAGTTTTCTCTAACTTTTATGTTATTTGGTGTGCTGATTTCGAAAATGACCTCCATTTTTTCCCATCACGTCAGGAGTTTTTGTAAAATCGATATCGAAATTTTTGCTATAATCCTATTTGAAAAGGAATTCTCGCGAACAATTTTGCATGTACTATCTGGCACCAGTGGTTTTTATCCACTTAAATCTATGTAAAATAATTATAATCGATTCTTGGTGAGGCAAATTGATTTTTCAGCAATCGAGATTGTTTATTTTTTTAGGTTTAAATGGATGAAAACCACTGTTGCTAGAGGCGGTCGACAGAAAAACAAAAAGTCCCCTTGAGTTTAAACTTTTTACATCAAATTTTGGTGCAGTTTCTAGAAATTTTTTATGGTAAATGTTGATAAAAATCCAAGTAAAATTGAATTTTTCAAGAAATCCTGACGTGATAGAAATTTATCATTGTTTTTTGAAATCAGCACCAAAAAAATACATAAAGTTAAGCTATCAATTCCCTTGTATTTTTTTCATCGCAGGCCTGTGTTATTTAAGATGTCATATTTAATTATCTAATTAGAATTCCCCAAAATGTTTAAGAATTAGTAAATGCAAGTAGGAATAGTAATCTCTTTGAATACTTGAAATAAATTTTACTCTCGAAATTTCAAGCAGCAGCATCATGATAGAAAGAGGTAAATTAACGTGGCCTTAAAAGTATCATTATTTAAATAATAATTGAATATATTTTTATCGAGAGTGTTATTAAAGTAATTACTATTAATTAAAGGAACAGGTCGATATATACAAATCGGTCCTAGAATAGAACAGAGTTTGCATTCAAATATAGAAAACGAAGCTTGGTTGATTGCTTATTATTAAATATAATAATAATAATAATAATAATAATAATAATAATAATAATAATAACCTAGCCTAATGGATATTGATGAAGATTGGATATTAATGAAGATTTATATTTAAGAATTTACATAGGTGGTGTAAATTTCGACGACGGCCAAGAATGAGCTGAGTAAAAGCATTTTAAAGTGTACAGAGCATTTGCATTTGATGAGTTTCACGAGGGAATCAGATAAATGTAAATGCTACGAACAAACTCACAAGAATATTTATTAACAAGGTTTTTAAGAAGACGAAATATATAAATAGTTCTGCAGAAATTTTAAGATATAAACAAAGTTTTGTTTTCTTTTACAAACACAACAACAAAATTATTCGAATTATGCGAAGATTCGATGTAGAAAGAGATTGGCTATCGCATGTGGCTCTCTGACGTTTATTGTTGTCATGATGTAAAGTTTTGTTTAAATCCGATTGGATTTGCATCAGGTGCTGTGGGTTGAGGTGGTGGATAATCCCTATAGTCTGCTGGATAGGGTGGTGGCTTGTCCCACGATTGATAGGACTGCGGTTGGGGTGGATACCCTGGTGGCATTTGTGCGGGTGGTGGATAAGCTGGATGCTGCGGTGATGACGGATACGGCATTGGTTGTTGTGGATAGATTGGTTGTTGCGGATATGCTCCTGGATACTGTTGAGGTTGTTGATATCCTCCGGGAGGCGGGGGAACGACATTATAGGTAGCCGTAGGCTCATTCCCAGTTGTGGTCGTTATCACTGCGCCAGGGTACGACGAGGGTCCCATTCTCCTTCTGCGGCAAAGGATGAAGCCGACTATCAAGCAGATGAATACGATAATCCCCACGACCAATCCGCCGATCACGCCACCTCTCATTCTCGAATACTCTGAAAGAGAAAACAACGGGATGGGTTAATTCGGAATGATCTCCAATATTTCTTATGGATAAGAAATCATGCAGTCATTTTTGATGGGTTTTTTTTTTCAAGATCTATTCAAATTCAGTTGCTTTATAGATAAGATATATTACAGTCGAACCCAGATATAACGATCTCTGTTATGGCGAAAAAACGGTTATAGCGAAGTTAACTGAAATCCCGAAGTACAGGTTCATTGAAATTGTACAAATTTTCTACGGTTATAACGAAATCTGATATAAATACGTATACAGCGAATTATATTTATAGGCTCTTACACAACTTTTGTTTGGATTTTGAGAAATTTTGAAAAATCAAGAATATTTTTTGTGTTTAAATTTGGAGGAGATGGCTCCTCCGCTTCTATCGCTTCACTACTTCGATTCCTCCCAGGTGAAGAATACAGTAGTAGAAAAACAGGAAAAACTTGTTTTAAGATTTCGGCTATTGCTAAGCCGAAATCATACGTATATGTATTAGAAAATGTTTAGATCTCATATTAAGATCATAAAGGAAGTAGAAGATGGGAAGGAGGAAAAACAGGGCATATTGGTTTGGTTATTAAAAACATTAAAAAAAAATCACACAGTAGAGTGTTTTTTTCTTTGCCAGATATAAAAAAATCCACTTTAAATAAAAATAAATTCGCTATATCTAGTGTAAGTTTATAAAGAAATACAGTTATAACGAACAAAATTGCGGACATTTAAAAATTCGTTATAAGTAAGTTCGGAAAATCCCTTTACTCAAGAAAGCGAGCTGCTTCTGGCGAACTGTTTCATGTGATTTGAAATATCATAAGTAAACAGACATCCTAATTTTCGGAAATTATTTCATTCCACAGCATCCACTTGAAGCAAATGCCATTTCTGTGTATAAAATGTAGTTGTCCCACTGCATGCTCTTTTCAAAGCCGTAACCCGGTCGGGCATGAAATCAACAAGCTCTTATCTTGGCCGGGGAATACTGACCCAATCGGCAAGCAAACACTGTAACAGCCCTCCCTGAGGTTTTCGCTAACGTCACCTCAGTGCACGATAAAGCATCACCCAAATATGTTCAACAGAATTTCATGTCAGGTGAATGACTGCCTCATGGAACCTGAAGAAGCATTTTTCCCCTTGCCTATCTCGGATCATTTTCAACAGTGAGGCAAAGAGCTCAATCTTCCATGAACTGAGTGATAAATTTAGGGAAACATTTAACCCGGCGCATTTGGTTAGGAATGTAACATCCGCCTTGATTAATAAAGATCAATGAAGTCAACTTGATCATTAGATCTTCGGCTTGGTCATAACTCCTACGCGCTGATGAAGGCGGCATTGCCCCCGAAATGTACAGTCGGGTGCATAAAGGTTATGACCTAAGTCAAAATTGTTCGGCTTCCTTACAATACTTCAATTCAATGAGGTTACTTTTTCCAGGTATGTAGTCGAGCACGCTTACTATGGAACGATTCCATTAAGTTTTTGCTTAGCAACGGGGGAAGGCAAGTTTTATGTCACGTGCTCAATTATGTTGACAAAAAGATTATTTTGGCTGTTCTGATGAGAATTTTTGTTTTATTAATAATAAACTAATCTATTTGGTTAATAGTGTAACATAAATGGTGCACAGTATCGATATAATTATATGCGTGATCAAGAAATAAGCTGATGCAGCGCTCGACATTGTGTGATGCGGATGTGATTTACAAGTGTAAGAGGAAGCTATTTTCTTTTGACTGCTTGAAAGGTTACGGGTCTCATTTTTTGTATATTTTGTATATAAAATAATCAACGATAATTATGCCAAAACCATCCGAAAATTTTTTAAAATTTATTATACCGGGTGGGCAAGAAATAACGTGAGGTGTTCAGAGCTCGCTAGCGGGAATTCTATTAGGCCAAATGCAGTACATTTTGGTGTATATACTTAGTGGAACATGCAGTTTCGATTTCTGCAAAAAAAAAAAAAAAAAAAATAGTACCAAAAGTCGCCATAGGGGTCGCTTATTTCAAGAAAACAATGAATACCTAATTGTCAAATGAACAAATACCGTACAAACCAACTTTAGTAACAACAATAAACAATGTTTTATTTTTAATTACAAATGTGTTTCAATATGACCACCAGTGTGCTGTTCCAATAGCTGCATGCGGTACACGACATTTTCTACGGCAGCTCGCAGCATATCTGCATTAATTAGTCTGATATGTAACGTTATTTGATCCTTTAAGGTTGAGAGGTCAGGAACATGTGCTTGATACACAAGGCTTTTCAAATATCCCCATAACCAAAAATCACAAGGGTTGAGATCAGGCGACCTGGGTGGCCATACCATGGGAAATGCACGACTAATTATTCTGTTGTCTGAAAAACGTTCTCGCAAGATCTGCTGTACCTGACGTCCGATGTGCGGTGGCGCACCATCCTGCATAAAAATGGTAGAATCCAGACAACCCTTTTCCTGCAATCGTGGTATCACAAAATTCTCAAGCATATCGGCATACCTGGCGGAATTGACGGAACAAGTCACCGGTCCACGGGGACGGATTTCTTCAAAAAAGTACGGGCCGATGATGAAAGAAGCAATAAAGCCGCACCATACTGTTAGTTTCGGTGAATGCATAGGAGTTGGCAGACACACTTGTGGATTTGATGCAGCCCAAATACGGCAGTTGTGGGTATTGATATCACCATTCAAATAAAAATGTGCCTCATCACTCCATAAAATTTGCCATGGCCATGCATCATCCACTTCCATACGTGCTAAAAATCTCAACGAAAAGTCAGTTCGGGCACGTTCATCTCCAGGAAGCAATTGTTGAACAGGTGGGAGTTTATAGGGATAAAATGTCAATATCTTATGCAATATTTTCCTCACCGTCGAATATGGGATATCTGTTTGGCATGCTATTGCGTGTGCACTGCTGGTACCCTGCACAGTAGTCATCTCCTGTTTCACAACAGCAGTTGCAACTTCTTCAACGTGTTGCTGCCTGATTCGTTTGCGTCCTCGGCCTGGTTGCACTCCTAGAGTTCCGGTAGATTCAAATCGTTCAATCATTTCCCGTAAGTTAGTTATGCTCATCGGTCCTCTTCGTAACGTTTTTAATCGCTGGAATTCACTAAGGGCAGCACTTGCATTGTCGCTCTTCTGATAAAACAACTTGACTAATAACGCCCGGTCAGACAGAGTAAGCGTCATCGTCAGGCCAATCGTTCGTGAATGATGGGAAATCCTCAGCCTTGCCTTTTATTGTCATGATCGCTCAACACGGAACGCGCTTATGCAAATGTATTCATTGTTTTCTTGAAATAAGCGCCCCCTATGGCGACTTTTGGTACTATTTTTTTTTTTGTAGAAATCGAAACTGCATGTTCCACTAAGTATATACACCAAAATGTACTGCATTTGGCCTAATAGAATTACCGCTAGCGAGCTCTGAACACCTCACGTTATTTCTTGCCACCCGGTATAACGAGATGGATCCCGTCATAATTTGACGGAGAACAACCCATCTTATTATTAATCCCCATCTTTTTAATTAAAAAATAATAAAATAAAAAATTGTCAGAGCTGAAATATCTCATTTTGCACAAATAATAAGAAATGAGTTAATATATAAAATCAAAATAGCTTTAAACTAAATTTCTCTGAAAGTATTAAACTGAGATATAAAGTGTCAGTGGATAAAATGATCAGTTTTTAAAGCTCTTTCTAACGATATAACATTTAACATAATATTTGCAAAGTTTTTCAGTAGTCACAAGGAAACGTCATAAAATGATCAAGGCAGGATTTTCTTTCTGCAAATCTTCAGTTTATTTAATTCAAAACAATGATTGAATATTATCTCATTACAACAATCCCTGGCTTCTGATGGATTGTCGTAACTTTCTTTGTTGGTCATGCGCAGAAGTGCCAATTCTGCTCTTACAAAAAATGCTTTGCATTTTAATATATAGGATTATATATCTTAATAGTAGGGAATATTAAATGATTTGAACAAAAGAGGATTTTTGTAAAAGTAACGGTGGTATGAATTAGTGTATATTTTATTAAAAACTAAAATATAGAGAAAAGCACGCCATGACAATTAACATGAAAAGTTTTTTAAACCCTCAAATAAACAGATCAAATTGCACACTTGGGTGAAAAAAATTTAATCTGTTTATGGTGTTCTTTACATACACCGTTTAAAACTTAAACGAAGTCAAAAACGCGATAATGAACAAAAAAATAAAAAATGTCTATCCATATCGGATTCGAACTCTGCCATTCGAGGCAGCCGCTATCGTTTATTATTGTCAGGAGAGAGCCCGTGACAAGCACATCCCAGGCGTATACCTGCTACCCTATTTTCATTAAGAAGGGACAGGTCCATTCTAATCTGCCATGACTCTCAGTACAATTACCTGATTATGCAACCGATCAACATCCGCTAAGCTCAGCCCCTACGGAGCAGGTAAAAACCTTTTTGCACCCGACTGTACATACGTGAATTAAAAGTGTTTTTGTGGAATAGTGTCTTCTACTTGCTTGTTTGGTTGATCATTGTCCACAGTTTCCGGCACTTCGTCAAAAGTTTAACTTAATGGCGTTTCATATCTCAGATATTTTTTCGTGGTTACAGGATTTTTCTTCCTGCACAAGCAATTTCACTTGACGGGTCCTTTTTTAATTTTTTACCAAAGATACAGAGTTGAATTGAGTACCACAGGGCCGGCGCTAGGAGAGTACGGGGCCTTGGGCAAATTGAATTTTGCGGGGCATATACCCCACTGATAGAATATGAAGTCACAATGGTCATAATGGGACGCAACATAGCGAATATTTGGTCACTCGCTTAATTTCCGAAATTTCTATTTTTCCCTATAACAATTGCCCTAACCCAAATTACTCATCACGGCTCCACTGTTGCCAATCTCAAAGTTGTCAAAAAATAACGAGAGCACAACGCTGAATGAGCTCTACGCTCTCAGAGAGACTGCATAATGTAAAAAAGATTAATTTCCAGACTAATCAGGCAACTTAAAAGTAAAACCGAGATAGATAGACAACGAAATTCGGGTCCATGAGAGAAATAAGATCCACAATCTCAATAATGGAATGACATAATATTTTATTTTTAAGAGAGACTGAGAGAAACACAATTTATTGTGATGCTACAGCATTGTAATCCGGACACAGGCAAAACACAGACAAATAATGCAGACAAGAAAACTCTGTTAGTATTCCATTACCAAGAACCGAAATTACTACAAATGGATGCAAAAGTCGGAATTCCATTCCCAAGAAATGACCCCCTCCCCCCGCGTCTTCATCTCCGATGGAGGCTCCGTTGACTCATGGGTTTGCGTGGCCCCATTAACCGTTACGCAGATGCGAGGTTATAAGCAAACGAATACATTTTCACTCAGAAATGGAATTTTCGTTTAGTCCCTTGAAGGCTGAACAAAAGGTTAAAGGATCTATGTGCAGTATATAATCTCCTGATAATCCCGTTTCGTCTCCTTTACATGCTTCCAAAGATTGAAGAACAAGACAGGCAGACCATTTGATTATCTTATAACTCCGAACAATGTGTTGACTGGATTAGGAACTATGAGTAGGCACAGCTTAACTTAGCTACATTAATTATAATATTATAAAGGCTATGCGCGGTCGCCCTCTTCGCCACCCCCTAGCGCCGGCCCTGAGTACCATTAAATCCATCTAAAGGTGGAATGATTTTCCGATACAATTATCGACAATCTTCATCATGCGATAATTTAATTATGTAAATGTAGATAATGTTAATTAAAAACGTACACCTCTTATCCATAAATAACTTTTAATTACCTTGAATGCACATTTCGGTCACTCTGTGGGCATCATTCACCAAGAATACAAAACTATTACAAGCAATTAGAGCAATCTAAGGAAACACATTAATAATTAGGGATACAAGGAAAATTTGAAAAGGGACAATTACTGACTCTAGCGCTTAATAATAATAAGAAGAGTACAGTTTTATTCGTAGCTTTTTTTCTAATTTCAAGTGTTTTAAATGCATCAAGTAAAAAACCAAATGACATCACTCTTTTCCTACAACTTGGTACTGCTAAGTTGACGATGTCTTTCAGTGTTCGACAACTCCCAAGGCAACCTTACCGAATTCCTCAACGGCAATTTTCCAAATATAAAATTTATCCTAAAACTGAGAAAGTTGAACACTTCTATACACCTCACCAGGAAAAATAGTCACGGACATTTGACATTCAGGAAAGCTACCAATAATGCAGCGCCGGATCCCATCACTGTGGCGCAGTGCTGCCATTTGGCGGGAATTTGTCTGGGAAATGAACAAAGGCGGGAAATACGGAGAAACCGTAGGTCAAAGAAAGCGAGACACAGCAATGGCCACTTTTGTTGGAACAAATATATCCTGAATGTTGGACAAATACTGATCCGTCAATTGTGAAAATAATTGAACGATTTCATTTTAAAAAACTACTCAGATCAACAAAAATTAGATTCTGAATGGCGACGATTACAGTTGTGTGACTTTAAAATCGATGAAATTCTAGAAACCGAACAAAAGTTAGAGCGCCCAAATGGAATTTTTTTCGCGGGGCGCCTCCACTGGCGTGCATTTTGTTTACATTACATATTCATACTGTATATTATACATTCTTTGTGAATTAGCATATTTTATCAGAAAATTGTAAACAATTCCTGAATATAGAAATTGAAATTCGCAATTTCTACTAAAAAACACGAGACCTGTTTGGGTCCAATCGGCTCTTATCCAGCCCTGAATAATGGGAGTTTATATTCACAAGAAATCGAACTACAAGATTTGTTTGCGTTTGTGATTGACAGAGCATGTTGCGCTCCATTGACAACAATTCTTTTGATAATGAGATGAAAAACAAAAGCGGCGAAGAAAAACGGATACGAAAAAAAAATTGATTAAAGAAATAGTTAAGAAGAGGAAATTTAAGTTCACCCGTGGGTAGTGGCGGTATTCCTAAACGGCGCCTTGGAATACTATTCTTTTTTCGCCCCCCCCCCCGCTTCCCCGTAAGAATTTCAAAGACCTAACCCCCCCATCCCCCCACCGTCGCTGTGCCACTCACTGTTACCAATGCCATAAAACTCGCTCCCATAAAAGAAAGTAAAGAAGTCATGACTCTAACTGAAGGCATTGGAATCATTTTCAACGATTGTGTCTAAAAATCGGTAACTATCTCGTTTGACTATAAGCATCGTCTTTAGATAGTAGGAAAGATTACTATCTAAAGCTAAGCTATAAGTCAACCGAAAGGAAAACACTGGAATATAATTCATGTGGCGGCATCTACCGTGGAAAATCAACATGCCATCTTTAGTCTTGATTTAGCTCCTATCAAATACGGGAGACTGGAAAATTCGGCACTGGCAAACAAACGCATATCAGAAACTGGATATCAAATTACGGGAGACCATTTCAAATTGACGATTTTTTTACTAGATGCGGTTGAAACACATGAAATTAAAAAAAGCTATGAATAAAAACTTTACTCACGAATAAAGCCCGGACTCGAACTATTTAATCTTATTAAGTATTAGATAGTGTAATTGACCCTTTTCAAAGTGACCCTTATGGTTAAACTTTTCATTAGATTGTTTTCATTACCTGTTGTAATTCTTATTGTATTCTTGCTGAGTGATGGCCACAGGGCCACCGAAATTTGAATACAAGATAATTAAAAATTATTTGCGGACAAAAGTTTTCAAAGTAATTAGGTATAAGGGTCTTAAGAATAGAAAAGATTCCGCGGAATTAAGAGTCTTAATTACGGAAACAGCTGTTCTTAATTGCATTATTTTAACTTGTATTCCAGGACTTATTAGAGGCTTTAAGAATATTTTTAGCGCCTGCAATTTACAATAAAGACTGCATTCAATAGTGGGAATAGGCTACTTTAAAGGCACTTATAGGAATTCCTAAAAAACAGCCACCCCACCTCCGGACAAGTGGAGACTCTATCTACTTAACTGTTTTTATTGTGATAAGCACTAGGTCGGGCTAAGCACTCGGAACATTATCAAAAGATAGAAAGTGCATTTCGTTCATGCAGAGTCGAGTCACTGCATTATGACCGCCACGTAGGTTTATGTAAATACGGTTGTGCCCATTCAGAGGGCGGGGGGCGGATAAACCTACCTGTTGGAAGACATATAAAGGTGGAGGAAGAGTTCGTACAGCAATAATCCCCGTCATGGGCAAAGCTTGCGACCTAACAGATCTTGAAAAACGTATGATCATCGGGTACCGTGCAAAAGACGGCAACATTTCGGAAACCGCAGCTTTCGTGAACGGTTCGCGTAGTGCCGTAGTGAAGGTGTATAGTGAATGGAAGAATGGACAAGATGCATTCCACACGTGCAAACTGTAGGGGACTACGGGGCTTTATGAAGTGGATAAACGGCGCTTGCGACGGCTGGTTAAGAGTGATCGACGCGCTACCGTCGATACATTGACAACCCAAATGATTCCTCCGACGTTGCGTCTTTGCTTCTGTCAGCAGACGTATGATTCCAGCACCCATGTTGACTAGTGTGCATCGCAAGAAACGACATGGGTTTGCATTGCAGAACAAACATTGAACCGTAGACCAGTGAAAAACTGTTGTATTTTCCGATGAGTCGCGTTTTCTACTGCATCGTACCGATGGGCGCTGGCGTATCCGCCGGGAGACATCCGAAAACAAGCTACCCAAAACCATTGTTAGGCGGCAACAAGCTGGAGGAGGCAGTGTAATGGCCTGGGGTATGTTTTCGTGGCATATTTTGGGCCCATTACTTCCTCTAAAAGGAACCGTCCATAGCTGTGCATACTTATCCAATTGGCAACTGTGTAGCCTGCGAATGAAGGTATCTTTCAACAGGATAATGCCACATGCACCCTACAAAATTTGCCGTGCATGGTTCGAGGAGTATGAGGAAGAGTTCCACTTACTACCCTGGCCTTCAAACTCCCTAGATCTTAATCCTTGCGAGAATCTGTGGGAACATCTGGAGCGGCACGTCAGGCAGAGAGACCCTCCACCCCGAATCTTCAAGAGTTACGTGATGTTCTGCTGTTCACAGATTCCTGTTGCCACCTTCCAAGCACTCATTGAGTCCATGCCCCGTCGCCTTTTTAGAAACAGGACACAGAATTAGTTTATATAATTTTATATTGTTTAGGTCTGTCAATTCAAGGAATCAAATAAACAGCTATGAAATCAGTGAAATCCATAAAAGGAATTCTAATTAATTATTAAAAGCTGATAAGGGGCCAAATCCAAGGTCTGCTCTATATGATTTATTGAATCTTAAATTCTTAGTTTCTCTGTTTCATTTCCTAGATTTTATCTCTAGTGTACTTTTTATGGATAACAGATTGGTCATTTATCTCTGATCGGTTCCTTCTGTGGAGCTCAACCAATGAGAATCATTCTAGCCATTTACCCCGACTCTCTTCCCCCTCCTCTTATTTACCTGTTCTACATTGTTACTTACTTAATTTTCAAACCCGCTTATCCGTTAGGGTCGCGGGGGTAGCAGACCTATAGAGGATCTCCAGCGATCGCGATCTCGATCTCCATCAGGCGCATGTCCTCCCTGGTAAAACCCAGGCGACTCGAACCCAGATTCTCCATGTAGTCTAGCCACCTGGTTCTAGGCCGACCCATTGGTCTCTTACCCACCGGCTTGGAAAATAACAACTGCCTAGGAAGGCCCGTTTGCGGCATCCATATCACGTGGCCATACCAGCGCAACTGAGATCTCTCAATGCGGAGAAATAGCGGCTCAACACCTAAAGACTCTCTTATTGTGCTGCTGTGCACTCTATCTGGTAGGGTAACGCCTGCCGCACCTCTCAGAAAAATCATTTCGGCCGCTTGTACCCGCGCTCGCACTCTTTCGGTCATTACCCAAGCCTCAGGACCATAGGTGAGAATGGGGACGAAGACAGATTTGAAGACGGAGAGCTTGGCTTTGTTACCCAGCTCGCGTTTCATTACAACGGATCGCCACAGTTCATGTCTGACACAGCTTGCTGCGCCGATCCGAGCATCCAACTCTTTTTCTTGCCGCCCATCACTCGTGAATGCAATCCCGAGATACTTGAACTTCTCCACCTGTCTCAATGGGGCTCCCCTAATATGGAGAGCGCACTGAGCAGTCTGTCTTGAAAAGACCAGAACCTCAGTCTTAGCCACACTGATCTTCATCCCAGCTTCTTCACATTTGGCTCAAACCGGTCTAGTGCATGCTAAAGATTAGTGCGAGAAGACCCAAGTAGGACAAGGTCGTCAGCAAAGAGCAACCTCTCCACCAAGCAGTCGCCCACACAAACACGCTCATCGCCTCCGCTGCCCCTGTCTATCCAGTCCATATAGATAATGAACAAGAGGGGCCAAAGTACGTACCCTTGGCGGAGTCCAATACCCACAGTGAACGGTCTTGACTTAATGCCATTTATCCAGATACACATCTCAGAGCTTTCACACATCTCAACATTGTTAAATAAATTTAAAATTTTGGTCAGTCTGAGTCTTGTCATTGAGAATGAAGACATAGCCTTCGAAATAATACCCGGCATTTCATGTCTCGTATGTTTTGTGGTTAGAGGTTTTCCCTTCCTTTACTAAGGAAAAAGTTAGTCTCGTGTGCATTCATTTTTTTCTCCCTGAATATTGTCATTCATGAACTATAAATACATTTTAAAGATGAGCTGCAATGATGCATCTTCTTCGATTTGTTACATAGATTTGTATATTCTGATTTGGTCTATTTTACTGAAAATAATATCAGTAACATGTATATCAGATTTGTATATTCGATTTGGGAGTGCTTGTAAGACTTAAAAGAGACTCTCTTAAAAAAGAATTGGACCTCGCTTAAATCCTGGATGTTATTTACTAATTATTTAAATCTCGGCAAGTTAATATTATTCGTTTAATATTTACTAACTTGGTGTTCGAACATAGACGATATTCGATCTTTGATTAGTGAAGAGACTAACTTCCCGAACAGCACAGTAATAATCCGTATTTGAAAACGTGTATTTCCATTTGTATTTTTGTTTCTTAAGCTGAGCAATCTCTGAAGATGTACAACGGTATTCGGTATCTCCATCAAACTTTCGTCTGTCCCGATGGCACTTTACTTCATATCGGCTACCTAAAAATTGAAATAAAGAGGAGTTTTAAGTGTAGTCAAAATTTATCAGGATGGATGCTATAAGCTACTATTTTATATACAATTTAGAAAAAAAAAATAAAAATCTCATAATGTTTAAATTTTCACTTGACTTTGGTAACTTCTATTTATATCGTGTTTCAAAAGTTCCCGAACGCAGAAATGACTTTCCCTGCTTAACGTACTGTTGTGCAGGTATGCTGAAGGGCTGGTAGACAGGAGCCACTGCCTCTCAACCTTTTTTTTTTTCAATTCATGGATGCTCCCAGTCGTTACGAATCCCGCTATTTATTTTACATAAATGCAAAAACGCGAATATGAGAAGGAAATAAAAAGTTAAAGTAAAAAATAGAAGTTTTATTTATAAAACCTACGGTATACGCTATTAAGCTTATACCGGTACAGTAACAGTTTAAAAAGCGTTTATTGCGTAAAAACAAACAAATACAGTATGCAATGCCTGCAGTGCGTTTGAGCATCGGCTAGCGTATTGCCAAGAGGTGAACGGTGAACACTGAGCAAATGGTGTACCTACATGTACCCTTTCCTTTGGGAATGTAAAAATAAAATAAACACATTTGAGAAACTTTGCCACTATGTAAAACTGATTTTATGTAATTTATTTCAGCACATGGTTTATTTTAGTGGTTGGCCGAACATTACTCCTGCTTTCATAGGTTAGGATTTCCCTACATACAGAAGCGGCAGTTCGGGAGCTTTTGAAACACACGGTATAAACGTCTAGGTATGGGTGGAAAGGTTTTTGGAGATCGTCACAACTTATCCATTTCCAAATGAATGAATTTTTGTGGATATGTTCCTCGTGATCCTAGACAATATTTTGTCAAATTTCAGCTTCATATCTTAAGTTGATTTTTTGTGATTCCCAAAGAAAGAATATCTGTCTTCACTGTTAGCAATATGTGAGGAAGTCCCAACTTCGATTTACCGTTACATAAATATCAGCTAGCTCTCTGCTTTGCCCTATTTCTAGCTAGAATGACCAAAAACTTTGCAAAAATAAAAAAAAAAGAAAAAGAAAAAAAAAAGGCAAAGGAAAAAAACCTCGTTACACAATTGAAAAAAGTTCAAATTTATCTCCATAGTTTATTTTGCTTTCGTCGATTGAAACAGGGGACGACTACCTATAAGATTCTATAACATCAGGGAATAATTTTTTACCCATAAAAAACTTCTCAGAATATTATGAAATTTCTGAGTGCAAAACTTTATGAAAATATTGCAGTTAGTTTAATGGCTAAAATGCCCCATAAGTCGGTTTTACCTTATTAATATTGTGTTTTCATAATTAAAGCAGAACCGGTTACTAGTCTCGTATATCGTAGTAGGAACTACCTATTTCTTAGACGACTGTGATGTCAACTTCTGCCAGCGCCGCACTTTTACACAAAAACTTTTCTCTCGGACCCAGGTATTGCTACCGAGGGGAGAAGTTTTTTTTGAATAAAATGGATTTATGCTTTTTTGTGTGTGTGTGTTCTTTTTTATATATTCCAAAACGGGCAATCCGATACTGATATTAATGCTAATTAAAATGATAAAATGTACAGGATGATTACAAATGATTGCAGCTGATGGCGGAATAGCAATTAGTTTGCAGGATGGTGTTCATGGAATCATGGATTTGGCGGTGGATATAACGCGGAGGACCATCCTGTTATAATATGAAATCCGACTGTTGGTTTGCAGCTGTGGCATGTCCGGATAGGTGTACTGTAACAATTTCTGTAGCAAAGAAAAACGGGCCATATAGACTTTCAATTTTGAGATGGCGAGCAATTCAAAACTTTAAAATCTGCTTTTAGAACGGCCGCAAGAAATTCACGTAACCGCTGCAACCATTTATAAGCATCCTGTATTAACTGATGATTGGATAAACGGTGTTTAGTATCGTACCAAAGAATTCATTCGATTTTCCTTTCCAGGTGAATTTAATCTCTTGATCTTCCGCATCTATTTTGTCCACCTTTAACTCCGCAGCAGCACATTCAGAGGACAAGGCTGCGAATTCCTATGAAAAAATAAATAGAACTGTTTACATTCTATTTAACACAAAGCTGTCATCAATAAACATTATCCACCTGAAAAAAAAGATTAAGTAATAATGATATATCGATACATACCCGACTTCCTCTCACTAAAAGGTTTTCTCCTTCGTTAGTGGCAGCGATGCCTTTCGCTATTGTAAGCCCAATCAGGTACGCGATAAAATACGCCACTGGTGACATTATTAGAATAATCTTTGATCAAATTATGCTGTGATATTAATATCTTTTTTAGTAATTATTTCGTCCTGGTATCAAGAGAGAAACTGATGAATAATTATAGACTGAAAATAATTAAAGAGGTGAAGGAGAGACATTAGAAAGAAAGGATGATGATATGTCGTAATGATTCTTAAGAATGATTATAGGATGACGTAGTGTAATAATTCAATTTGCACTTTCATATTTTTCCGGATAAGAAATTTGTAATGTTTATCTGGAAATAATGATTTCCCTATTAAGAGAGCTTAATCCGATTATAATCTGATTTTCTGGGGAAAAATAAGTTATTTTTTGATAGGGAGCACCATCATAATACTGTCCACTGTGTGCGGAGTACGTTATATTGAATGGATGAGAATTGTTTAACATGCGTACTATAAATATTAATTTTCGACATACTTAGTTATAAATTATTCATCTCCACGTCATCAACGACACGTGATGGCGTGACGTTACTGACATTGGGAATCCCCCCTCTTCTAATTCTGATTCCAATCAAACCCACCCAGTCTAACTCACTTCCTTCCTATGACACAGGTCCCCATAGTTCTAAATCTAATCTTACAGTATTTTATGTTTTTAAATTCCTAATGTTAAAATATCTGTCGATTAAAATTAAAACGAAATCAATCGCATTCCTGTCACTATAATGAGGGGACGCGACGCACCCAAATGAAGAGACAGCGTAAACCCTCCGTGACCCTTCCCAATATGTTCTGACCCTTGTCACTAACCTGACTCACATACTGTTATACCAGGTTCCTATTAAAAGTTTTTATGTTATTATGCAATTCAATGAAATCCACATCATTTTGCTCCTATGCGAAACCCAACATTAACGGTCAGCCATGATGGTTGCATTAGGTGTACAGAGACGAAACTGCGATGCGATTGGCTGTTACATACGCTGTGCCAAGCAAGGGGGAAAAGAAAGCGAAACTGAAATCGAGTCATTAGCAATCTCTTCGGTATTCTGTAAAACGAAAATGGGATTGGGACAATAATTCATAAGTTTTTTGTTAAGGCTTGAAATATTATTATCTGGCTTTCAATATAAACGGTGCCATGTACGAAAAAGCGTGCTTTATCTAATCCCATTCCATTATAAAAGTTATATCTCATTATCTGCGGGTTTAATGAATAGGGATACATATAAAATTTGGAATAATTTATCTAAATGTGTATCTATGTGCGATAATAGCACAAATATAATTTGCTAATACACTATACAGTATTTGAATAAATAAAAAAAACGTAATTTACATTATTTATAACTTATTAATTTTAGAATTTATTTTTTTCAGAATTCTGCTTAATACAATCAACCCATTGGAACCCACCGTACTTTTAAAATGGCAGACTATTTTTTTTTAATGTTTAAGAACAAATTATTATGTTACAATATTGTTATAAATAAAGCACTCCATTGTTTATATAAAAAATGTATTACTAAATGTTCTTATTTTTTCCCACTTTCACCTATAGTCTCATCGTCCTTTTTAAAGTACACTTTATGAGTCAGCAAAAATAGTCCCCAAATAACAAACTGAACATGAATATAAGGTAAAAATGAAGGGAAAAAAAGTAACGAATATTAACAAGCATTACAGTTGAAGTACATTAACTCATATTTAATATTAAACACATTTTAAATTAGTTTAAAAATTAAAACGAAATAGAAAGAAAGGAATAAATTGATATACAGAGTGCACCAAAATTAAGTATCTACTTTAGTGAAATCGGGTAAATTAAAAAAAAACAAAAAAAATAAACTCAATTATGACACCAAAACAGATTTATAATTTTCATCATCAAAACTTTATTGATAATTTTCAGCATGTGCTCCGTCTATATCCCTTAATGCTGCGAAACACATTTTGCAGCAATGTAGAGTTATCCCCTGCACTGATAAAAAAGTATATGCAAAATTAAATTTTTTTACACTTTTAACGCATATTTAACATGATAAATATAAATAAAAGCGAGGTTGTTTTTCTTGTTTTTTATGATTCGATTTTACTGAAATAGATACTTAATTTTGGGACTCCCTGTATAATAAGTGTATGAATTAATTTTAAGTATTGGAAAATTACTCAAACTTTTAATAGTTAAAAACTGTAAATTAACCATAATAATTACGAGTATGCCTTAGCAAAGTTAAATAAGTTAGTGCAAAAATAATTACAAAAATAATAAATAATCCAGATAATAGAATTTTAATAGAAAAGAATTTTATTAAGGCTGAAAATCTCATAATTATCAGGGGACAAAATAAATAAAGGCTGAAAATCTCACAGGTGGGTTTAGGGATTAAAATATTATTAAAAAAAAATGAAGACTAAAATTTACAAATTTTACTTTTTAATCACTTGTAAATAGCGCTTCTCGTTGCTTTGATTTCGCGGAACACTTTCGAAGCGTTACTACCTCTGCGTATAATCGACTGAGGCGCACTGATGCAAAGGATTAAGATTTCGATTAATTATTATTGGCGCTTAATTATTGTCGAAAGACAGGTAGGTTTAAGACAAATGCCGTCCTCGGTCAAAGCAAAAAAAGAGAGCTTTTGAAAAGACTTTGGATTCTGTTCACTCGTCATTTTGTTATTTTCAGAGAAAGATTTGTTCCATTTTTGATTTCTTTTGCGTTAAGTTATTATTATTCCTTTTAGAACAATAATTTGGAACAATCGAAATTTCTGAAAAATATTAAAAAACGTCTCCCTAAACATTTCATGGTACATTACTGACCTGCACTTTCAATCTCGCTTTCGTCTTTTTTTTTTTTTCTTCTTTTCTTTTTATCCTTTCTGAGCATGCGCGACTCAATAACATTTCGCTTTAATTTCTCAAATATTTGGGAGCGGTTTAGAATCTGTTAGCCTTAATTATGGAATATTGGGTCTTTTTTTTAAAAAAAATAGGCTCGTAAAATCATTAGAGTTAAAAATTGTTATCCCAGAGCCATTTGTCACAAAAAAGAATTTAATCAACTTCAGCATGGTCATCGTTATCATATTACGCAGTAATTTAATAAATAGAGCGACATTTATTTGACGAAATACACTTTAAAAAACTGTTGTTAAATGTGAAATACAATTTTTCTCTTTGTATTAAGGCCAGCTTGTGACTTTTCTTTTTGGTATTGCCTATGAAAAGAGATTCTAAGGATACTTTCTCGGTCTTAATTTCAATTCCAGGCTTATAATTCCACAATTAACTGGAAGTGTGCTTTAAATATAGAGCAAATTAAAAGCGTGTTTTCATATCTCGGAGAGAATGCAGTAAAGGAAGAAACCTTTATAAACAATATTTTTAAAAACTATATATACTTTTTTCTTTTTTTTCCGAGATCTTATGTGACACAATCTAATATCGTATTAATTATTTGAAAACATTTAAATTCATCATAAAAAGACAATTCGGACATAAAAGTGCCGCATTTAATTGGAAAAAGAAGACGTCTGTGTCTTCAAGTTATGAGGCCTATACGCCTTACAATTTGAAATAGCAACGTTATTTCTGTATCTCATTTATTTGAAATTTTTGGACTTTTTAAACTGTTTGGATTCTTAAATTTTATTTAAGGAATTTACCCATGTTTATTATTATTTCCCATTTTTATTTTCTTCCAAATTTCCTGTTTCCCTTTTGACTGTTTCCTTGTGTTTAAAATAATTCGAACATTAAAGAGGATTACTCCATTATTCCTTTGTTAAGCCAGAAATCTTTTATGGTGGCAATCTTTCTTCATTCTTTCTAGCTTAGCTAATTTTGATACGCATTTTGATCATTTGATTAATGAATATAATTAAAACTGTGATATTCTTTTTAATTGGTTTATTAGTAATTGATATACACATTTTTTGGATAAATTGAAAAATACAATGATGAGTATCACAATTGATGTAAATAAAAATTTAAAAAAATAAATTACTTTATCTACAATAGCGAGGGGGAAAAATCCATCTAGCCCACAGTTTATTTCTCAAATTTCAGTTATAAATTTCAAGTAAAAATAAAAGCAGTTTCATTAATCATTCAAATGATATAAAACATTGCTTAGCTAAATTTGCTTCCCAAATGCAGAAATGGGGCGATATTTTTGCTCGCCAGTATATATTAACAAATTAACCTTTTAAATGCATAGCGTGATATGTTAATCTATCGCATTCTGATACACGTTTATGAATTTCATTTTTGACTGTTATATTGAATATAAATATTTATAAATATCATAAAGTTGTCTCTAAAATCATAAATTAATATGAAAATTTTATACAGCGTGAGTCTGAAATCCTGTCACAAACTTTTAGAGGAGGTAGTATGGTTGATTCTAAGCAAAAAAGTTCATATTAACATGGGTTCGAGTTTGAACGATAACGGAGATAATTTTTCGATTGAAAAATGGAAGGAAAAATTCTGCGACCTGGATTCGAATCAGGAACCTCGACTATCATGCCCTCGACTTTTTTTTTCGTGGGGCCACTTGAAAACCCTTGTTTATTCCACCCCCGTACCAGATGTTGATACTCTTCGCCAGCGGATCGTGGACAATTGCGATGTCATCCGTAACACATCCGGTATTTTCCAACGAGTTCGCTCTCAGATCGAGAATTTCTCCAATCCAAGTAATCAGAAAGTTTGATGAACTCACAGATAATAATAATAATTATAAGCTGGAGATTGTCTCCAAACACAGGTAATAATTTTTCGATTGAAGTGACCTGGTTCGAATCCAGATCGCAGACTTTTTCCTTCTTCCAAACATCCTCTCCTGTTTTCCTATATAATATGATGCCAATGTAAACCTCGCTTGTTACTATTATGCTAGCCTTGAAAATGGTGTAACACCGAAACGTGCGTCGGCAATAAAATTGATAGTATCCGTATCGTATTAGACCCATCCTTTATTTGAAAAATTATTACTTGTGTTTGGAGACAATCTCCAGTTTATAATTACTATTATTATTGATAATCGAGATATGAACAGAAATAACAAGTTAAGAGGAAAAAGGTTTTATCAAACCAAGCTTTTATAATGTTTTTGAATTAATTAATGAATTGCACGAGTTACGCAATCAACATTGAACACGTGCTCACATGTGAGTACTAACCACCACGTGTTATGATGTTGACTACGCAACTCGGAAATTACTCGTTGGAATTCGATCAAATTTTAACGGTATACCCAGTTTATGTACTCTATCATTCTCCCAAATTCATTATCCTAGGTGTTGTAGAAAGTGAGTTATTAACTTGGATAAACTGAAACAATATTGTATTCCGGTGTGGTTAAAGAGTTTTTTATTCCAACTTATCCATTAGCATTATCCACATAAATCATTACTTTGTTTTAGTTATTAACTTGTTGATCATAGTGGCGGCATTTTTATTTCTGTTCTTATCTCGGTTACCGTTCAAATTCGAACCCATGTTCATATGAACTTTTTTGCTTAGAATCATCCACATTATCTCCTCTAAAAGTTAGTGACAGGGTTTCAGACTCACCCTGTATATATTAGTATTGTATTAAATGATCATTTCATAATAAAGGTTATTAAAATGTTATTCCAGTTCGTTTTTACGTATTTGAGTCCAAGTTATCTCTGTCATGAGATTTTCTTTTGTGGAGAATCTGACTTGTCCCACAATTTCAACTTTATTTGTTGACTTCTACCATTAAGAATTCCTGGAGCTCATTTCACTAGGTTTTTTTCACTGTTGAGAAGAAAGAATATTCTAGGAATTATTGATTTCAGATTGCCAGAAGCTATCAAAGAATAAAATTCTTTGGGAATTTTCATTTTTACAGATTCTTTGCACAAAAACGTTTCGATGCTTTCTAAGAATTTCATATATGAACTAGAGCCAATAATTTCATTGTAGAGAGTCCATATCCTAGAATGCAACTCAGGTAGAGAGTCAATAACCTATCCACTACGTATCAAATACGTACTATGTCTTACACACTCGTGAAGATAAATGAAGTAGGAATATAACAAATAATCTTGCCATCTCAGTAGCGTATCCATTAATGTGCGAATTTGAATTGCAAAAAACAAATATTGTTTAAAAAAAATTAAGCAAAATGGCTACAAAAACACTCTAGATGATGAAACAGTGTATTAATAAGAAGTCATGGATCGTAGCACAGGGTTTAAGTGCCACAAATGTTTGGCGGAAGATAGCCAAGTATGAAGAATAATGGACAATACCGCTCGCCAACGGAAACCAGCAAGAACGGCAACCAAGATTAGAGAGGTTCAAGCTTCCATGCAAAACTTTGAAAATGTCGCTGCTACGTCCAGGATCAGCCATGGCAGCCAATTTGCAAAGGATCTCAATATGCCTCGTGTTACACACCACATGGTTCTCGCGCACTAACCGCAGAGCAGCGTGTAGACTGCAGTACCGTTTGCGGTGATCTCTTCAGCGAATTTGATAATAACACCAAGATTATGGAACGGCGATCGATACCAAATTAAGTCATTCAAGAAGGTTTCAAGAAATTGCACCGACACTGCCAGAATGCTGGAGGCGTGATTACTTTGAAGATGGATGCACATAAAATGGTGAAACTATCTCCCAAGCGTGAACAGTAACAGCAGTCCATGCAATTATTATCTGTATGTACTACATGATGTTTCAACAACAAAGCAATTAACAATGATGGACAGTTAAAGTTTTCAAGTACTACTGTGCTTATTTCCATTTATAACTTACACTGAGTGGCCAGATTATTATGACCACCTGACGTTTGCTGATCAAGTTCACCAGGTTATGTTGATGGCGTATCCCAATGGTTGGTTTGGTTTCGTTGGTATTAACGTCCTTTTCAAATGCCATGGTAATTTCAGAACGGCGTTATAGGGGCCGCAAAATTTTGCCTCGCAAGAGTTCTTTAACGTGCAGCCGGCAATCGACTACACGGGACCAACGGCTTTACTTCCCTTCCGAAGGAAGTGCGTGATCTCAGGATTTTCCCCCTGAAAAAATCCTCGTCGTCTTCGGCCGGGGTCGAACCCGCGTCCTCGGGCATCAGAGGTATCCCAATGGAGAAGGCTTCTTCCAACAAGACAATGCGTCATGCCACGGGTGCTCTTCATGTGCAAGAGTAGTTTTAAGAACATGTGGGAGACTTTACCTTGCGTATGTGTCCCTCACAATCACCAATCTCACTCCAATTGAGCATTTGCGGGACGAAGTTGAAACAGTCATCAAGCAGCTGGTTCCTCAACCATCAAATCTCTCACAAGTGGACAGTTCTATTCATCAGGCATGGTGTCACATCACATTCCTTGCATCACCTTTCAACATCTCGTGTAGTCAATGCCAAGAAGAATCACCGCAATATTGAAGGCCCAACGAAGTACTGATGGGGTGGTCATAATAATCTGGCCACTCAGTGTAAAAAGCTCACATTGGGAGAATCTCGTAGTTGTTTCAGTAGAAATTATCATCTGTGTATTGCTGAGTACCCATTTCGTTGATTTCGGCGTAATGGTGTTGAGGTGTTGGTGGCGGAGTCGGCAGATCGTCTTCGTCAAAGGTGTCACCTTCCAAGAATGGGTTCGTCAATATCCTGTTCACCTGAGCGATATCCACGGAATCGTAGGCACTTTCCGTCACGTCTTTCCGCGCGGTGTTTAAGGGCGAGGCCTTGGGCGTGAAGGTGGTCATGTTCTGCAGAGGTTGCCGGAGAAACGGTTGCTGTAGATCAGTACATGGATCACTCGCTACCCCAGCAATGCTGGATTCGCCGCCGCCGCCGCTATCGACGTCGCCTGTTTCGTTCTCAATCGTTGTTGCATCGCCAGAGGACTGTATGTCCATCAAGTGGATGTATTCGCCGGGTTCACCGTACAAATCTTGACTGGGAGCCAGGTTTGTAGTTGATCTGCTATTGGACGTTGGAGCCGACGAATACAGGTTCGGTTCTGAGCGTTGAAGCTGCTCGATAGGTCGTTTCTCTTTGTTGCAACAGATAGTCCGAATGACGTACTGGACCAAGATCAAAAGAACCAAACCAGCGACGCAAATCCAAAGAACGATCATTTCTAGTGTGTGCTTGGCCATTTCTAAGTCATCTACAGGGAGGAATAATTGCATAAATATCACGTATCAAGCTTTGTGATCAGTTTGAATGTTTAATGGCTATTTGATTTTTAATAGTCTTAAAAAGTGTTAATCTTATAAGTGGCTAAAAGTATAATATCTAACTTAGATATAATCCTAACAATTAAATGGTTTGAAAATTAAAAGGAAATTGAAGGCAATAAATAAATGTTGTTGAAACTCTCTTCTTATGCGTCGGCCCAAGTGAACATATGGCGACTTCAAATGACCTAACCATTCGCCAATGAATTAGAAACATCTGTTTAATATTTTATTCATTCCTCTTCGACCTGAATTACAGCATGAATGCGGATTGGCAGAGAATCAGTAAGGGGTACCTGACGTCCACTAGAAATTTTCATACTTCTAGCAGATTTGTTAGAAGAAATCTTGCTTTCGAATAAGTCATCCCAACACGTCCAAAATATCTCTAAGGGGTTGAGATCTGAGCTCTGGCACGGCCAGGATAAATGACGAGCTCGCTAAACCACTGCTCAACCAGTCGTGCGCAACGAACAATAGGCATTGTCATCCATGAAGAAAATGCAGCGTTGCAGGATGGACTTGGTCGACAACAATGTTCAGGTAGTCCGTAGAACGCAGCCGACCTTCCAGGAATATCAGGGGATCAATTCCATGCTCAAGTTGTTCCATTCCATGACACCATCACGAGAACCTTGAGTTGACTTGATAAGGCATACTGAATCCATTGCTTCATGGGGCTCCCGCCTAACCCTCTGCCTAACCGGCGGTACAAAACAACGTATGTCGTATTCGTCAGAGCACAAAACTTCTTCCAGTCTTCATGCGTCTAATCATGACATTTTAAATACCACTGAAGATTAAGACGAAAATACCACTGCAAGCGCCCGCCAAATTTTCGACGAATGGTTTTCCAGATATGGATCAAGAATAACCTTGGTTAAAATCATTTGTTAATTGTTGCACAGAGAATGTCCGGTTTCTCCATAGAAGGACGATCTCGCTCATGATTGATTATCTTTGAGTCGCAGTTTCTATGGGTCACTTTCCTAACGGTTGAATATTCTGGATATCGTACCTTACAAGAATCCAGTCAGTTGCTTCGTTGTTTCAATAGTGGCTCCAGTTAGACGAGCACCTTTTCGAAATCAGTTAGGTCATTTTTTTTTCTTCGTGCTGGTCAAATTCTATGATTAGACTCGTCCAACTCTTCCTTAAATAAGTGACAAGACTCAACCAACCAAAGAATCATATATCCTCAAGTGATCATATTGATTTAAATATACTGTAATCATTACAGTATGACGTTACGTACCAACAACAACTGTTTGCTTTATCATTGGTCCACTTCAATTTATGCATATCGTCTTATCCAACTCCAATCCTTCCTTACCGAAGCGCAATTGGCAAAAAAACAAAAAACAAAAAAAAAACGAGAAGCGAAAACCAATCGTTTCGGAGGCAGGAACTCCCCATCCCTATTTCTTCTCTTATTTAAACCCTTTTATCCTCTTCCAGTTATTTTCACTGATGAAGACTACGAGTCGAAACGCGTTTGGATAATAAAAAGACATTTTCCAAACAAACAAGTGTTGATTGAGCCCCACTTTTTTGATTAAAATACGTCAAAGCAAGACCCAACTACAATGTTGTTGTTTTTTCTGTAGAAACAAGTTTACACATGTTTCTAATTCATTGGCCTATGTGTATGTGTAGGAGCATGCTTGTATTTTCTATTTGTATTTGTATGTTTATACATAATTAAAAAGAACGGTTTTTACCTATTAAAGTGGTGCTCATCGTCATGGGTGTAGTTAGATTGGCGTGTTCGGTGGTTGAGGAAGCGTTCGTTGGCGTGGAGATTACGACGACATTGGACCGTGCGCTCAGGACACCACTCGAACTCTCGGTCGCAACAGCACAATAATACGATCGGTTGCTTGGTTCTAAAGTCCACTGCAATCTCTCTTTCAAACCCGATTTTGACGGTTTAATGTTAACCAGCTTTGTGTAATTATCCTTCACTTCAAGTTCGTCTTCGTCGAGACTACATAGAAACTTGTAAGAGGAAGCTAAAACGAACAAAATATAAAGATAATAAATAAGACGATTTTTATTTGTAAGAGCGCATTCTTAACCCCTTTACCTATGCCATGATCCAAATGGTTGCCAGGGGCTGTCCATATAAATGTGACTGTCGAGTTTTCAAACCCGTTCTTTTCGATTTTTAAGTCTCCGATTCGATTTGGAGGAAACCGCTCAACATCTTCATCGGTTGTTTCAGTAAAGAAGCTCAAGGAATCTTTGATGAGAAACGACGCTCTACTTTCGTCTGAAACAAAAGAACTGATATTAAGAGTTTCAAAGAAGATATACTAGAAAAAAAAGTTATTACACCAGTAGATGGGTACTTTTATGCGGATTTAATGGAGATTAGCACCATTTAGCGTGCATTATTGTACATTAACTGGATCATTAGCTAATTAGCAATGTTACCAGTAATTCTTCTGATCGTATAAATGAAAAATCATTTTGGGCCCCTTCCCTTATGCAAGAAGTCATTTGGGTCATTTTTATCAAAATAAATTGAATAAAAAATATCAAAATTTGTTGAAATTAATTACACAATTAGAAAAAAGGGGACGGAAATATTCCGAGATCTGTACTCAAAGCAGGAAACACGACTTTTGCTGTAGCTGCTTTAAACAATTGTAATAATGAAATGGTTGAAGAATTTTCTTAGGGTCCTTCTCTTTGAATTATGAGTTTTCATCAAATTATGATGGTTTAGGGGGAAAGAGGAGTCTTGACCTTCGAGTCGGCAGCCTGCTCTGCCAGTTGAACTGTCTTGTAACTTCATAGAAGTCTATATGGACATTTTGTAACAGCATTGTACAAGGTGAGTCTGGAAAATTCAGTGAATGACTCGGAAAAACAAACAGGGACAGGTATTTCAGAGATGATACTTTGATGTCCTTCAAAATAAGCCCCCATGGCCACAATACACTTTTGACATCGTTCGTACAACAGTTACATGTCGTGTGAAAACTCTTCTTTCGGTACTACTTGAAGATCCTTAGTCATACCTGTTTGAATATCCGGAACGTCGAGAAATCTGTGTCCTTTCATTGTTGATTTCAAACGAGGAACAGGAAGAAGTCCAGCGGTGACAGGTCTGGAGAATACGTAGGGTGGTAAAGTTCTGGAGTCTGTTTTCGCTCGAGGAATTCTTCACATTTATAGCGATGTGCTGCCTCGCGCTATCATGCAGAAGGCACCAGGATCCCGGTTCAACAAAGTGCGGGCGGACCTGACGAATGCGCTTCCATAGACGGCCGAGGACCGTTGTTTAAAATCAACAATGAAAGGACACAGATTTCTCGACGTTCCGGATATTCAAACAAGATATTATTTTCTGCAGAAACAAGATTGGCCTGAGCCGCATTATATGCCATGTAGTAGCCTATGCCGATAATTAAGGCATTTATATATCTTGAGCATTAGTACGCTTTTATACATGCCGTGATTCGACACAAACAGATGCTGATGGTGATTCCATCCAGGCCCGCTGAACTAGTTGATCATGCATTAATGGCTCTCATACTCACCACATCCCACAGAGAATCAAAATCTGGGAACCTTTCAGAGACTACTGGTTGGTCTCTCAATGTTTCTCATGTCATATTTGGTTGATAGTAGCCCGTTGAGAAAGCGTTTTTATCTTCTCTAACAGATCGTCACCCCTTAGACGAGATACAACCAGCCAACAAATTGTAGTAGAATGCTGAAAAGAAGCTGTCGAGATACACTAAGGGCCAGGAAAAGGCACCCCGAAACCTGCCAGAGCAGCAAAGAGTTAAAAATCCTTGAACACTGCTCATGTGGCAGGAAAACGGGATTCATCTGACCACAAGATTTGGCAATACTCTGCAGATGTCCGCTTTTTTTTGTTTTTGGCACCATGGGTAGTCATCGCAGTGGAACTGTTTTTAGAACATCCAGCGTAAGCCTTACTTATTACTGGCTGACACTGAGATCCTACATAGAAGCTGGATATACATGGTGTTGTATAATTCGATGACCAACTTTGGAGGGGTGGTAGTATGGGTGATTCTAAGCAAAAAACTTCATATGAAAACAGGTCCGAATTTGAACGCTGAGATATGAACAGAAATAAAAATGCCGCCAGCAAGATCAACAAGTTTAATAACTCAGGTTCTGCAATGCCTAGGATAATGAATTTTGAAGAAATAATAGGGTAAATAAAACTGTGTATACAGTTAAAATTTGATCGTATTCCAACGAGTAGTTTCCGAGTTATCTACGGTAATAGTGCTCACATGCGGGTACAAATCAGCACGTGTTAAGATGTTGACTGTGTAACTCGGAAACTAATCGTTTAAATTCGATAAAATTTTAACGGTATACAGAGTTTTAGGTACCCTATTATTCCTCCAAAATTCATTATCCTAAGCGTTGGAGAACCTGAGTTACTAACATGTTGATCTTAGTGGCGACATTTTTTTTTTCTGTTCATATCTCAGTTAGCGATCAAATTCGGACCGATTTTCATATGAAGTTTTTTTGCTTAGAATCACCCATACTACCACCCCTCCAAAGTTGGTCATCGAATTATGCAACACTCTGTATACTTAGTAATGAATACGAATGATCCAGCCATGTCTTTAGCTTTTCAAAATATTGTTAAAAAGGTTGTTTTAGGAATAAATCCTTTTTATCATTATTTGCAGCTGCCCTTTGCTTATATCAATTTCCATGTCAACAACTTTAATAAAAATATTTAGTGCAAATTTTTATAAACCTTATTATATTTATTCTAAAATTACAATATATAAACGTGGGGGAAAATTTTCTAAATACGAGAAAATTGTTTCTCCAAATTTAAATTTCATCAATTTAAAACCCACATAGAAAAATAAATTAAAAAAGAAAAAGAGCAAAAAACATATACCCGTGAAATACAGGGCGTCCATAAAAGGCCTGACATATTTTATCTGTGTATTACCGACTGAAAAAGTTTTATTAAGCCAAGTTAGTAGGCCCCAACGTGCGCTCCTTGGATCACACGGAGGATATCCAGCCGATAATCAATTTCTTGCCATGTTCTTTTGAGCATATCGACATCCACCTTGTTAATAACATAGCAGGGGGTTAATACTCCTCTAATACTATGTTAATAGCAAGGCTTTTTCTATAGAAAAAACCTTGTTAATAGCAACCAGAGACAAATGAAAGTAACCGTGAAAGTTACTTTCATTTGTCTCTGATAGCAACCGTGATTCACTTCTATTCCCGCACTCTAGCGGCAAAATTGTAAAACACAATAAAACTTTTTCAAGTTACAGTTTCATATATTGAAATCCGTTTCCGTTTATCTTTTTTAGATTTTTGGTAATACGCAGTTAAAATGTGTCAGACCTTTTATGAACACCTTGTAATAAGTCTGAGTCTAACAATTCCAAAATTATTAAAACAATCCATTTAAATTTATGGAAAAAATTCAATAGAATCAAAAATTATTTATAAATTCATTTACAATTAGGGTCTAAAAAAGATTTATTTTACAATTTCATTTAAATTCATTACGAAACCTAAAATATTTACAATTAAGGCCTAAAACTTTTTTCCTATAATTTAAAATTGTTAGAGAAATTCCCTTCCCCATTAAAAATAATGACATTTAACTACAAAAACATACCGGAACAGTTCAAAATTCAACGCAAAGGGTCCACTTGTTTTCCTAGTAGTCTTAACATAGGTATTTTTCCCACTCATGAAAAAAATAGCGCTTTCTACCTCTGTTGTAGGGATTAATGCCGCAAATAGGCCATCCAACGTTGAAAATAAACAGTGACACAAACAGTTGAAGTTCCGATATGCAAAATAAAAAAATTTGAATTTTGATATACACAGTCTAATGAAATATGCCAATAACGAAACATTCCGTGTGGAAACAATTTAAAATTTAGAACATAACAAAGATGATGCCAATATGAATCTCTTAAAAATAATATAAAAATTTCCCATTTTTTTAAACCGTTTTCGAGTACAAGATAATGAACAAAATAATTTTTTTTTTTAATTTTTAATTTTTATTTTTTTTAGTATCATTCTCCCTTATGTTTTTCTGAAGATGAGTACTGTCAACACCACCTAGACAGATGGTGTCTAGGTGGTGTTGGTACTGTACAGTCAACCGTTGACAATGAGACCCCTGAAGCGGCCAGTCCATTGATGGAAATGGGTAGGGAGAGGGAGAGAAAGGAATTTTTTAGCATCGAAAAATGTTTAGCTCACTTCACATAAGCGAAAAATGTTTAGCATCCCTCCCGATCCTGCTCACCCATTTTCATCATTAGACTAGCCGCTTCAGGTGTCTCGTTGTCAACTGCACTCGAAAACGTTTTAAAAAATGGGAAATTTTTATATTATTTTTAAGAGATTCATATTGGCATCATCTTTGTTATGTTCTAAATTTTAAATTGTTTCCACATGGAATGTTTCGTTATTGGCATATTTCATTAGACTGTGTATATCAAAATTCAAATTTTTTTCATTTTGCATATCGGAACTTCAACTGTTTGTGTCACCGTTTATTTTCAACGTTGGATGGCCTATTTGCGGCCTGGATTTGTGGGCATTAATCCCTACAACAAAGGTTGAAATCGCTATTTTGTTCATGAGTTGGAAAAAATACCTATGTTAAGACTGTTAGGAAAACAAGTGGACCCTTTGCGTTGAATTTTGAACTGTTCCGGTATGTTTTTGTAGATAAATGTCATTATTTTTAATGGGGAAGGGAATTTCTCTAACAATTTTAAAATATAGGAAAAAACGTTTTAGGCCTTAATTGTAAATATTTTAGGTTTCGTAATGAATTTAAATGAAATTGAAAAAAATTCTTTTTTAGATCATAATTGTAAATGAATTTATAAATAATTTTGGATTCTACTGAATTTTTTTCATAAGTTTAAATGGATTGTTTTAATAATTTTGGAATTGTTAGACTCCTTAAAACATTGCATAGTTATGTATTTTTTTACTCTTTTTCTTTATTACTTTACTTTTCTATGTGGAGTTTAAATTGATGACATTTAAATTCGGGAGAAGCAACTTTCTCTTATTATATTTATTCTTATTTTTCAAAATTGTAAATTGTTTACCGTCGTCGTCTGTTGCAGTAATGGCGATATAATAAAAAGAAGGAGTTGAACATAACTTCAGAAAATAGGCGCTATAGATTCCGTCTCCTTTTACGATATCTGCATCTGTAATAAGGAGGGAAATGTTTACAGGCAGAACACATATCAAGAAAAGAATGTAAAATACAGCTCTTTTCAAAATAAAGACGGATTTTTGTACGTAAATAAATAGTCATTTCCAGCCTTAAGCGGATGCAACTTGCGCCATTCTGAAGAGCAAGTGTCAAAGAATGAGATGCATCATTCATAGCCTTTCAATATATGTATCCATGGTCGACATTTGTAGCATGACCAATTCAGCGCAGCGGAAGAACATGATTAAAGAGCAGTCACACAGTTCTGTGAATATGGAGAGGATGGAGCATTCCATCCATTTGAAGAATGTAGTCTTTGTAAGGAGTGTTCTTCCAGTGTGCTACAATGATGACGAATACGACTTTCTCTCGTGGCTACTCCCTTCGCCGGACCTCACGCCATGCAATTATTTACTTAGGGGAGTTTGCAAACACAACGTTTACGTACCATCATTCCATGTGCCTCCAGAATTTTCGTGCAAACCTTAACGCCGGACACGCTTCGGGAGGAATTTGGTTATACGGAGTTTGATGCGAGTCGGTGCACTCATAGAAGGACTACGAATATTGCATTTCAAACCTTGGACAGTTGCTCTTCCTAATGGCACAAGTTGCATCCCTATTGGACGGGAAATTGCTATTTTATTCGCTTACGGAACCCCACAATTCTTTGTAAAGACATGTATAAAAGATAATGAAATTCTGTAAAATTTTTGAGAAAATATGCATCAGGCATTTTTTATTGTTTTGTACCCACCTCCGTTTCCATGATCCAGTAGGTCGATCCTAAGTGTTTTTGTATCCCATATTTGCTGTCTTGCACCCGCCTCCTTTCCATCTGTGCAATTTTTTGTGTAAAAGACCGTTGCAGAGACTCGAACGTTATTCGGTAACGATTTTCCCAAGAGAGAAGCACGGATGACAACAGGAGAGAAGGTGAAATTCTTTTAAAGGAAAAAATAAATTTAAAATTATTTTTTTATTTAAACTGGAAAAATCCATTACATTTGGGAGTATACAGGGTGTATCTAAACCCCTGTCACAAACTTCTGATGGTGATTCATGCTAGCGAACCAAAAATTGTATTAGCATTCATGCTAGCGAACCAAAGTCCGAAGAAATGGCAGTAGCAGTAGCGAATTTGATATGTATGGACTCCTCGCATTCAGATGATTAAAGAAAATGTTTGGCTGTGATGAACCATTTTGGAATGATTAAGATTTTAAGGACGACTCCCTCCAACCCTTTCTTCCTCAATCATGACAAAGTGAGGGGCATGTGCGAAATGCACCATTTAATTTATTTTTGACTTCAGATTAGGATATGGCATCAAAAATTGAGTAAAAGTTATAATAGACATATTTGACCATCTTCCCGAAGAGATAGCACAATGATAGGCATCTGTGGGTCGGGAGACACTTTTTGCCCGCCACCAGGTTCGCACTGTCCGCTCCTACCAGGCCAATTGGAATCGTCTAAAGATAAGACAAGTTTGTAAATATTTCAGTCATTTATTAAGCACATTTCTGTTTTAATATTGTAATATCGTTTTGGGTGAACTCAGTACAATATACAGAGTGTTTCTAAAGGTAGTTACCAAATTTTACATACAGGTAGGGACCCTAAACAGTTTTTACCATAGCATGGGGGGGGGGAGGTCGTAACCCTACCATTGCCTGGCTATGAGGGAGAGAAGTGATGTAACGTGCAAATGAAAAACACAACTTAATGTCAATTTGTTTATTGACAAAAGTTGTTCAAAGTGTCCACCATCCATTTCGATGCATGCATTGCATCATCGCAACGTTGACTCAAAGGGTATGTTGCCAAAGACTCCTGGTATTTCACGGACTTCTTCGCTGGTGATTGCAATGAGAGTTTCACTATAAATTTGATCATGGAGAGATACACATCAGAAGATTGCAACTCCTGTAAATAATTGCAATTAATGTTGTGTGAATATCCCTTTTATGAGGATTTTTTAATGCATGCAAATCTTTTTGTCATGTGCATTCATTATCATAATTTACCAGTATGATCACTGCTCTTCCCCATAGCCGGACAATGGTACGGTTCCGACTCCCCATGTTTTAGTAAAAACTGTTTGTTTTGATATCCCCTAACTGTGGTGGCTATCTTTAAAAACACTCTGAATATTTTGTAATACTAATTTGATAGGGTTTCAACGACTTATCTATTATTTGTATGGGCGGTGCAGTAACTCGACAATACTGTTAACATCACCTGAAAGAATAACCTGCCCCGCGAGATTCTTCAAAATGAAACTGGCCCTTTGTGATAAAAAAGTTGAACACCACTGAGATAGGACATGTGTGCCTATTACAACGTTTACTTACTTTTTGATCCTCCATCTAAATCTGAAGCCAAAGTTAAGGAATTAGTCGCTGGATACGCAGACAACGAGAAAGACAGGCTTGGACACTCGGAAACATTCTCTCACAATGCTCGGCAGAAATCCATCGCTTTTCTGATGGCATCAGTCGAGATAATTTTGTGCTAGCCATTGTACTCTGATGGTACTCTCTCGAACTTCTGCTCGGACATACACACTTTAGAGCTCTCACACTGTAAGGTGAAATGGAATAGTTCACTTTATCGCGCTCAATAGGTAGGGATAGGTAGAGAAAATTTATTAAACGGCTCTGATTTTCTTAAATCCTGGCACTTCAACTTTAATGGGCTGCAACGAGCAGTTGCGAGCAGGCTTGAGTGAAAAAAGCAGCTCGCAGATCGCGCATGAGGGTATAAAGTGTACTATCTCTATGACCTCCGTACCTATTGAACGCGATAAAATTAACTCTTCCATTTCACCTTACAGTGAGAGAACTCTACGCTGCTGGATGTGCTGATGAAGTATTGTTCCGAACAGCTATAATTGATATCCGTCAAAAACTGATTTCGTCCTCCGTGATGTCTGTTGGTGGCTTGAACAAGCTCATTCACCTTCACAATAATACCATGCGCCTGGCCAGACTCCGTTCGTCCTCTAAAGATATTCACCCTGAACTAAATGGCTCGCTGTTCTTCCTTGGACGCTGCCATTCTTCTCACTTCTGTCCAGGCCGAAAATATGATGGTCCTACTGCCAGTTGTTGCGCCCCCCCCCCCCCATCGATCTTGATTAAGACTATTAACCTATCATTCGAATTTCGCTGGCGGTGTTCTTGCCCGTTGTTAGAGACTTCTGATTTTCATTTGACTGAGCCTCGTATTTAATTGTTTATAGATACACATTTACTTAAGTCAAATTTTCATTACGGACCATGCGGAGTATCTTTCAAACAAGAACCAATTGAACACTTTATAATTGGACATTTTCATTTCAAAAGCATTTTTGTATTATCCAGTGTTATCATTTAGAAACTAAACTGAACTTTTTTAAATGCTTAAGTAAGCAAGGGTAATTGTAGCATTTCTTACGTCATACTCGATCGTAGTTTCTGTGTCCACGGAACATTTCAGAGCGACGGGCGGATTCCTCCCACTCAACTGGGCCGACGCCAACAGCGCCGACGACGTCGAAGCCTCACTTGTGAAATTCATTTTGAACGTATGGTGACCTTTCTGAGGATAAAATCAGACAATCAAATAAAGGAATTTATTTATATTGTTCGTGATCATTTTACTCACCTCGAGATCAGCATGCGCAGTAAAGGCGTTAATATGATCACCAAACGTGTTTCTCTCGATTTCGTCAATTGTCAGTGAAAAGTCGTCCAGTTGAAAATTCGGACACGTGTAAACAGCAAAGTTAAGTTTACCATTAAAGCTTAGAAGAAATTGTGATTTGCTGGGATTCTCGATAATCCATTGGCGATATATCTAAAAATAAGATTAATGAAAATAGGAAGTACATTAGTACAGATTAGTGGTGGTTAATAGGTTCTACTCTGCTCATGGAGACCAATTAAAAATCATCTCAAATGTTTTATCAATTCGTATATAATGCACATAAATCTACAATTTAAAACTTAAGTAACAGTCTACATTAATCGACCTTTCTGTACATTATAGCATATCAAGGATTATGCAAAAATACGGTGCTTTCAAATAACCGTTCAAAATAAGCATTTTAATCTTATTTGTGACATTACCGGATAAGTAGTTCGATGAAAAGAAGGCATATAATGATCGACGATTTTAATTAGAGTGTCTTCTATTCTGATTCGTCCTTTTAAGTCGCATGCAGGGCGTTCACTTGGCACGTGGTGCCACGAAACTTGTCTGCTTTTCAGCAGTTGAGCCCACAGCGAGACCTCGTTGGCGGTTGGCTCACTCATCGGATACGTAACGCCATGTAATCGGATGCTTGTATTCATCAGAGGTGAGTTAAGAATGTCCTTAATGTCTTGAAGCAGGTGAACAGGTGAATGAAGTAAAACGATCACTCCGTTTTTAGAATCCAAGATCTGTTAAAAAGAAAGAAAGAGAGTCTGATTGTGAATGTTTTTGCATGGAAAATTAAAGTTATTAAGTGATTAAATCCAGGAGGAGAAGAAGAAGATAAATGGAGCTTCAAGATGCTCATGTAAAATTGAATTTATATAGTCTTCTTTTTGCATAATTTCTTATCATTTTTTCTATCGTGTTGGCTAGCATAGTTTCACGGAGAAAAAAAAATGTCTTATCTTCTTGAAATTTTCTCTTAATCTCAAACAGAAAAATTGTATGTGTGTACAGGTAGAGTTCTCACATTGTAAGGTGAAATGGAAGAGTTCACTTTATCGCGCTTCTAGGTAGGCACGTCATATAGATAGTATACTTTATACCCTTAAGCGTGATCTGTGAGCTGCTTTTTTCACTCAATCCTGCTCGCAACCACTCGTTGCAGCCTATTGTTGAAGTGCCCCAGGATTTAAGAAAATTAGAGCATTTTAAAAAGAACTTCCCTAGCTATAAACTGAACTCTTCCATTTCACCTTACAGTGTGAGAACTCTAAGTCCAAATGATGGACCCGATTTCAGAACTTTATTCTGTGAATTCTAATGAACATAAGACATGTGCTACGAAAGGTAAACGTTCAACGTACTTCAAAAATGATTATTGTAGATTTGTGGTTTCTCGTCGTTAGTTTAATCACAGAGTTATTTACATGACAGTCAAGCACGCAGAACGATATCTGGTTATTTCTCCAGTCAACACCATTTTCCTTAATCTTTCGCTGCTAGAAAGTGAAAACACTGCGTGGAAACCGCTCGGGTCCATCATTTTGACTTATCCTGTATGTTTCTTCGAAATATTTGCTAATTACACCCGATATAATTAATAAAGATGAAAAATAACGAATACGACCCAAATTTTAAATTCTAATCTGTCAACAGCATGAATCTTTATTTATTTCCCTTTTACGTCTAAAAGACGTGAGCATTGATTGGACCAGCTTCTGTTTTCATCATCGTCTCTAAGGTTGCTTTAAATTGGTTAGTCATTTCATTAAATTTGCAGTTAAACATCTAACAGTATTTTGTCTTCATTGTCACTCTGCTAAAAGATGTCATAATATGATTGACATGTGCATTCAGAAAATATTAAATATATAGCTCGTGGGATAAATTTCAAAAATGAGTTAAGCCATACATTATTGTCGGATTGGCCTATTATACCACCTACAATACGGATACCAAGATGTAATGCAAAAAAAAAATGTGAGGCATTCAATAAGAAATATCTATGGATTTACAAATTCCATTTTCACAGAAAATACTGATTTTGAGACATGCCTTTGTTGCAGCCCATGAGCGTGAAGTGGACAAGAGGTTTTTCGTCTTTTAACTTTAGATCTGGTGCTCTTCTTAAAGTAATTTCACGTTATAATCTTTTAATAATTTATTTAAACATAGTTCTTTATTCAATATTCGAATTTCTTTCCTATTCGTATAAAAGTTTTGCATTTTCATTAAATTTCGAAAATTCTTAATGAAGGCGGTAGAAAATGCCCAGATACTGCTACACAGCGCCAACCAATCAACGTCACCTTTGGATTAATCCATGGTCAGGGTCTATGGAAGTAAATGGTCGTTCAACTCCACTGAAAAATGAAGCTAAAGTTTCTAACTCCCGATAGGGCGGGAACTCTATTCAAAAATGGCGCTGCATGTATAATAGCGCCTTCAGTGCATGCAGCGCCGACTATTGTGAGTAAAAATATTAGTTTCACTTTCAATTTCAATGCAGCCGGAATTATTGACATACTACTGCCAAAATTAGTGTATTCTACACAATTTTAAATAAATAATTGATAAACCAATTGTAGAATGCGTTACTAAGCTCACTATTAATTTTGGGTATCAACAATATAAGTAAAATAACTCTACAAATTATGGAATTCAGATCACGCTAGGTGCCGCATACATCGCAGAAAGTGTATTCGACCTAAGCGGTTCCTAGCGTGATCTGAATTCCCTAGCTTCCCTTAACCACAGCCTACTATATAGGTAACAGCCTGTTCAATCGACACGATTTCAATTAAAATCTTAAGACCGCCTTAGTTCAACGACTTCTCACGCGAGGGCGCTTTTAGTGAGGGAAAACTAATTAGGGAAGTACGGCAAACTTCGTCGTCTGCTACCAAATCCGCCATTGTTGGCCCAGTTGGCCCTATCAAGTGAGTTACGCTTCCTCTAAAATTCGGCTTAAATGGATCGTTTTCGCAAATTTTCTTATCGTCTGAAAATATAACTGACAATCAGTAAATTCTGTAACTATTGATTTTTCTCTAAATTTTGTTTTCAATTATAATTTTTACATGTAAATAATGATAACCAGATTAAGTTTTTAGTATATTCTTTACTTTATTTATTTGTCCTTAATAAACGATTTACATGTAATTAATAAATTTTAAAAAACATTGTGTGTAGTTTTTGTAATTTTATATGAAAAATATCAAATATAATTTAATAAAACAGGAACTATTAAATTTAAGTTATTGATTTAAATATAAAAGTTATTTTGATAGAGAATTTTAAAAATTATAATTTGGAAAAACTATACGTTTTGATTACAAAAACAAAATAACTACACATGCAATTAATGTATTTTGAAACTTATTCATTTATGGAGGTTTATAATATTGATGTAAAAAATTCTACCAAAAACTTATAGTTTCAACAAAAAATTACATTTTCTGATCGTCTGAGAATTGCACAATGCAACATTTCTATAACAATCGGTAAAGTTATAATATAAACGTACTTGCTTCTTATTACGGATATAATCTTCGGATATTTTAACGAATTTATTAACCTCCAAGGAGCATAGATTGAAGGATCCTGAAATTTTGCTTATTCGGATTAAAATCTAGGATCAATCAACGAATATTTCATTAAAAATTTAATCTAAATTGCATCTTCCACATGCATTTCGATGGTATCTAACGCTGCGTTTGGGCCAACAATGGCTGACAAACACACGTGACAGCCGTTCTACCAATCAGCAGCTGCGGGCGGCGCGGAAAAGGTTTGCCGTACTTTCTTAATCTAGAGCTTTAGGGAAAACCTTGGTAACAACTGCGTTTACTTATGCACAGAGCTTTACATCTGATCAAGTCTTTTTAAGTGTCAAAATGAAAGAATATTCCTAGATATTAATTAAATGCACCATTAACAAGCCAAAGAATGTTACTTTTCAAAAAAAAATGCGACATGTTGCAAAAAATTTTTTTTAACAATTATATAAGATTAAATATAAGATTAAATATTAAATAATGTTAATATATAAGATTAAATATATATATAAGATTACATATATATGTAAATATGCAGCCTGTATGTAGGTTAACCAGTAGAAAACAATAAAATGGTAGCAGTGGTAAGGCTTTTTCAATGCTAAAAAGGCCTTCTTTACCCTAGAGTGGTTATAAAGGCACTCTACTTTACCCTAGAGTGCCTTTATAACCAGAGTGTGGCCATACGCGGGACAGATTTCTATTGGTTGTTCATTGTCACGTGTTATTTTCCGCCATTTTGTGTCCAAATAGCGAATAATTAGCATTGAGTTGTGTGGAGGTAAGACGGTTTTTTGTAATTTTAAAAGATTTTAAAGGATTTTAGTGACCACAAATGCCTTCCTGTGCTGCAGTAGGGTGTTCTAATTGCTCTGAAGATGGTTTTTTGATGAAACAATTTCCTCGCGATTCAGAAAGACGATCGATTTGGGCCGCGAAGACGAAAAGAGAAAAGTGGAAACCTTCAGACAACTAGTTGCCTTTGTGAGGTTAGTAAAAATCAAATGTTTTATATATCGTATTTATTCTACTTTAATCGCCTAAAACGCCTAAATATGTGGGATCGTATTATAAATTATTAGCGCGGGGTGGAGGGCGGGGTCAAACGAACTTCGGGCTGACGGAGTTCAAACGAAATTAGCGTATAATATACATTACAATACATTAACTATACACTATATACAATATTCAGTTCATTAAGCAGTATATTAATTCACTTTTTGTTTGAATTTATCCTCGTTTAAAGCTAAAACGAAAATAATTTCTCAAAAAGAATAGCAACTTCAAAACTACTTCGATCTGCCAAAGGTGCATTTTGTCCTGTTGCTTCTTTTCCGATCACATGAGAAAGAAGTTAAGTAACTGTTTTGAGAACATATGATAAAGAAGTTAAGTATTGTTGATTTTAAAGTAAATTTTCTTCTGATTTTTAAAAGAAACATTTTGATGAAGATCAGTGGGAAAAAGATAAGAGTTGACGGGAAAAAAAACTGAAGATGAATGCTGTTTGACCACACAAAACCACAAAAAAAAGAGAAAACTACCAAAGCAACGACTTCCACTGTAGAATCCAAAAAAGCTGAAAAAATTAGAGTTACCAAGGTAAATACGTATTCTGAAGCTGAAAACATATTGCATAATTAATATGTAATATACATAATCAGGGTGACTAGCGATCGGGAAAAGTCAGGGAATTTTACAAAATCAGCAAAAAAATGCGAAATAGGAACGAAAAATTTGAAAAAATATCAATTAATATTCTATAAAAATAGTTTTTTTGCTGCCGATGGTCAGAGAAAAAAAACCGCGATCAATCGGGAAAAGTCAGGGAATTTTACGAAATCGTTTTGCTAAACGCCCTGATCATGGTTTTATTATAAACGTGATTCTCATTAAATATTCATTATTAAAAGTTAATTATTCCTATGTTTAATTTCAGCTCTACTTCAGTTGCACAAATTCATGAGGAAATTATAAGTGATGGTCAAAATGAAGGTGCATCTACAGAAACTCTGAGCATATGTATGTGTCAAATATGTATAAAGTAACATATGTGTAAAATCACTTGGATCTAAAACTGCAGCATATTTTCCATTGTGTCAATTGGTTTCGTTGAGAGAATTTAAACCGGAGTCAATGTACTACATAACTGATATTACTTTTTCACTCTGTTCGGAATTGGAAACAGTGTTTCGGCAATTAGAGCAGTTTCTCAATGCAAGAAGTTTATTATAGAAACACTAAAAAATAGCGATGAAATTGCAAACTTTACATTCCCTCGTTGTCATAACATAAAAGGCAAAATCATTAGGCGATTTGTTTTACGTTTAAAAATCTTTGGTGTTAAAAAAAAGAAACTTATTGTTAAAGAACAGAAAAAATGCAGAGGAAATTATCATAGCAAAAGTATAGCAATGCATACCATATTGTCTTGAAATTAACTTTTCAGTTTTACATATTTAAAATTTTAAATTTCATTTGTATTTTGTAGTTAAATTTATTTTAAAATTCAGTCAATAAATCGGCCCTTATTTTTTTCTTTATATAAGCTTATCTATTTTATTTCGTTTTTTTCAGTAACGAAAAATTATCATTTTTTTTTAATAATTCCTTGATTTATTTTTTAATTATGTAATGTTTAATAAAATTTTTGATAAGGTGGATATTCATTTTATTAAAAAAAAATTGTGACATGATTAATAATGAAATAATAAATGGAAAGAAAAAAAAATGGGAAAAAACAAAAAATAAATTTTAATTTACATTTTTTCAGTTTATTGTTGTAATTATTACTTCTAATAATTAAAAGTGGACTTTTATTTTCGATTTATTGATTCACTCCATTAATTCGAGGTTTTTTTAATGCCAAAAGTGCAAAATTTCTTGTTTCTGCTACACTAATCTATAGACAGATTGGACACAATATGGCTGCCTGGCCTCTCATGGCCACACTCTGGTTATAAAGGCACTCTACTTTACCCTACTTAAAAGCGCCCTCCTCCTTTACTGCGGTGAAACTTGAAAACTATCGATTGAACAGGTTGTTATCTATATAGTAGGCTGTACCTTAACAATGGAAAATGACGGGAGTTGAACGACCATTTACTTCTATAGACCCTGTCCATGGTTGAATAAAGAAGATTAGTCAGATCGGATCAGGGAAAAACAAGCAATCTTAATGTGTGAAGGCACAGATTGTCAATATACTATTAGGAGGCGAGGTGAAGTTTGCAGCAAAAAAACAGGCTATATATATTTTTTTTCTACAAACAACGAGATTTTGTGATGTCACGATCTGAGTAGTCTTCTTTATTCAAGCATGGACGAATCCATTATTATGGGAAGGGGAAGCTCGCTACTACAATTTCTTGACTAGTATTTTATTAATAACCTAGTCAAGATTCTATAAATCCATGCATGCCATTGTCAATGAAGGTTTAATAATTATGAAAGCAAATATGTGTGCTCCTATTTTTAATGGAGTTTTAAGGAGTTGGATTAAAATAAGATAATATGAATATGAGGTGAGAAATTATAAGTTTATTGTTTGACGTTCTCGTAAAGTGTCAGTTGGAATAGCTTCCAGCTTCGTTATTGGGACTGCAAAGAATTTCGGACAAGTCAGTTTTTATTTTATTTTATCTATTAAGTTTTAGTCAGTATTGATATTTTAACGTATATCGATTCTAAATTGAAATTTTTGCTATAGTTTTCGTTAAAATTTATTTAAAAATTTAAAAGAGTGATATATTTTTTGAAATATTGAACTTGTAAAATAAGCAGTTCGTATTTAGAAAAAAGTTCTCTCACTGTAAGGTGAAATGGAAGAGTTCACTTTATCGCGTCCAATAGGTAGAGTGTCTAGCGGGAGTGTCTCGGCATAAGATCGTTACTGCGCATGCGCGTGCCAGGAATAATTGGCGCATAGCGAAGCTGCACAAGATCTGTGGATTAGGGGCTTTGCATTAGCAATGCGATTGTGTTGTAGACCTTTATCATCGAAAAATAAAATAGTTAATAAAATAGTTTATTAATAAGTTATTGTGTGTTTAATTGTTAAAAAAAAAGAAAAAAATAAATAAATGATCACATGTGTTTCATATTTACATATTTAATTGTAAATTCTGTTTTTAATTGAAAATTAAAAATTCAAAACCGCAAAGAAAATATATCATTTAGACAAAATTTCTCATAGATTCCTTCTAAACTATTCCTTTGGAATAGAAAAAAGGATTAAAAATAATACAAATTTTTTTCAAAATATCCCTAAGTTATAATTAATCATTAAAATGTGTAATTATATAATTTACTTTCAAAAATTTTTTCAAGAATGAATTGAAAATTGTGGAATTTTAAATTTTTATGCGCTTGGCAATCCTCAATTTTTAAATTATTTGGAATTAATACCCACTTACTGGTAAAATTTTGTATCATTTATATTTTTATTATGAATCAATTTATTTTGGATAAAATTATCTTGAAAATATTTGTATTGATTATTGATCGAATCCAAATTTTAGAGATATTTTATATGTATTTTAATATTTTTTTTATAAAAAAAAAGAATCAATTTTGATATTTCTTTAAAATTTAGAATATTGAATTTTTAAAGTTGTGTACAATTCTAAGAAATATAGATGTGTTATTGCTTATGGCACAAGAAAAATAAAACAATCACAATTTTAATGCATTTCTTTTTTTTGCACTGGAGAGAAGCGGCAGAAATAAAATAAACTAAATATTTGTATGCAATGTTACATTGTTTTCTGTTATTACTAAACAAGCAAAACCCTCGCAAAAAGTCATAACATTAATGACTAATATTATTTTGCACCCGAATCCTCTGGTGTCATTGCTAATTTGATAGGCAATTCCTAATTCTAAATTAACACGTTTCTCAAAATATAGTTTTAAATACGCAACGCTAATCGTTCTCTCGAAATAGTATTTCCCAATAATTTCCCAAATTTTTAAATATGAATATTATCTTGAAAAATTTCAATTGTTAACATCTTTCATAAGCTAAAGAGCAAAGAAGAGATAGCTTATGAAAGTACATATATAATTAGTCGATTTTTAGATCAAAACGTGAAGTTATAATGTTTAAAGTTTAATTTACTTTTATAACTTTAATGAGGATAAAAAAAAATTGAACCTTTATAGAAAATATATTAAAATACTTATAAAATGTGTCTAAAATTTGGACTCGTTCAGAAAACAGTACAAATATTTTCAAGATGTTTTTATCAAAAATAAATTGATTCATAATAAAAATATAAATGATACAAAACGTTACCAGTAAAAGGGTGTTCATTCCAAATTAAATAATTTAAAAAAATAGAGGAATGCCGAAGCGCTTAAAAATTAAAAATTCAACGATTTTCAATTTATTCTTGAAAATATTTTTGAAAGTAAAATTTTTAATTACACATTATAATGATTAATTATAACTTATGGACATTTTGAAAAAAATTGCATTATTTTTTAAATTCTTTTTTCGATTCTAAATAGAGATAGTTTAGACGAAATCTATGAAAAATTTTGTCTAATTTGTCTAAATGGTATATTTCTTTACAGTTTTGAATTTTTAATTTTCAATTAAAAATAGAATTTACAATAAAACATGTAAATATGAAACATATATGATCGTTTAATTTTTTCTTTTTTTTTTAATAATTAAACATGCAATAACTTATTATAAAAACAATAATAATTTTATTAACTATTTTATCTCTTGATGATTAAGGTCTACAACATAATCCCATTGCTAAAGCAAAGCGCCTAATCCATATAGCTTGGCTATGGGCCAAGTTTTCCTGGCATACGCATGCGCAGTAACGACTTTGTGCCGAGACACTCTACTTACTACCTATTGAACGCGATGAAGTGAACTCTTCCATTTCACCTTACAGTGAGAGAACT